>CAWVQQ010000513.1:0-415669 GCA_963932295.1 Tipula lateralis | reverse complement strand
AACACACTTAAATAGAATTTTGGTATAAATTGTTCAAAATGACATTCAAATGGACAAACAAGAAATAAAAACACAAAAAAAAATTTAAATTAGCAATAATTGCGTGTGTTTTATCACCAGAACTGAATTTTTTTATATTTAATTTGCCCAAAATGTGGGTAAGATGGACCATTTAACCCCGCGCAACATAAAAATGCACGTACAAATTTAATATTTTGTTCGAAATAACGGTAAAACAGACAAGTTTTGTGTTAAGTTGTCTATTTACCGTTATGTCGAACAAAATTTTATATTTTTACGTGCTTTTTTATATTGCGTGGGGTTAAATTGTGCATTTTACTCAAATTTCGAACCATGTTAATATAAAGAAATTGAATTGTGATGAAAAAACACACGCTTTAATAGTAATTTTTGCTTATAAATATTTTTTTTTTGTTATTTTGTTCCAAATATTTAATTTTTAAGTGCAATTTAATATCATTTGGGCTGAAATTCTCCATTAAACCGAAATTTTGAACAATTTTCAAATAAAGCAAATTAGTTGTGGTGATAAAACACACTTCGGTAGAATTTTGGTATAAATTGTTCAAAATGACGATCAAATGGACAAATAATGAATAAAAACACAACAAAAATTTTAAATTAGCAAAAATTACTACCAAAGCGTGTGTTTTATCACCACAACTCAATTTTTTTATATTTGAATTGTCCAAAATGTGGGTAAAATGGACCATTTAACCCCGCGTAACATAAAAATGCACGTAAAAACTCAATATTATGTTCAAAATAACGGTAAAACAGACAAGTTTTGTGTTAACTTGTCTATTAACCGTTATTTTGAACCAAACTTTGAATTTTTATGTCCATTTTTATGTTGCGTGGGGCTAAATTGTGCACTTTTCCAACATTTTGAACAATTTAAATTTTAAAAAATTGAGTTGTGGTGACAAAACACACGCTTCAGTAGTATCGTTGGCTAATTAATATTTTTTTGTGTTTTTGTTCATTATTTGTCCATTGAAACGTCATTTTGAACAATTAATACCAAAATTATTCCAAAGTGTGTTTTATCATCCAAACTCAATTAGTTCATATTGCGACTGCTCAAAGTGTCGGTAAAATGGAGAATTTCACCCCAAATGAGAGTTAATAGCACTTTAAAATAAAATATTTGGTTCAAAATAACACAACAAAAACATTAATAAGCAAAACTTACTACCAAAGCGTGTATTTTGTCACCACAATTCAATTTTTATTTATTGAAATTGTTCAAAATGTGTGTAACATGTACAATTTAACCCCACGCAATATGAAAATGCCCGTTACAATTTTAAAAAAAATTTCGAAATATAGGTGAATAGACAGGTTTAAACAAAACTTGTCTGTTTTACCGTTATTTTGTTTTTTTGTGTAAATGGTACATTTAACCCATATTTTGGACAATTGGAATATAGATAATTAGATTTGTGGTGATAAAACTTCCGGTTTGGTAGTAATTTTTGGTAATATATATAATTTATGTATTTTTATTCATTATTTGTCCCTTTGAACGTCATCACCACAACCCAATGTTTTTATATTTCAAATGTCCAAAATGTGGCTCAAATGGACCATTTACCCCGTGCAACATAAAAATGCAAGTCAAAAATTAATATTTTGTTCGAAATAACGGTAAAACAGACAAGTTTTGTGTAAACTTGTCTATTAACCGTTATTTCAAACCAAATCTTAAATTTTGATGTGCATTTTTATATTGCATGGAGTGAAATTATGCATTTAACCCACATTTCGAACAATTTAATGAGTCATTGTGACAAAACACACGCTTTGGTAGTAATTTTTGCCTAAATTTTTTTTGTGTTATTTTGAACTAAATATTTAATGTTTAAATGCAATTTATGTCATTTAGGTTCTAATATTCCATTTTACTGACATATTGCACAATTTCAATACGAACCAATTGAGTTGTGGTGATAAAAACACATTGGTAGAATTTTGGTATTAATTGTTCAAAATGAAGTTTTGTGTAAACCTGTCTATTTACCGTTATTTTGAACCAAATTTTTAATTTTGATGTGCATTTTTATAATGCGTGGGGTTGAAAAGCGCATTTTAACGTCATTTTCAACAATATGTACCAAAATATTAACAAAATAAGGGTTAATGGAGAATTTGACACCAAATGACATTGACAAAATTGCACCTAAAAATTAAATATTTTAATAGAAATAACTGTAAAAAGACAAGTTGACACAAAATTGGTCGTTTTTACCGTTATTTTGAACCTAATTTTTAATTTTTAAGTGCAATTAAGTGTCATTTGGGTTAAAGTTCTCCATTTAACTGACATTTTGAACCATTAAAATATGAAACAATTGAGTTGGGTGATAAAATTAATTTTGGTAGAATTTTGGTATTAATGGTTCAAAATAACTTTCAAATGGACGAATTATTAATGAAAAATACAAAAAATATATAAATTAGCAACAATTCCTAGCAAAGCGTATGTTAAATCACCACAATTCTATTTTTGTTTATTCCAATTGTTCAAAATTAAATATTTAGTTCAAAATAATGGTTAAAACGACAAGTTTTGTGTCAACTTGTCTATTTAACGTTATTTCGATTAAATTATTTTATTTTTAAGTCCAATTTAATGTCATTTGGGCTGAAATTCTCCATTTAACCGACATTTTGAACAATTTTCAAATGACACAATTTGGTTGTGGTGATTAAACATACTTTGATAATTTTTAAGTGCGTTTTTATAATGCGTGGGGTAAAATTGTGCATTTGACCCACATTTTGAACAATTTAAATATGGAAAAACTGAATTGTGGTGACAAAACACACGCTTTGGTAATAATTGTTGCTTATTAATATTTTTTTGTGTTGTTAAAATTCATATTAAGAATTTTTCTAATGTGTGGCTTATTCCACTTTTAAATTCAATCAAATAAAAATTTGATATTTTAAGTTGAAAAATATTCCTTTTAGTGGATTTTTATTTTTAATATTATAAATATTTTTCAGCAATCAAGTTCTGAAGATGGCAACTTGATTGCCGAAATATATTTATAATATAAAAAATAAAAATCCACTTTAAGGAATATTTTTGAACTTAAAATATCAAATTTTTATTTGATTGCATTTTTTTGTTGTAATTTAAACCAAATATTTAATTTTTAAGTGCAATTTAATGTCATTTGGGGTAAAATTCTTTATTTTACCGACATTTTGAACAAATTTTATATGCAACAATTGAGTTGTGGTGATAAAATTAACTTCGGTAGAATTTTGGTATTATCTGTTCAAAATGACGTTCAAATGGATAAATAATGAATAAAAACAGAAAAAAAATAAAAATTAGCAAAACTTTCTACCAAAACGTGTGTTTTATCACCACAGTTAAATTTTTTTATGTTTCAATTGTCAAAAATGTCGGTAAAATGAACCATTCAACCCTGCGCAACATAAAAATGCACGTAAAATATTTATATTTTGTTCAAAATAATTGTAAAACAGACGAGTTTTGTGTAAACTGGTCTGTTTTACCGTTATTTCGAACCAAATTTTAAATTTTGACGTGCATTTTTATATTGCGTGGAGTAAAATTGTGCATTTAACCCTCATTACGAACAATTTTAATTTCAAAAAATTGAGTAATGGTGACATAACACTCGCTTTGGTAGTAATTTTTGCCCATTAAACTTTTTTTTTGTGTTATTATGAACCAAATATTTAATTTTTAAGTGCAATTTTATGTCATCTGGGCTGCAAACTTCCATTTAACTGACATTTTGCACAATTTTAATATGAAACAATTGAGTTTTGGTGATAAAAAAAACTTTGGTAGAATTTTGGTATTAATTGTTCAAAATGACGTTCAAATGGAAAAATAATGAATAAAAACACAAAAAAAATAAAAATTAGCAAAAATTACTACCCAAGCGTATGTTTTATCACCACAATTCTATTTTTGTATATTCCAATTGTTCAAAATGTAGGAAAAATGGACAATATAACCCCATGCAACATAAAAATGCACGTAAAATTTTAATGTTTTGTTCGACATAACGGTAAAACCGACAAGTTTTGTGTTAACTTCTCTATTTATCGTAATTTTGTACCAAATTTTAAATTTTAAAGTGCATTTTTATATTCTTTGGGATTAAATTATGCATTTAACCCACATTTTGAACAATTTTAATATTAAAAAATTGAGTTGCGGTGACAAAACACACGCTTTGGTATTAATTTTTGCTAATTTATATTTTTTTGAGTTTTTATTCATTATTTGTCCATTTGGACGTCCTTTTGAACAAGTTATACAAAAATTCTTCCGAAGTGGGTTTTATTTTCACAACTCAATTGTTTCATATTGAAATTTATCAAAATGTCGGTTAATTGAAGATTTTCACCCCTGAATGACACTTAACTGCACTTTAAAATTAATTATTTGGTTCAAAATAACGGTTTAAACGACAAGTTTTTTGTCAACTTGGCTATTTAACGTTATTTCGATTAAAAAGGTTTATTTTTTAGTGCAGTTTTTTGTCATTTGGGCTGAAATTCTCCTTTTAACCGACATTTTGAACAATTTTCAATTGACACAATTTTGTTGTGGTGATTAAACATACTTTGATAATTTGAAAGTATGTTTTTATATTGCATGGGGTTAAATTGGGCTTTTTACCCATATTTTGAACAATTTAAATATAAAAACATTGAATTGTGGTGACAAAGCACACGCTTTGGTTATATTTTTGGCTTATTATATTTTTTTTTTTTGAAATTCATATTAAGAATTTTTCTTTTGTGTGGCTTATTCCACTTTTAAATTCAATCAAATAAAAATTTGATATTTTAAGTTGAAAAATATTCCTTTTAGTGGATTTTTATTTTTTATATTATAAATATATTTCAGCAGTAAAGTTCTGAAGATGGCAACTTCATTGCCGAAATATATTTATAATATAAAAAATAAAAATCCACTTTAAGGAATATTTTTGAACTTAAAATATCAAAATTTTATTTGATTGAATTTTTTGTTGTGTTATTTTAAACCAAATATTTGTTTGATTGTTTGTTTGTTTGTTTGTTTGTTTTTATCTCTACAATCTGTTTCGGGGCTCGAGGCACTCCCAACTCTTTCGCGGTTCGCTTATTAACGTCCTACCTTACGCCATTACAGCCAAATCGAGGACGTACGGCTATAGATCCGATTTACGTAGAACCATCTGCACATTGCATAGCTCCATGCCAGCCTATAGTACTGACATGAAAGATGGGTCGGCCCATGAATTCTGCACTCCAACAGGGAGTCATAGATGTGTTCATTCACACCACCGATCGTAATCGTGTGGTGAAAAATCCCTTTGCCATCCTGCCCCTATCGGCATTCGAACCCGGTACCTCCCGCTCCAACTGCCGCAGCTTTAACCACTGCACCATTTGGTCGGTAACCGAATATTAAATTTTTAAGTGCAATTAAATGTCATTTGGGGTGAAATTCTTAATTTTACCGACATTTTGAACAATTTCAATATGAAACAATTGAGTTGTGGTGATAAAATTAACTTCGGTAGAATTTTGTTATTGATTGTTCAAAATGACGTTCAAATGGGCAAATAATGAATAAAAACAGAAAAAAAATATAAATAAGCAAACATTACTACCAAAACGTGTGTTTTATCACCACAACTCAATTTTTTTATGTTTCAATTGTCCAAAATGTCGGTAAAATGGACCATTTATTCCCGCGCAACATCAAAATGCTCGTTAATATTTAATATTTTGTTCGAAATAACGGTAAAACAAACAAGTTTTGTGTAAACTTGTCTATTCACCGTTATTTCGAATTTTTTTTAAATTTTAACATGCATTTTTATATTGCGTGGGGCTTAAGTTTGCGTTTTATCAACATTTTGAACAATTTTAACAGTATAAAAGTTGAATTGTGGTGACAAAACACACGATTTGGTTGTAATTTTTGCTAATTTTTATTTGTTGTTTGTCTTATTTTGAACCACATATTTAATTTTTAAGTGCAATTTAATCTCATTTGGGGTAAAATTCTCCATTTAACCGACATTTTGAACAATTTCAATAAGAAACAATTGAGTTGTGGTGATTAAACACACTTTAATAGAATTAAGATATTATTTGATCAAAATGACGTTCATATGGACAAATAATGAATAAAAACAGAAAAAAAATATAAATTAGCAAAATATACTACCTTAAAGTGTGTTTTATCACCACAACTCAATTTGTTTATGTTTAAATTGTCAAAAATGTCGATAAAATGGACCATTTCACCCCGCGGAACATTAAAATGCATGTAAAAATTAAATATTTTGTTCAAAATAAATGTAAAACAGACAAGTTTTGTGTAAACTTGTCTATTAACCGTTATTTTGAACCAAATTTTAAATTTTTACGTGCTTTTTTATATTTAGTTGTGAGGCAAAATTGTGAATTTTACCCAAACTAAGAACAATTTGAATATAAAATAATTGAATAGCTGTGACAAAACACACGCTTTGGTAGTAATTCTTGCTTATGAATATTTATTTTTTGGGTTATTTTGGACGAGATAAAAAATTTTAAAGTGCAATTTAATGTGTTTGGGGTGAAATTCTCCAATTAACCGACATTCTGAACAATTTAAAAATGAAACAATTGATTTGTGGAAATAAAACACACTTTGATGGAGTTTTGGTAATAATTGTTCAAAACGACGTTTAAATGGACAAATTATGAATGAAAAATACAAAAAATATATAAATTAGGAAAAACTACTACCAAAGCGTATGTTTAATCACCAATATTCTATTCTTGTATATTCCAATTGATCAAAATGTGGGAAAAATGGACAAAATTACCCCACATTACATAAAATTGAACGTAAAATTTAAATGTGTTTCAAAGCGTGTGTTTTGTCACCACAATTCAATTTTTTCAATATTTAAATTGTTCAAAATGTGGGTTAAATGCACAATTTAACCCCACGCAATATAAAAATGAACTTTCAAATTTAAAATTTGGTACGAAAAAACTATAAATAGACAACTTAACACAAAATTTGTCTGTTTTACCGTTATTTTGAACAAAATATCAAATTTTTACTTGCATTTTTATATTGCTTGGGGTTATATTGTCCATTTTACCCAAATTTTGAACAATTGGAATATACAAAAATAGAGTTTTGGTGATCAAACACACGCTTTGGTAGTAATTTTTGCTAATTTTTGTATTTTTTGTATTTATCATTCATTATTTGTCCATTTTAACGTCTTTTTTGAACAATTGATACCAAAATTCTGCTAAAGTGTGTTAAATCACCACAATTCAATTGTTTCATAATGAAATTGTTCAAAATCTCGGTAAAATGAACAAACTTTGCCCCAACAGCCACTTAATTGCACTTTCAAATTAAATATTTGGTTTAAAATAACGGTTAAAACGACAAGTTTTGTGTCAACTTGTCTATTTAACGTTATTTCGATGAAAATATTTTATTTTTAAGTGCAAATTAATGTCATATGGGCTTAAATCCTCCATTTTACCGACATTTTGAACCATTTTTAAATAGCACAATTTGGTTGTGGTGATTAAACATTCTTTGGTTGAATTAAGGTATTTTTTGTTCAAAATGACTTTCAAATGGACAAATAAGGAATAATAACACATAAAAAAAAAATCATCAAAAATTACTACCAAAGCGTGTGTTTTATCATCACAACTCAATTTTTTTAAATTTCAATTGTTCAAAATGTGGGAAAAATGGACCAATAAACCCCATGCAACATAAAAATGCAAGTTAAAACTTAATATTTTGTTCAAAATAACGGTAAAACAGACAAGTTTTGTGTAATTTTGTGTTAACTTGTCTATTTACCGTTATTTCGAACCGAATTTTAGATTTTAACGTGCATTTTTATATAACGTCAGGTTTAATTGTGCATTTTACCCACATTTTGAACAATTTTAATATCAAAAAATTGATATAAGATGACAAAACACACGCTTTAGTAGTAATTTTTGCTAATTAATATTTTTTTTGTGTTTTTGTTCATTTTTTGTCCATTTGAACGTCATTTTGAACGATACGTACCAAAATCCTAACAAAATAATGAGTAAATGGAAAATGTCACCCCAAATGACATAAGGTTGCACCTAAAAATAAAAAATTTCTATCGAAATAAAGGTAAATATACAAGTTGACACAAGATTTGTCGTTTTAACCGTTATTTTATTTACATAAATCTATTTATGTATATTCCAATTCTTCAATATGTAGGAAAAATGGACCATATAACCCCACGCAACATCAAAATGCACGTTAAGAATTAATGTTTTGTTCGAAATAAAGGTAAAATAGACAAGTTTTGTTTAAGCTTGTCTATTAACCGTTATTTCGAAAAAAGTTAAAATTTTTACGTGCAGTTTCATATTGCGTGGGGTTAAATTGTGCATATTATCCACATTTTGAACAATTTAAATATAAATAATTGAATTGTGGTGACAAAACCCACACTATAGTACTAATTTTTGCTAATTAATATTTTTTTGTAATTTGTTTCATTATTTGTTCATTTAAACGACATTTTGATCGACATGTACTAAAATCTTCACAAAACAATGGGTAACTGGAGAATTAACCCCATATGACATAAAATTGCACCTTGATATTGATTATTCTAATCGAAATAACGGTGAATAAAAAAGTTGACACACGACTTGTCGTTTTTACTGTTATTTTGAACCAAATATTTAATTTAAAAATGCCAACTAATGTCATTGAGAGTGAAATTCTCCATTTAACCGACATTTTGGACAATTCAAATATGAAACAATTGAGTTGTGGTGATAAAAATAACTTTGGTAGAATTTTGGTATTTCTTGTTCAAAATGACGTTCAAATGGACAAATAATGAATCAAAACTAAAAAAAAAAATATAAATTAGCAATAATTACTACCCAAGCGTGTGTTTTATCATCACAACTCAATTTTTTTATATTTCAATTGTTTTAAATGTGGGTCAAATGGACCATTTAAACTTACCAACACAAAAATGCAAGTAAAAATTTAATATTTTGTTCGAAATAGCGGTAAAACAGACAAGTTTTGTATAAACTTGTCTATTAAACGTTATTTTGAACCAAATTTCAAACTTTTACGTGCATTTTTATATTGCGTGGGGTTAAATTGTGCATTTTATCCAAATTTAAATATTAAAAAATTCAATTATGGTGACAAAACAAACGCTTTGGTAGTAATTTTTGCTTATCAATATTTATTTTTTGTGTTATTTTGGACCAGATATTCAATATTAAAGTGCAATTTAATGTCTTTGAGGTGAAATTCTCCATTTAACCGACATTCTGAACGATTTAAAAATGAAACAATTGAATTGTGGTGATAAAACACACTTTGATAGAGTTTTGGTAATTCATGTTCAAAATGACGTTCAAATGGATTAATAATGAAAAAAAAACACAACAAAAAATATAAATTAGCAAAATATTTCTACCAAAGCGTGTGTTTTATCACCACAACTCAATTTTTTATATTTCAATCGTCCGAAATGTGTGAAAACTGGACCATTTTAACGCGTGCAACATGAAAATGCACGTAAAATTTAATATGTTGTTCGAAATAACGGTAAAGCAGACAAGTTTTGTATAAACTGGTCTATTTACCGTTATTTCGAACCGAATTTTAGATTTTAACGTGCATTTTTCTCTAACGTAGGGTAAATTTGTGCATTTTACCCACATTTTGAACAATTTTAATATCAAAAAATTGATATAAGGTGACAAAACACACGCTTTAGTAGTAATTTTTGCTAATTAATATTTTTTAATGTGTTTTTGTTCATTTTTTGTTCATTTGAACGTCATTTTGAACGATATGTACCAAAATCCTAACAAAATAATGAGTAAATGGAAAATGTCACCCCAAATGACATAAGGTTGCACCTAAAAATAAAAAATTTCTATCGAAAGAAAGGTAAATATACAAGTTGACACAAGATTTGTCGTTTAAACCGTTATTTAATTAACATAAATCTATTTATGTATATTCCAATTCTTCAATATGTAGGCAAAATGGACCATATAACCCCACGCAACATCAAAATACACGTTAAGGTTTAATGTTTTGTTCGAAATAAAGGTAAAATAGACAACTTTTGTTTAAGCGTGTCTATTTACCGTTATTTCGAAAAAAATTTAAATTTTTACGTGCATTTTTATATTGCGTGGGGTTAAATTGTGCATATTATCCACATTTTGAACAATTAAAATATAAAAAATTGAATTGTGGTGACAAAACCCACGCTTTAGTACTAATTTTTGCTAATTAATATTTTTTTGTAATTTGTTTCATTATTTGTTCATTTAAACGACATTTTGATCGACATGTACTAAAATCTTCACAAAACAATGGGTAACTGGAGAATTAACCCCATATGACATAAAATTGCACCTTGATATTGATTATTCTAATCGAAATAACGGTGAATAAAAAAGTTGACACACGACTTGTCGTTTTTACTGTTATTTTGAACCAAATATTTAATTTTAAAATGCCAACTAATGTCATTAAGAGTGAAATTCTCCATTTAACCGACATTTTGGACAATTCAAATATGAAACAATTGAGTTGTGGTGATAAAAATAACTTTGGTAGAATTTTGGTATTTCTTGTTCAAAATGACTTTCAAATGGACAAAAAATGAATCAAAACTAAAAAAAAAAATATTAATTAGCAATAATTACTACCCCAGCGTGTGTTTTATCATCACAACTCAATTTTTTTATATTTCAATTGTTTTAAATGTGGGTCAAATGGACCATTTAAACTTTGGGTAAAATGGACAATATAACTCCACGCAACATAAATCGAACGTAATAATTTTATATTTGGTTCGAAATAACGGTAAAAAAGACAAGTTTTGAGTAAATTTGTCTATTAAACGTTATTTAAAATATTAATAAGCAAAAAATTACTACCAAAGCGTGTGTTTTGTCACCTCAAATCAATTTTTTGATATTAAAATTGTTCTAAATGTAGTCAAAATGCACAATTTAACCCCACGCAACATAAAAATGCACGAAAAAATTTAAAATTTGGAACGAAATGACGATAAAAAGACAAGTTAACAAAAAACTTGTCGGGTTTACCGTAATTTTAAACAAAACTTTAAATTTTTACGTGCATTTTGATGTTGCGTGGGGTAATATTGTTCATTTTACCCAAATTTCGATCAATTGGAATATACAAAATAGAGTTGAAGTGATTTAACACACGCTTGGTAGTTACTTTTGCTAATTTATATATTTTTTGTATTTTGATTCATTATTTGCCCATTTGAGCTTCATTTTGAACAATTAATACCAAAATTCTACCAAAGTTAATTTTATCACCACAACTCAATTGTTTCATATTGAAATTGTTTAAAATGTCGGTTAAATGGAGAAATTCACCCCAAACGACATTTAATTCCACTTCAAAATTTAATCTTTGGTTCAAAAAACCGTCAAAAACGACCAATTTTATGTCAACTTGTCTATTTAACCGTTATTTGGATTAAAATTATTAATTTTTAGGTGCAATTGTATGTCATTTGAGGTGAAATTCTGCATTTACCCAATATTTTGTTAAGATTTTGGTACGTTTTATTCAAAATGACGTTCAAATGGATAAATAATTAACAAAAACACAAAAAAAATTTTAATTAACAAAAATTACTACCAAAGCGTGTGTTTTGTCACCTCAAATCAATTTTTTGATATTTAAATTGTTCAAATTGTGGGTAAAATGCACAATTTAACTCCTTGCAATATAAAAGTGCACGTTAACATTAAAATATTTGGTTCGAAATAACGGTAAATAGACAAGTTTACACTTAATTTGTCTGTTTTACCGTTATTTCGAACAAAATATTAAATTGACGTGCATTTTTATATGGGGCGGGGTTAAATGTTCAATTTTACCCACATTTTGGACAATTGAAATATAAAAAAATTGAGTTTAGGTGATAAAACACAACCTTTGGTAGTAGTTTTTCCTAATTTATAATTTTTTTTGTGTTTTTATTCATTATTTGTCCATTTGAACGACATTTTGAACAATCAATACCAAAATTAAACGTAAGTGCGTTTTATCACCACAACTAAATTGTTTCATTTTAAAATTGTTCAAAATGTCGGTTAAATGGAAAATATTACCTCAAAGACATTAAATTGCACTTAAAAATTAAAAATCTGGTCCTAACTAACTCAAAAAATAAATATTTTTAAGCAAAAATTACTACCAAAGCGTGTGTTTTGTCACCACAATTTAATTTTTCTTTATTTAAATTGTTCTTAATTTGGGTAAAATGCACAAATAAACCCCACGCAATATAAAAAAGCACGTAAAAATTTAAAATTTGGGCCGAAATAACGGTAAATAGACAAGTTTACACAAAAATTGTCTGTTTTACCGTTAATTCGAACAAAATATTAAATTTTTACGTGCATTTTTATGTTGCGCGGGGTTGAATGATCAATTTTACCTTCATTTTGGATAATTGTAATATAAAAAAATGGAGTTTTGGTGATAAAACACACGCTTTGGTAGTAATTTTTGGTAATTTTTTTTTTTTTGTTTTTATCTATGCTTTGTTAATTTGAATGTCATTTTGAACAAGTATTACCAAAGTTCTACCACAGTGTGTTTTATCACCTTAACTCAATTGTTTTATATAAAAAATTGTTCAAAATGTCGGTTAAATGGAGAATGTCATTCAAATGACATACAATGGCACTAAAAAAGGAAATATTTGAATCACAATAACACATAAAAAATATTAATTAGCAAAAATTACTACTAAAGCGTGTGTTTTGTCACCAGAATTCAATTTTTTTTATATTTGAATGGTTCAAAATGTGGGTAAAATGCGGATTTTCACCCTACGCAATATTTAAATTTAAAATTTAGTTCGAAATAACGGTAAATCGAAAATTTAACACAAAACTTGTCGGTTTCACCGTTTTTTCGAACCAAATATTAAATTTTGACGTGCAGTTTTATGTTGCGGGGGTTTATATTGTCCATTTAACCCACATTTTGGAGAATTTTAATATAAAAAAATTGAGTTGTGGTGATAAAACACACGCTTTGGTAGTAATTTTTGCTAATTTTAATTTTTTTGTGTCTTTTTCATTATTTGTCTATTTGAACGTCTATTTGAACAATTTATACCAAAATTCTACCGAAGTGTGTCTTATCATCACATGATAAGACACACTTCGGGAGAATTTTGATTCAAAATGTGGGTAAAATGCGGATTTTCACCCTACGCAATATTTAAATTTAAAATTTGGTTCGAAATAACGGTAAATCGAAAATTTAACACAAAACTTGTCGGTTTTACCGTTTTTTCGAACCAAATATTAAATTTTGACGTGCAGTTTTATGTTGCGGGGGTTTATATTGTCCATTTATTTTTTTGTGTCTTTTTCATTATTTGTCTATTTGAACGTCTATTTGAACAATTTATACCAAAATTCTACCGAAGTGTGTCTTATCATCACAACTCAATTGTTTAATATAAGAATTGTTCAAAATGTCGGTTTAATGGAGAATTTCAGCCCAAATGACATTCAATTGCACTTCAAAATCAAATATTTGGTTCAAAATAACACAAAAAAAATATAAATAAGCAAAAATTACTACCAAAGCGTGTGTTTTGTCACCACAATTCAATTTTTTTATATTATAATTGTTCAAAATGTGGGTAAAATGCACTATCTTACCCCTCGCAATATTAAAATGTATGTTAAAATTTTAAATTTGTTACGAAATAACGATAAATTACCACAAAATTTGTCTGTTTTACCGTTATTTTGAACAAAATATTAAATTTTTACTTGCGTTTTTATTTCGCGTGGGGTTATATTGTCCATTTTACCTAAATTTTGAACAATTGGAATATACAAAAATAGAGTTGTGGTGATTTAGCACACGCTTTGGTAGTACGTTTTGCTAACTTTTATATTTTTTGTATCTTTATTCATTATTTGTCAATTTGAACGTCATTTTGAACAATAAATACCAAAATTCTATTAAAGTTAATTTTTTCAACATAACTCAATTGTTTCATATTTAAATTGTTCAAAATAATGGTTAAATGGAGAATTGCACCCCAAATGACATATAATTGCACTTTTAAATTAAATATTTGGTTCAAAATAACGGTAAAAACGACAAGTTTTGTAACAACTTGTCTATAACAGTTATTTCGATTTTAATATTTAATTTTAAGGTGCAATTTTATGAAATTCGGAATGAAATTCAATTTTTTTATTTCTTAATTGTTCAAAATGTAGGTTAAATGCACAATTAAATCCAACGCAATATCAAAAAGCACGTTAAAATTTAAAATTTGGTTCGGAATAACGGAAAATAGACAAGTTTACACAAAAGTTGACTGTTTTACTAGTATTTCGAACAAAATATTAACTTTTTACGTGCATTTTTATGCTGCGCGGGCTTTAATGGTCCATTTTACCCGAATTTTGAACAATTGAAATATAAAAAAAATTGAGTTGTGATGATAAAACTCACGCTTTGGTAGTAATTATTGCTAATTTTTATTTTTTTGTGTTTTTTTATTCATTATTTGTCCATATCAACGTCATTTTGAACAATTATTACCAAAATACTACCAAAGTATGTTTTATCACCACAACCCAATTGTGTCATTTAAAAATTGTTCAAAATGTCGGTTAAATGGAGAATTTCAGCCCAAATGACATTTACTTGCACTTTAAACCTAAAAATTTGGTTCGAAATGACACAAAAATAATATTATTGAACGAAAACAACTACCAAAGCATGTGTTTTGTCACCTCAATTTTTTGATATTTTAATTGTTCAAAAAGTGGATAAAATGCACAATTTTACCCCACGCATTATAAAAATGCACGTATAAATTTGAATCATGGTTCAAAAAAACGGGTTATAGACAAAACTACATTAGACTTGTCTGTGCTACCGTTATTTTGAACAAAATATTAAATGTTTACGTGCATTTTAATGTTGCGTGGAGCTATATAGTTCGTTTAACCCAAATTTTGAACAATTGGAATATACAAAAATAGAGTTGTAGTGATTAAACACACGCTTGGTAGTAACTTCTGCTAAATTATATTTTTTTTGTATTTTTATTCATTATTTGTCCATTTGAATCAAACAAAAAATACAAAAATTCGACAAAAAATATTTTATCACCACAACTCAGTTGTACCATATTGAAATTGTTCAAAATGTCGGTTAAATGGAGAAGTTTACCCCAAACGTTATTAAACTGCACTTAAAAATCAAATATTCGGTTCAAAAAAAAATTTTGTGTTAACTAGTCTATTTTACCGTTATTTCGATAAAAATATTTTATTTTAAGATGCAATTGTATGTCATTTGGGGTATAATTCACCATTTACCCATTATTTTGTTAAGATTTTGGTACATTTTGTTCAAAATGACGTTCAAATGGATAAATAATGAACAAAAACCCATTAAAAATTTTAATTAGCAAAAATTACTACTAAAGCGTGTTTTGTCACCTCAAATCAATTTTTTGATATTTAAATTGTTCAAAATGTGGGTAAAATGCACAATTTAACTCCTTGCAGTACAAAAATGCACGTAAAAATTTAAAATTTGGTTCGAAATAACGGTTTATAGACAAGTTAACACTAAATTTGTCCGTTTTACCGTTATTTCGAACAAAATATTAAAGTGCAACGTGCGTTTTAAAATTGCGCGGGGTTAAATGTTCTAGTTTATTCACTTTTTGGACAATTGAAATATAAAAAAAAACGAATTCGGGTGATAAATCACACTTTTTGGTAATTCTTTTTTGCTAATTTATGTTTTTTTTTTGTGTTTGATTCATAATTTGTCCATTTGAACGTCATTTCAAACAATTACTACTAAAATTTTACCAAAGGTTATTTTATCACCACAATTCAATTGTTTCATTTAAACATTGTTAAAAATGTCGGTTAAATGGAGAATTTCACCTCAAATGACATAAAATTGCACTTCAAAATTAAATATATGTTCCTACATAACACAAAAAATAAATATTAATAGGCAAAAATTACTACCAAAGCGTGTTTTTTGTCGCCACAATTAAATTTTTTTATATTTTAATTGTTCTTAGTTTGGATAAAATGCACAATTTAACCCCAAACAATATAAAAAAGCACGTCAAAATTTTAAAATTTGGTTCAAAATAACGGTAAATAGACAAGTTTACACAAAACTTTTCTGTTTTACCGTTATTTCGAACAAAACATTAAATTTAAACGTGAATTATTACGTTGCGCGGGGTTAAATGGTCCATTTGACCCACATTTTGAACAATTGAAATATAAAAAAAATTGAGTTGTGATGATAAAACACCTGCTTAAGTAGTAATTATTGCTAATTTATAGTTTTTTTTTAGATTTTTATTATTTTTTTGTCCATTTGAACGTCATTTTGAACAAGAAATACCAAAATTCTACAAAAGTTATTTTTATTACCACAACTCAATTGTTTGATATTAACCCATTATTATTACCCATTATTTTGTTCAGATTTTGGTACATTTTGTTCAAAATGACGTTCAAACAAATAAATAATGAACAAAAACCCATTAAAAATTTTAATTAGCAAAAATTACTACTAAAGCGTGTTTTGTCACCTCAAATCAATTTTTTGATATTTAAATTGTTCAAAATGTGGGAAAATGCACAATTTAACTCCTTGCAGTACAAAAATGCACGTAAAAATTTAAAATTTGGTTCGAAATAACGGTTAATAGACAAGTTAACATTAAATTTGTCCGTTTTACCGTTATTTCGAACAAAATATTAAAGTGCACCGTGCATTTTAAAATTGCGCGGGGTTAAATGTTCTATTTTATTCACATTTTGGACAATTGAAATATAAAAAAAAACGAATTGGAGTGATAAATCACACTTTTTGGTAATTCTTTTTTGCTTATTTATATTTTTTTTTGTGTTTTGATTCATAATTTGTCCATTTGAACGTCATTTCAAACAATTACTACTAAAATTCTACCAAAGGTTATTTAACCACCACAATTCAATTGTTTCATTTAAAAATTGTTCAAAATGTTGGTTAAATGGAGAATTTCACCTCAAATGACATAAAATTGCACTTTAAAATTAAATATATGTTCCTACATAACACAAAAAATAAATATTAATAAGCAAAAAGTACTACCAAAGAGTGTTTTTTGTCGCCACAATTAAATTTTTTTATATTAAAATTGTTCTTAGTTTGGATCAAATGCACAATTTAACCCCACACAATATAAAAAAGCACGTCAAAATTTTAAAATTTGGTTCAAAATAACGGTAAATAGACAAGTTTACACAAAACTTTTCTGTTTTACCGTTATTTCGAACAAAACATTAAATTTAAACGTGAATTATTACGTTGCGCGGGGTTAAATGGTCCATTTGACCCACATTTTGATCAATTGAAATATAAAAAAAATTGAGTTGTGATGATAAAACACCTGCTTAAGTAGTAATTATTGCTAATTTATAGGTTTTTTTTAGATTTTTATTATTTTTTTGTCCATTTGAACGTCATTTTGAACAAGAAATACCAAAATTCTACAAAAGTTATTTTTATTACCACAACTCAATTGTTTGATATTAACCCATTATTATTACCCATTATTTTGTTCAGATTTTGGTACATTTTGTTCAAAATGACGTTCAAATGGATAAATAATGAACAAAAACCCATTAAAAATTTTAATTAGCAAAAATTACTACTAAAGCGTGTTTTGTCACCTCAAATCAATTTTTTGATATTAAAATTGTTCAAAATGTGGATAAAATGCACAATTTAACTCCTTGCAGTACAAAAATGCACGTAAAAATTTAAAATTTGGTTCGAAATAACGGTTAATAGACAAGTTAACATTAAATTTGTCCGTTTTACCGTTATTTCGAACAAAATATTAAAGTGCAACGTGCATTTTAAAATTGCGGGGGGTTAAATGTTCTATTTTATTCACATTTTGGACAATTGAAATATAAAAAAAAACGAATTGGGGTGATAAATCACACTTTTTGGTAATTCTTTTTTGCTTATTTATATTTTTTTTTGTGTTTTTATTCATAATTTGTCCATTTGAACGTCATTTCCAACAATTACTACTAAAATTCTACCAAAGGTTATTTAATCACCACAATTCTATTGTTTCATTTAAAAATTGTTCAAAATGTCGGTTAAATGGAGAATTTCACCTCAAATGACATAAAATTGCACTTTAAAATTAAATATATGTTCCTACGTAACACAAAAAATAAATATTAATAGGCAAAAATTACTACCAAAGAGTGTTTTTTGTCGCCACAATTAAATTTTTTTATATTTAAATTGTTCTTAGTTTGGATCAAATGCACAATTTAACCCCACACAATATAAAAAAGCACGTCAAAATTTTAAAATTTGGTTCAAAATAACGGTAAATAGACAAGTTTACACAAAACTTTTCTGTTTTACCGTTATTTCGAACAAAACATTAAATTTAAACGTGCATTATTACGTTGCGCGGGGTTAAATGGTCCATTTGACCCACATTTTGATCAATTGAAATATAAAAAAAATTGAGTTGTGATGATAAAACACCTGCTTAAGTAGTAATTCTTGCTAATTTATAGTTTTTTTTTAGATTTTTATTATTTTTTTGTCCATTTGAACGTCATTTTGAACAAGAAATACCAAAATTCTACAAAAGTTATTTTTATCACCACAACTCAATTGTTTGATATTTAAATTGTTCAAAATGTCGGTTAAATGGAGAATGTTACCCTTTATGATATTAATTCGTTCATTTTATTATATTATATAAAGAGTTATATAATTCTTTTTATTCTTTCGTAACATTCAAAGTGAAAGGTTGTGTAAAACAAAACAGAAAAAGCAAAAACAAAATTTTTTTTTTTAATAAAATATAAAATAATATTTTTTTGTAAATTTAAAATAGTTTTATAATACAATAG
The DNA here is from genome assembly GCA_963932295.1 of Tipula lateralis. NCBI lineage: Eukaryota > Metazoa > Arthropoda > Insecta > Diptera > Tipulidae > Tipula > Tipula lateralis. The sequence goes on along the minus strand of CAWVQQ010000513.1, from coordinate 396,577 downwards.
TTTAAAAAACTTATTATCTTATAGTATTAAGAGTAAAACTATTTTTAAAGTGTTAAGTGCGATTTGATTAAAATAACAATTTTACATTCATAATAATAATGTTTGGTTATTGTGAAAAATGCCTTAAAAACATTCATAAAAGAACAGCACCAGGCATTAAATGTGGTATGTGCGGGAGTTTGTTTCATATTCAGTGCGCCGAAATCAGTAATGTACTTTTTCATGATCTAAAACTTGGTTCTGCTACATGGTTATGCCCTGATTGTCGCTTAAGCTCAAACACATCTATAATTGATGGTGATTATGATACGAATGATGATTTAACTAGCGCTTTGAATCCCAAACTTAGTGATTTGGTAAAAATACTTCAGGGTATGCAAACCAAATTGGATTCGTTGACGGAATCATTTAATTATTTATGTAACACATTTGATGATTTGAAAGGTACTATAAATAATCTTTCTTAGAATGCTCAAATGTCTGGTCAAAAACTAAACGCGCTTTAGGTGAAATTTGCTGCGCAGAAAGAAAAGATCAACGCTATGGAAGCTGAAATGGATCAACCTTATCAAAAAATGAATCAAAACAATATTGTTATTTGCGGCATTCCATCCAGCTGTGAAAATGTTCATAGTGTAGTTATCAAGGTAGCAGATGAAATTGGTGTTACAATCACGGATGAAGACTTAACATCTGTAAAAAAAATAGTTCATCAGAACAAAGAAACAATTTCATTTTTAAAAAATTCATTTATTGTTACTTTTAAAAGAGTTGATTCAAAATACGAAATTTTAAGTGCATTTCGGAAAACGAAGCAGATACTGTACAACGAACTGGATGTCAATTTTTCCGCAACACTACAAAACCAGAAAATTTCTGCTTCAGCATCTTACCAAATTCCAGTCACGGCTGTATAGTGCAGCTAAAAGTATAAAACCAACTTTAAATTTCAATTTTTATGGTGTAAAGACAATAATACCTACGCAAAGCAGCTGATTCTGAAGTCTACCGTATACTTTCATTTAACGACATCAACAAAATAAACAACAGTATGTATACGTCACCGCCTGGCTCACCTGTTTATCCAGTTACTGATGTTATATCACAAGATGTATGATGTTTGTTCAAAAGTAAATTAACAAAACAGTATGATAAATTATTTTACTACTAATTTTATTATTATTAATTTTATACTTATCTTTTTATTGTATTCACTTTTTTTATTATTGTTTACACTTTCTTCAAATGTCTAACAGTTGACATTTGTTGTTTATTTACATTTAGTATTAAAAATTATAACTTTTTTCAAATGTCATAACGTAATTGAGGCCATCTCATACTATCCTGTTTTATGGAAAGTAAAGGTTGCAGTATGCTACTTTAATTTATTGTTATATTTTATATATTATATTTGTACAAATTTTTTATGTCAAAATGCTTTTAAAGTTTAATTTTTAAATTATTTTTTTACATTTCATTTGATTTTCTTATATTTTTTTCTTTATTTTTGTTTATTTTTACATATACCGTAATAATGTTCTGTATTTATAGTGCAGTTACTTGCTGCTACGTAAATTTTTTAAGTTTTAACTGTGCATTGGATTATTTGAATGTAATTATTGCTTCTTGTGTCCATGAGTAAATTTTCTAAATTGCTTCAAAAAAGAACTGCGTAAATAATAACTTTCTTAATGTTGATGAATGCTCATTGCATTTAAGTCAAAATCGTATAGATCCCAATAAGAAAAAGTTAAACATTATTAAACTCAATGTCCGTGGTATGAATAAATTGGGTAAACTTGATGATGTTCTTATATTTTGTGAAAGAATAAATGAAGATATCGATATACTTGTACTTAGTGAAACTTGGGTTCATAGCATCAACACCATATCATTTAAAATAAATAATTTTCATAATATTTTTTCTTGCCGTGATGATCGAGCTGGCGGTGGCTAAGTAGTTTTTATTAAAAATCATTTGAATTTTAAAATTTTACAATGCGATGATGGAAATTATCCATTTCATTTTATTTGTATTGAACTTTCTGGCCTAGCAGAAACTAAACTGTGTGCTTTCTATAGACCACCTGCTTCCGATATTAGTTTATTCAACAATTTTTCGGAGAACTTTTTGGAAAGTTTTGTTAATACCAATTGCGATACAATTATTGTTGGCGACTTAAATATTCCAGCTAATAAAGATTGGAATATAGTTTCTAATTATTAAAACATTTTAATTAGTTCTGGGATGATTGTTACTAATACGTTTGCTACTAGATCTATTAGTAATAACATTCTTGATCATGTTGCTTGTAGTTTTTCTAATATTTGTTCGGTAAATAATTCTACAATTTTCTCAGATATAAGTGATCATAGTTTTATCTTTTCATCTATTTACTTTAAAGAAAAGTTTTTTCGACAGAAATTAGAGAAAAAAATTATTGATTTAAGCAAGGTTGATGAGTGTTTTGACGAGTTTCTTAAGACAACAGTTTTTGATATTACTAATTTTGAATCAACTCTTAAATTAATTAGTGATCAATATAATTTCTTAGTAGCTAAATTAACAACTATTAAAGGTGTTGTTGCAAAATTGAAGTCTTGCTCTTGTCTTTGGATGACCTTCGATCTATGGAAATTGATTGGAAAGCGCAACAGAATGTTGAAAAAGTGCAAATTAAACTCTTCTTACATTGAAACTCGGAATCGTCTCTGTTCTATCAATAAAAAAATAGCATCTTAGAAGTATTTTGCTAAAAAAAGGTTTAATAAAAACATGTTTACCAATGTTAGCCAAAAGAACTTATGGAATAATATAAATCAGTTCTTAAATTGTAACAACAGTAAATCTAAAATTGAAAATGTCGTTTTTAATGATAAAAAATATAGAAGTACAATTGATATTGTTGATGTGTTTAATCATTTCTTTGTTGGCGTTGGTACTCTGCTGGGTGAAGCTTTTCGAGGTGATAGAGATATTTACAAATTTAACAAAATTCAATCAAACATAAACTCAATATTTCTGTCCTTTGCTACACCGGTGGAAATTTATAATATAATTTGCAATCTCAATTGCTGGAAAGGTGGCGGGCCCTATTAATTTTTTAATTAATAAAATATTTGAAACTGGTGAATATCCAAATTCTTTAAAAAAAAGCTCAAGTCATACCAATCTTTAAAAGTGGTGATAAAGATTTGATTTCCAACTACAGACCTTTTTCAACTCTATCTGTATTCGATAAAATCATAGAAAAAGTAATAAGCAGTCGCTTTAGAATTTTTTAAATGATTCTAACTTCTTCTATGCATATCAATACGGTTTTAGAGAAGGTGCAGGTACTAAAATGGCTCTTGTACAGATAACGAATATGATATATAATGCTTTGGATCGAAAGGCGTACGTAACTGCTCTTTTTCTTGATCTTAAAAAAGCTTTCGATACTGTTGATCAAGAACTACTTCTCGCCAAATTATATAATTATGGATTTCGTGGTATATCCTACAAATTAATGAAAACATACTAAACAAATCGTCAACAATATGTTAAAATTGATGGGATAAGCAGTAGTATTCTTAATGTGCATTGTGGAGTTCCACAAGGTAGTGTACTAGGACCACTACTGTTTTTAACTTCCATTAATGACATTTCGAAAATACCATTGAGGGGCCATATTCGTATTTTTGCTGATGATACCGCAATATTTTACGAAACAAAAGATCCATTAATTATAACTTACAACATGGAACACGATATGCATATTTTATTAGATTACTTCAAGTCTTATCTTATTTCTTTGAACCTAGCCAAAACTAAATTTATAATTTTCAATCACCACACAAAAGTTCTATCGCAATATCATCTTTCAATATAGAAAATATCGTGGTTGAGAGAGTTGATCAGTTCAAATACCAAGGAGTAACATTTGACTCTCAAATGTTATGAAATAAACATATTAAAATTATATGTAGCAAAATGGCTCCTATGGTCAGACTTATAAGAAGACTCTCTTATTATGTACCAAAATATGTATTGAGATTGATGTATTTTGCTTTTAAACACCCGAGAATTTTTACCGGAATAATCATTAATGGAACTGCGAGCATAAACAAATTAAAACAAATTCAAATCATGTAGAACAAAAGTATTAAAGCTTTTATGAAATTACCTCCACGATTTTCTTCATTGTCATTATAAAAAACCGAATCGATTGGAATTCTACCCATAGGTGCACTGTCTGAGTATCAAGTGTCTCTATATATGTATAAGACGTTGAAGATATCTTTATTCCCTCCAATTTAGAATTTTCAAAAAACAATCATAATTATAACGACAGATTTGCAAATAATTTATCTTGTGGCTCAATAACTAATGAGTTTGGACGAAAATCTGTTAGGTTTTCTGCTCCTACTATTTATAATAAATTGCCGGATATCCTCAAAAACCCAGTTTATATTCACCAATTTAAGAAAAATTTACATATTTACTATCAATCACTTGTTGCTGATTACATTCAATAAATTCAATCTAGTAATAAATTCAACCTTTGAAATAAATAATTTATTCAATTTAACATAAATTTATTTCATATATTATTATATTGTAAATATATTATTATATTATAAATAAAAAAAAAAAAAAATAAAAAAAAAATAAAAAAAAAAAATTGGCATATAAAAATTAAACATTTGGTTTAAAATAACAGTAAAAACGACAAGTTTTATAATGTTAAGGTTCAATTTTCTGTCATTAAGGGTGAAATTCTCCAGTAACCCATTGTTTTGTGAAGATTTTGGTACATGTCGTTCAAATAGACACAAAATGAACCAGAACACAAAAAAGTTATCTAGCAAAAATAAGTACTAAAGCGTGGGTTTTGTCACCACAACTCAATTTTTTGATGTTAAAATTGTTCAGAATGTGGGTAAAATGCAAAATTTAACCCCACGCAGTATGAAAATGCACGTAAAAATTTAAAATTTGGTTCAAAATAATGGTAAATAAACAAGTTAACACTAAATTTGTCTGTTTTACCGTTATTTCGAACAAAATATTTAATTTTTACGTGCATTTGATGTTTCGCGGGGTTAAATGTTCTATTTAACCCACATTTTGGACAATTGAAATATAAAAAATTGAGTTGTGGTGATAGAACACACGCTCTGGTAGTGTTTTTTGCTAAGAAATATTTTTTTTTGTGTTTTTATTCATTGTTTGTCCATTTGAACGTCATTTGAACAATTAATACCAAAATTCTACCAAAATTAATTTAATCACCACAATTCAATTGTTTCATTCTAAAATTGTTCAAAATGTCGGTTAAATATAAAATTTTACCCCAAAGAAATTAAATTACACTAAAAAATGGAATATTTGGTTCAAAATAACACAAAACGTCATTTTGGATAATTAATACCAAAAATTCTACTAAAGGTTATTTTATCACCACAACTCAATTGTTTCACATTTAAATTGTTCAAAATGTCAGTTTAATGGGGAATTTTTCCCCAAATGACATTAAATTCCCTAAAAAATTAAAAATTTGGTTCAAAATAACAGTAAAACGACAAGTTTTGTGTCAACTTGTCTATTTTCCGTTATTGCGATAAAAATATTTAATTTTTAAGTACCATTTAATGTCTTTGGGGTAAATTTCTCCATTTACCCAATATTTTTTGAAGATTTTGGTACATATCGTTCAAAATGAGGTTCAAATGGAAAAATAATGAACAAACACACAAAAAATATTAATTAGCAAAAATAACTACTGAAGCGTGTGTTTTGTCACCTCAAATCCATTTTTTGATATTAAAATTGATCAAAATGTGGGTCAAATGCACAATTTAACCCCACGCAATATCAAAATGCACGTAAAAATTTAAAATTTGGTTCGAAATAACGGTAAATAGACAAGTTAACACAAAACTTATCTGTTTTACCGTTATTTTGAACAAAATATAAAATTTTTAAGTGCATTTTTATGTTTCACGGGTTTGAAGTGTGCATTTCACCTATAATTTGGACAATTGGAATATAAAAAAATTGAGTTGTGATGATAAAACACACGCTTTGGTAGTAATTTTTGCTAATTTGTATTTTTTTCTGAGTTTTTATTCATTATTTGTTCATTTGAACGTTATTTTGAACAATTAATACTTTAATTCTACCAAAGTGTGTTTTATCGCCACATCTAAATTGTTACATATTGACATTGTTCAAAATATCGGTTATATGAAGAATTTCAGCCAAAATGATCATTAATTGTACTTAAAAATTAAATATTTGGTTCGAAATACGCAAAAAAAATATTTAAAACCAAATATTAGTACCAAACCGTGTGTTTTGTCACCTGATTTTAATTTTTTGATATTTAAATTGTTCAAAATGTGGGTATAATATATACTATTCCCAAAATTTGAACAAAATAAAATAATAAAATAATAAAATTTGATAAAACTTACGTTTTGATATAAGTTTTTGCTAATTTATATTTTGTATGTATTTTAATTCATTATTTGTCCATTTTGACGTCATATTTAACAAGCAATACAAAAATTCTACCAAGATTAATTTTATTAATACAACTCAATTGTTTCATATTTAATTTGTTCAAATTGTTGGTTTAATGGAGAATTGCAGCATACATAACATTAAATTGCACTAAAAAATCAAATATTTGGCTCAAAATATCACAAAAAAAAATAAACATGAGCAAAAATTACTACCAAAGCGAATGTTGTGTCACCACAATTTAATTTTTTTATAATTAAATTGTTCAAAATGTGGGTAAAATGAACAATTTAATCCCACGGTATATAAAAATGCACGTAAACATTTAAAATTTGGTTCAAACTTACGATAAATAGACAAGTTTACACGAAACTTGTCTATTATACAGTTATTATGAACAAAATATAAAATTTATACGTGCATTTTAATATTGCGTGGAGTTATATTGTCCATCTTACCCACATTTTGAACTATTGGAATATTCAAAAATAGATTTGTGGTGATAAACACACGCTTTGATAATAATTTTTGCTAATTTATATTTTGTCTGTATTTTTATTCATTATTTGTCCATTTTAACGTCATTGTAAACAAGTAAGACCAAAATTTTACCAAAGTTAATTTGATCATAACAACTCAATGGTTTCATATAAAAATTGTTCAAATTGTCAGTAAATTGGAGAGTTTCACCCCAAATGACATAAAATCGCACTTTAAAAAAAATATTTTGTTCAAAATAACGGTAAAAACCAGTATTTACCGTTATTTCGATAAGAATATTTAATTTTTTGGTGCAATTTTATGTTTTTTGGGGTGAAATTTTCCATTTGCCCATTATTATATTTAGATTTTGGTACATATCGTTCAAAATGAAGTTTAAATGGCCAAATAATGAACAAAAACACAAAAAAATATTATTAAGCAAAAATTTTGAACAAACTTTAAAATTTTAACGTGCATTTTTATCTTGAGCGGGGTAAAATTTTGGACAATTGTTATATATTAAAATTGAATTGTGGTGATAAAACACACGCTTTGGTAGTATTTATTGCTAATTTATATTTTTTTTGAGTTTTTATCTCTTATTTGTCCATTTGAACGTCATTTTGAACAATTAATACCAAAATTCTACGAGAGTTAATTTGATCACCACAACTCAATTGTTTTATATTGAGATTGTTCAAAATGTCGGTTAAATGGAGAATTTCACCCAAAATGACATTAATCAGCATTTTAAAATTAAATTTTTGTTCAAAATAACAGTAAAAACGACAAGTTTTGTGTAAACTTGTTTATTAACCGTTAATTCGATTAGAATATTTTATTTTAATGTGCAATTTTATGTCATTTGGGGTGAAATTCCCCAGCTACCCATTGTTATGTGAAGATTTTGGTACATTTCGTTCAAATTGTCATTCCATTGGACAAAAAGTGAACCAGAACACAAAAAAATATTAATTAGCAGAAATAAGTACTTAAGCGTGGGTTTTGTCACCACAACTCAATTTTTTGATGTTTAAATTGTTCAGAATGTTGGTGAAATACACAATTTAACCCCACACAGTATAAAGATGCACGTAAAAATTTAAAATTTGGTTCGAAATAACGGTAAATAGACAAGTTTACACAAAACCTGTATGTTTTACCGTTATTCTGAACAAAATATAAAATTTTTACGTAAATTTTTATGTTTCACGGAGGAGAAGTGTCCATTTTACGCATATTTCGGACAATTGAAATATAAAAAAATTAAGTTGTGATAATTAGTGATGGGCTTAACTTGTTAATTTCGTAACCAAGAGTGATTCGATCATTTAGTTCATTAACCAGGTTAATTTAACCTGTTCATTTGAACCAGTTCAATATATATATATATATATATATATATATATATATATATATATATATATATATATATATATATATATATATATATATATATATATATATATATATATATATATATATATATATATATATATATATATATATATATATATATATATATATGTATATATATATATATATATATATATATATATATATATATATATATATATATATAAATATATATTTATATATATATATATATTTATATATATATATATATATATATATATATATATATATATATATATATATATATATATATATTTATATATATATATATATATATATATATATAAATATATATTTATATATATATATATATATATATATATATATATATATATATATATATATATATATATATATATATATATATATATATATATATATTTACATATATATACATACACATATATATATATATATATATATATATATATATATATATATATATATATATATATATATATATATATATATATATATATATATATATACATATGTATATATATATATATATATATATATATATATATATATATATATATATATATATATATATATATATATATACATTCATTTATTTATTAAATGCATTTCTCAAAAGATTCTCCAAGTAACACGTCTAAAAGTATTTCTGTTTAAAATAAATCGTTTGTCACGTCAGCACAGCGCATCTAGCGAAATGCTGATAATCAAACTTGTTTTAGTTATATTTATACACACACATTAAGTCTTATTTTCATCTCTATCTGCAGCATTCATATAAAGTTACAGTAGCACAAACATTTTTATATACATGTCTCATTCCTTCATTTCAATATCACTTTGGTGCGAAAACAATCAAACATCGAGAAAAGAAACCAAAAAAGTTTTTGTTATGTCATACACAAAATTCATGTCATTAACCAATTCTCTTTTAACCAAATCATTCATGAACAAGATCGAATTGGTTCTCAAATGATTCGGTTTGTTTTTTGAACGAGTAGATCTTTGGTTTTTGTTCTGATCGAGTTGATTTTTTAGAGAATTGGTTATTTCAACGAGTTGGTTTTTGAACGATTTGGTTTTTGAATGATTTGGTTTTTGAATGATTTGGTTTTTTGAACGATTGTGTTTTGCTTCGTATTCGTATTTCGTGTGTATACGAACTTTTTTATGAGTAAATATGGAAATGATTTTTGTATTTCTCTTAACATGGAGTTGGATTTTGCATTTTAGTTAGTTTTTAGATGATTTGGTTTTTGAGCGAGTGTGTTTTGTTTCGTATTCGTGTATCGTGTGTATACGAAGTTTTTTTATGAGTTAATAAAGAGTTGGTTTTTGTATTTCAACGAGCTGGTTTTTGGATGTTTGGTTTTTTTGTTTTTTCTCTTGGTTTTTGTATGATTGGTGGTTTGTTATGAAACATTTTTATATCGAATGTGATTTCTGCTTTTGAATAGGATTTTGGTTATGGTGAATTCTTATTTGATTATTTTTAAGTAAATTAATTTTTGAACGATAAAATTAACTACTTTTGATTTGATCTGAGAAAATCGATATTTTTAACCTGATCATTTCTAACTTATCAGTTTGAGTCATTGGTTATGTCAAAGATCGGGTTAAAAAGATTTGGTTAGATCGATTTGGAACATCACTAGTGATAATAAAACACACGTTTTGGTAGAAATTTTTGCTAATTTATATTTTTTTTGTGTTTTTATTCTGTCCTTGCCCAATTGAACGTAATTTTGAACAATTAAATTCTACCGAAGTGTGTTTTATCAAAACTCAATTGTTTCATATTGAAATTGTTCCAAATGTCGGTTAAAAGGAGAATTCCACCCCAAATGACATTAAATTGCGCTTAAAAATGAAATATTTGGTTCAAAATAACACAAAAAAAAATATTCATAAGGAAAAATTACTACCAAAGCGTGTGTTTTGTCACCACAATTCAATTTTTTTATAATTAAATTGTTCGAAATGTGGGTAAATTTCACAATTTAACCCCACGCAATATAAAAATGTAAATATAAATAGAAAATTTGGTACGAAATAATGATAAATTACCACAAAACTTGTCTGTTTTACCGTTATTTCGAACAAAATATTAAATTTTTATCTGCATTATGATTTTGCGTTGGGTTATATTGTCCATTTTACCCAAATTTTGAACAATTAGAATATTTGCTAATTTAGTATTAGAATAAAGAAAGAAAATAATAAAATAAAGTAATTTTTCCTAATTTTTTTTTTTTGTGTTTTTATTCATTATTTGTCCATTTGAACGTCATTTTGAACAATTAGTACCAAAATTCTACCAAAGTGTGTTTTATCACCACAACTCAACTATTTTATATTGAAACTGTTCAAAATATCGGTTTAATGGAGCATTTAAGCCCAAATGACATTTAATTGCTTTGAAAACTTAAATATATTGTTCTTAATAACACAAAAAAAATATTTATAAACAAAAACTACTACCAAAGCGTGTGTTTTATAACCTTAAATCAATTTTTTGATATTTCAATTGTTCGAAATGAGGGTAAAATGCTCCATTTAACCCCACACTTAAGAAAAATGCACGCTTGATTTAAAACTTGGTTCGAAAAATAACGGTTAAAAGACAAAGTTACAATAAACTTGTCTGTTTTACCGTTATTTTGAACAAAATATTTAATTTTTACGTCCAATGCAACAATTAGAATATACAAAATAGAGTTGTAGTGATTGAACACACGCTTGGTTGTAACTTTTGCTATTTATTTTATTTTTTGTATTTTTCTTCATTACTTGTCCATTTGAACATTATTTTGAACAATAAATACCAAAATTCTACCAAAATTATTTTAACACCACAACTCAATTGTTTCATATTACGATTTTTCAAAATGTCGTAAAATTGGAGAATTTTTCCTCGAACGACATTAAATTGCACTTAAAAATTTATATTTGGTTCAAACAAACGTCAAAAACGACAAATTTTGTGTCAACTAGTCGATTTTACAGTTATTTCTATTAAAATATTTAATTTTTATGTGCCATTAAATGTCAGTTGGGGTGAAATTTTCCATTAATTTGTTAAGATTTTGGTACATATCGTTCAAAATGACGTTCAAATGGACAAATAATGAACAAAAACACAAAAAAATATTAAGAAGGAAAAATTACTTCTAAAGCGTGTGTTTTGTCACCTCAAATAAATTTTTCATATTTTAATTGTTCAAAATGTGGGTAAAATGCACAATTTAACCCCACGTTACAAAAAAATGCAGGTAGAAACGAAAAATTTGGTTCAAAATAACAGTAAATAGACAAGTTAACACAAAACTTGACTGTTTTACCGTTATTTCGAACAAAATATAAAATTTTTACGTGCATTTATATGTTCCGCGGGGTTAAATGGTCCATTTAACCTATATTTTGGACAATTAAAATATAAAGAGATTAATTTTTGATAAAACACACGCTTTGGTAGTACTTTTGGCTAATTATATTTTTTTTGTATTTTGATTCATTATTTGTCCATTTGAACGTCATTTTGAACAATTACTACCAAAATTCTACCAAAGGTAATTTAGTCACCGAAACTCAATTGGTTCATTTTTAAATTGTTCAAAATGTCGGTTAAATGGAGAATTAAACCCCAAATGACATTAAATTGCACTTAAAAATTTAATATTTGGTTGAAAATAACACAAAAAAAAATATTAATAAGCAAAACTTACTACCAAAGTGTGTGTTTCGTCACCACAATTCAATTTTTTTTTATATTTAAATTGTTGAAAATGTGGGTAAAATGCACAATTTTACCCCACGCCATATAAAAATGCACGTAAAAATTTAAATTTTTGTACGAAATAACGATATATAGACAAGTTAACACAAAACATGTCGGTTTTACCGTTATTTCGAACAAAATATTAAACTTTTACGTGCATTTTTATGTTGCGCAGGGTTATATTATCAATTTTACCCAAATTTTGAACAATTAGAATACACAAAAATTTAGTTGTGGTGATAAAACACACGCTTTGGCAGTAATTTTTGCTAATTTAAATTTCCGGTTTCGATCTGATGACGCCATTGACTCGTTGTGTAATCGACAAGATCAAATCCATCTCATCAGGCATATGCGACCGGACTTGATGTATGTTGCATTTCGTTTTCGATATATTTTTTTTTTTTTTTTTTTTTTTTTTTTTTGGCGGTTTTTACAGGCCATTATTGGCCCGTACCGTGTCAACAATCTGACTCCAACGGTTTCGATCACGAGCCAGATCTTCATACTGTTGCAAGCAGTTGGAAGATGCCAGATCGCTCTCTACGCCGTGGAGCCATCGTCGCCGACAGCGACCTCTTCGCCTACCGAAAGGCGGTTCTCCCTTTAAAGATCGCTGTATCATTCGGTTCGGATCAGCACGCAGAACGTGACCGAGCCAGCGTATTCGCTGTCCTTTGATTTCATGCACGATATCAGGAATTTGCATTAAATTCCTGATCTCGTGATTGAAAAGAACTCGGTAAGTGCCATCGACGTCGCGTTTTGGACCATATATCACACGCATGATTCTTCTTTCGAATGTTAGAAGCCATCTTTCGTACTCATCCGTCAAGGTCCAACTCTCACATCCATACATGACAACGGGTCTGATCAACACTCTGTACAATTTCAGCTTATCCGTATTTGCAAGATATTTTGATTTCAGCAGTGGACGTAGAGGATACAAAGCCCGATTGCCAGCGGCAAGGCGGACCTTGATATCCTCGCCCACACTATTATCGTGAGTGATGAGAGATCCAAGATACTTGAATCTCATCACTCCTTCAAACGTGTGGTTTCCACTACTGAAATCAATTGCGTCTTGGTCTCTAAAACCCGAGATTAGATATTTGGTTTTTGACTCGTTGATTTTGAGACCAACGGAAGCTGAACACTGTTCCAGTGGATCAAGTATCTCTTTCACTCCGTTGCCAGTTAATCCAATCACACAGATATCATCTGCATAAGCAAGAAGTTGATTGGATTGTCGGAATAAGATATTGTCCTGAGGTGTTTCACTTTTACGAAGGATGTATTCCAACATGAGATTAAAAAGTATCGGGGACAGCGCATCTCCTTGTCGAACACGAGTGTGTTTTATAACCTTAAATCAATTTTTTGATATTTCAATTGTTCGAAATGAGGGTAAAATGCTCCATTTAACCCCACACTTAAGAAAAATGCACGCTTGATTTAAAACTTGGTTCGAAAAATAACGGTTAAAAGACAAAGTTACAATAAACTTGTCTGTTTTACCGTTATTTTGAACAAAATATTTAATTTTTACGTCCAATGCAACAATTAGAATATACAAAATAGAGTTGTAGTGATTGAACACACGCTTGGTTGTAACTTTTGCTATTTATTTTATTTTTTGTATTTTTCTTCATTACTTGTCCATTTGAACATTATTTTGAACAATAAATACCAAAATTCTACCAAAATTATTTTAACACCACAACTCAATTGTTTCATATTACGATTTTTCAAAATGTCGTAAAATTGGAGAATTTTTCCTCGAACGACATTAAATTGCACTTAAAAATTTATATTTGGTTCAAACAAACGTCAAAAACGACAAATTTTGTGTCAACTAGTCGATTTTACAGTTATTTCTATTAAAATATTTAATTTTTATGTGCCATTAAATGTCAGTTGGGGTGAAATTTTCCATTAATTTGTTAAGATTTTGGTACATATCGTTCAAAATGACGTTCAAATGGACAAATAATGAACAAAAACACAAAAAAATATTAAGAAGGAAAAATTACTTCTAAAGCGTGTGTTTTGTCACCTCAAATAAATTTTTCATATTTTAATTGTTCAAAATGTGGGTAAAATGCACAATTTAACCCCACGTTACAAAAAAATGCAGGTAGAAACGAAAAATTTGGTTCAAAATAACAGTAAATAGACAAGTTAACACAAAACTTGACTGTTTTACCGTTATTTCGAACAAAATATAAAATTTTTACGTGCATTTATATGTTCCGCGGGGTTAAATGGTCCATTTAACCTATATTTTGGACAATTAAAATATAAAGAGATTAATTTTTGATAAAACACACGCTTTGGTAGTACTTTTGGCTAATTATATTTTTTTTGTATTTTGATTCATTATTTGTCCATTTGAACGTCATTTTGAACAATTACTACCAAAATTCTACCAAAGGTAATTTAGTCACCGAAACTCAATTGGTTCATTTTTAAATTGTTCAAAATGTCGGTTAAATGGAGAATTAAACCCCAAATGACATTAAATTGCACTTAAAAATTTAATATTTGGTTGAAAATAACACAAAAAAAAATATTAATAAGCAAAACTTACTACCAAAGTGTGTGTTTCGTCACCACAATTCAATTTTTTTTTATATTTAAATTGTTGAAAATGTGGGTAAAATGCACAATTTTACCCCACGCCATATAAAAATGCACGTAAAAATTTAAATTTTTGTACGAAATAACGATATATAGACAAGTTAACACAAAACATGTCGGTTTTACCGTTATTTCGAACAAAATATTAAACTTTTACGTGCATTTTTATGTTGCGCAGGGTTATATTATCAATTTTACCCAAATTTTGAACAATTAGAATACACAAAAATTTAGTTGTGGTGATAAAACACACGCTTTGGCAGTAATTTTTGCTAATTTAAATTTCCGGTTTCGATCTGATGACGCCATTGACTCGTTGTGTAATCGACAAGATCAAATCCATCTCATCAGGCATATGCGACCGGACTTGATGTATGTTGCATTTCGTTTTCGATATATTTTTTTTTTTTTTTTTTTTTTTTTTTTTTGGCGGTTTTTACAGGCCATTATTGGCCCGTACCGTGTCAACAATCTGACTCCAACGGTTTCGATCACGAGCCAGATCTTCATACTGTTGCAAGCAGTTGGAAGATGCCAGATCGCTCTCTACGCCGTGGAGCCATCGTCGCCGACAGCGACCTCTTCGCCTACCGAAAGGCGGTTCTCCCTTTAAAGATCGCTGTATCATTCGGTTCGGATCAGCACGCAGAACGTGACCGAGCCAGCGTATTCGCTGTCCTTTGATTTCATGCACGATATCAGGAATTTGCATTAAATTCCTGATCTCGTGATTGAAAAGAACTCGGTAAGTGCCATCGACGTCGCGTTTTGGACCATATATCACACGCATGATTCTTCTTTCGAATGTTAGAAGCCATCTTTCGTACTCATCCGTCAAGGTCCAACTCTCACATCCATACATGACAACGGGTCTGATCAACACTCTGTACAATTTCAGCTTATCCGTATTTGCAAGATATTTTGATTTCAGCAGTGGACGTAGAGGATACAAAGCCCGATTGCCAGCGGCAAGGCGGACCTTGATATCCTCGCCCACACTATTATCGTGAGTGATGAGAGATCCAAGATACTTGAATCTCATCACTCCTTCAAACGTGTGGTTTCCACTACTGAAATCAATTGCGTCTTGGTCTCTAAAACCCGAGATTAGATATTTGGTTTTTGACTCGTTGATTTTGAGACCAACGGAAGCTGAACACTGTTCCAGTGGATCAAGTATCTCTTTCACTCCGTTGCCAGTTAATCCAATCACACAGATATCATCTGCATAAGCAAGAAGTTGATTGGATTGTCGGAATAAGATATTGTCCTGAGGTGTTTCACTTTTACGAAGGATGTATTCCAACATGAGATTAAAAAGTATCGGGGACAGCGCATCTCCTTGTCGAACACCGGAATTGATTGCAAAAGTTTTCGATAGCCTGTTCTCAACTTTAACACAGCATTGTGACTGCGTTACTGTCATTTTACACAGATGTACATATTTTTTTGGTATTCCTAAATATTCAAGCGCATACCATAGCCTCTCTCGATTGATCGAGTCATAGGCTTGCTTGAAATCTAGGAATACCTGGTGTACATCGCGAGATGTTTCGTAGTACTTGGAAAGAATCATCCGTAGCGAAAAAACTTGATCAGTGACTGACCGATTTGGACAGAATCCTCCTTGGTAGTCACCGACAATTTCCTCCACTAGAGGAGTAATTCTTCCCAAGATTATGTAAGACAGTAACTTGTATGCTGTGCAAAGGAGAGCTATACCGCGATAGTTCTCGCATTTCATGCGATCACCCTTCTTGAAAATTGGGCATAACGCGGCCACTTTCCATTCATCAGGCATAACTTCATTTCACCATACCAATCGAACAAGGTCGAAAAGACAGTTCCACAAAGTTAGCCCTCCGAATATCAAGAGCTCTGAATTAATGCAATCAACCCCTGGTGAACGATTTTTCTTTAATCTCTGCATGGCCTGCATGGTTTTCGATATATACTGTGAGGCTATGTTGCAACAGTTTTTTCGATTATTTTTGTTTCTACTTCACTATTGTGGCGTGACAGTTCGTCGTAATTGTGAACGCCACAAAAACACGCTTTGGTAGTAATTTTTGCTTATTAAAATTATTTTTCTATTTTTATTCATTATTTGTCCATTTGAACGTCATTTTTTACAATTAAAACCAAAATTCTACCAATGTTATTTTATCCCCACAACTCAATTGTTTCATATTTAAATTGTTCAAAATGTCGGTTTATGAAGAATTTCACCCCGAATGACATTAAGTTGCACTTAAAAATTAAAAAGTTGCTTCAAAATAACGGTAAAAACGGCAAGATATGTATCAACTTGTTTATTTACCAATATTGCGATAAGAATATTTAATTTAAAGGTGCATTTTTATGTCATTTCAGATAAATTTCTTCATTTACCCATAATTTGGTTAGTCAATAGCAATTTTCGCCTTTTTATATTTTTTTGTGGTTTTATTCATTATTTGTCCAGTTGAACGTCATTTTGAACAATTAATACCAAAATTCTACCAAAGTGTGTTTTATTACCACAACTCAATTGTTTCATATAAAAATTGTTCAAAATGTCGGTTTAATGGAGAATTTCAGCCCAAATGACATTAAATTGCACTGAAAAATTAAATATTTGATTAAAAATAACACAAAAAAAATATTCAATGAGCAAAAATTACTACCAAAGTGTGTGTTTTGTCACCACACTTCAATATTCATATATTTAAATTCTTCAAAATTTGGGTGAAATACACAATTTAACCCCACGCAATATAAAAAAGCACGTAAAAATTTTAAATTTGGGCTGAAATAACGGTAAATAGACAAGTTAACACAAAACTTGTCTGTTTTACCGTTATCTCGAAAAAAATAATAAATTTAACGAGCATTTTCATGTTGCGCGGGGTAAAGTGGCCCATTTCATCCCCATTTTGTACAATTGAAATATAAAAAAATTGAGATGCGGTGAAAAAACACATGCTATGGTAGCAATTTTTGCTAATTTTTATATTCTTTTGTGTTTTTATTCATTATTTGTCCATTTAAACGTTATTTTGAACAATTAATACCAAAATTCTACCAAAGTGTGTTTTATCACCACATCTCAATTGTTTCATATAAAAATTGTTCAAAATGTCGGTTAAATGGAGAATTTCAGCCCAAACGACACTTAAATTGCACTTTAAGATTTAATATTTGGTTCAAAATAACACAAAAAAAATATTTAAAAGCAAAAATTACTACCAAACTATTCAATTTTTGATATTAAAATTGTTCAAAATGTGGGTAAAATCAAAGATTATTTTACATAAGATGACTCAACCAAAGCAAAAATTTACAATATGAACGATTTTGATTTGTTTTGTTTTACTATAGAACTGGGGAACGCATCACAATGTAGCGGAACCCAGAATAATAATTTTTGTATTTTAAAATGAAACTCTGATTGAATTATCTTTTGAGTATATTATAATCTTTGGTAAAATGCACAATTTAACCCCACGCAATATCAAAACGCACGCAAAAATTTAAAATTTTGTTTGAAGTTACGGCAAATAGACAAGTTTACACAAAACTTGTCAATTTTACCTTAATTTTATACAATATATCAATTTTTTACGTGCATTTTTATGTTGCGCGGGGTAAATGGTCCACTTTTTCCAAAATAAAAACAATTGGAATATACAAAAATAGATTTGTGGTGATAAAACACCCGCTTCGGTAGTTATTATTGCTAATTTATATGTTTTTGTATTTTTATTCATTATTTGTCCATTTGAATGTCGTTTTGAACAACTAATACCAAAATTCTACCAAAGTGTGTTTTAACACCAGAACTCAATTGTTTCATATTAAAATTGTTCAAAATGTCGGTTGAATGGGGAATTTCACCTCAAATGACCATTAATTGCACTTAAAAAGTAAATATTTGGTTCAAAATAACGGTAAAAATGACCACTTTTGTGTCAACTTGTCCATTTACCGATATTTCGATTAGCATATTAAATTTTAAGGTGCAATTTAATTTCATTTGGGGTGAAATTCTCCCTTTACTCATTATTTTGTTAAGATTTTGGTACATGTCGTTCAAAATGACGTTCAAATGGACAAATAATGAACAAAATCACAAAAAACATAATAAAAAAGAATAACTACAAAAGCGTGTGCTTTGTCACCACAACACAATTTTTTGATATTTGTTTTGTTCAAAGTGTGGGTAAAATGCACAATTTAACCCCACGCAACATAAAAATGCACGTAAAAATTTAAAATTTGGTTCGAAATAACGAAAAATAGACATATTAACACAAAACTTGCTTGTTTTACCGTTATTTCGAACAAAAAATTAAAATTGTTCGTGCATTTTTATGTTGCGTGGGATTATTCTGTCCGGTTTACCCAAATTTTGATAGATTTAAATATACAAAAATAGATTTTTGGTAATAAAACACATGCTATGGTAGTAATTTTTGCTAATTTATATTTTGTTTCTATTTTGATTCATTATTTGTCCATTTGAACGTCATTCTGAACAATTAATACCAAAATTCTACCAAAGTTAATTTTATCACCACAAGTCAATTGTTTTATATTGAAATTGTTCAAAATGTCGGTTACATAGAAAATGTAAGCCAAAATACAGATGCACTTAAAAATAAAAAAGGAGGTTCAAAATAACGGTAAAAACGACAAATTTTGTGTCATCTTGTCTATTAACCGTTATTTTGATAAAAATATTAAATTTTCAGGTGCAATTTTATGTCATTTGGGGTGAAATATTCCATTTACCCATTATTTTGTTAAGATTTTTGTACATGTCGTTCAAAATGGCGTTAAAATGGACAAATAATGAACAAAAACACAATAAAAAACATTAATTAGCAAAAATTACAACTAAAGCGTGTGTTTTGTCACTACAACTCAATTTTTTAATATTAAAATTGTTCAAATTTTGGGTAAATTGCAAAACTTATCCCCACGCAATATAAAATGCACGTAAAAATTTTAAATTTGGTTCGAAATAACGTTAAATAGACAAGCTAACACAAAACTTGTCTGTTTTACCGTTATTTCGAAAAGAATATTAAATTTTTACGTGCATTTTAATGTTGCGCGTGGTTGAATGGTCCATTTTATCCACATTTTGAATTGAAATATACAAAAATTGTGTTGTGGTGATGCAACACACGCTTTATTAGTAAGTTTTGCTTATAAATATTTTTTTTTGTGCATTTATTCATTATTTGTCTATTTGAATGATATTTTGAACAAGAAATACCAAAATTCTACCAAAGTGTGATTTATCACTCCAACTCAATTGTTTCATATTGAAAGTGTTCAAAATGTCGGTAAAATGGAGAATTTCTTCCCAAATGACATTCAATTGCACTTAAAAATACAACATTTGGTTCAAAATAACGTTAAATAGACAAGCTAACACAAAACTTGTCTGTTTTACCGTTATTTCGAAAAGAATATTAATTTTTTACGTGCATTTTTATATTGCGCGTGGTTGAATGGTCCATTTTATCCACATTTTGAATTGAAATATACAAAAATTGAGTTGTGGTGATATAACACACGCTTTATTAGTTAGTTTTGCTTATAAATATATTTTTTTGTGCATTTATTCATTATTTGTCTATTTAAATAATATTTTGAACAATAAATACCAAAATTCTACCAAAGTGTGTAAAATCACCACAACTCAATTGTTTCATATTGAAAGTGTTCAAAATGTCGGTAAAATGGAAAATCTCACCCCAAATGACATTCAATTGCACTTAAAAATACAACATTTGGTTCAAAGTAACACAAAAAAATTTTAATAAGCAAAAACAACTACCGAAGCGTGTGTTTTGTCACCACAATTCAATTTTGTTATATTTAAATTGTTCAAAATGTGGGTTTAATGCTAAAATTTACCCCACGCAACATAGAAATGTACGTACAAATTTAAAATTTGGTTCGAAATTAAGGTAAATAGACAAGTTTACACAAAACTTGTCTGTTTTACCGTTATTTCGAACAAAATATTAAATTTTACGTGCAATTTAATGTTGCGCGGGGTTAAATGGTATATTAAACCCCTTTCTTGGACAATTGAAATATAAAAAATTGAGTTGTGGTGATAAACAAACGCTTTGGTAGTAATTTTTGCTAATTTATATTTTTATTGTGTTTTTATTCATTATTTGTACATTTGAACGTCATTTTGAACAATTAATACCAAAATCCTACCAAAATGTGTTTTATCACCACATCTCAATTGTTTTATATTGAAATTCTTCCAAATGTCGGTTAAATGGAGAATTTCACCTCAAATGACATTAAATTGCACTTAAAAATGAAATATTTGGTTCTTAATAATACAAAAAAATTTTTAAAATCAAAAATTACTACCAAAGCGTGTGTTTTGTCACCACAATTCAATTTTTTAGTATTTAAATTTTTCAAAATGTGGGTAAAATGCACAATTTTACCCCACGCAATATAAAAATGCACGTAAAAATTTTAAATTTGGTTCAAAATAACGGTAAATAGACAAGTTTGAACAAAACTTGTCTAATAACCGTTATTTTGAATAAAATATAAAATTTGTACGCGCTATTTTATTTTGTGTGGGGTTTTATTATTTATTATACCCAAATTTTGATCAATTGGAATATACAAAAATAAATTTTTGGTGAAAAAACACACGCTTTGGTAGAAATTTTTATTAATTTATATTTTGTTTGTATTTTTATTCATTATTTGTCCATTTGAACGTCATTTTGAACAATTTTTACCATAATTCAACCAAAGTTAATTCTATCACCACAACTCAATGGTTTCATATTGATATTGAGTAGTATATAACCACTTGAATCCAGAATCGCCATATTGACCACTTGAAAGGAAATCAAAAAAAAGAGAAAAAATACAAGAAAAAATATATGTGTGAAGAAAAAAATAATAATTTGTTTTGACGATACGATAATTTTATTTTGGAATGCGGGCGCGGTTGATATATGATGAGAACGAAGAAATGAAAAAACTAAGTTTTTGTTCTCGATGTATGAGGCCTATGCTGTTGTTTTGTATTTATATAAATTATTTTTTGTTCTCGACAGTCGATACATGAAAACAGATGTATAAAACTGCTGCGATATATGGTAAATTAAATAGAGAATGTACATTTATGAAACACACGCGATTTTCGAAAATACGTCATCGTCCGACGGCGAAATATCAGAAGAGCATGAATTTAAGATATAATATGTAGATCAAATAAGCGCGAATAAATATAATTGAGATGTGTATGATATGAGAAGGTGAGGGCTTTAAGAATTTGATTTAGTTATTTCTGTTTCGATCAATTAAAGAATTATATGAGGGGTGTGATGAAAATGAAAATGAAAAAATGAAAAAAATAAATTTTTGTTCTCGATATATGAAGCCTATGCTTTTGTATTGTATTTGCACCACTTGAAAACCAATGTATAAAAATGCTGCGATACGAAAAAAATGACAAATATTAATTTTGATTATCGAGGAGGGGTTTAAGAATTTTATATTTCAAGTTATATCTTGATCAATTAAAGAATTGTGTGTTATATCGGTCAATTAAAGAATTGTAGTATATGTAGAAATATGTATTTAATATGAAAGACGGACGTATATGTATATAAGCTTTATAAGAATTTTTTATTATTTGAATAAATATATATTCAAACAATAGAAATAATGTTTATAAATAATATTGGTGAGAAACCTCAAATGATAAAAACATGCGTTTATCGAATCAACCACCTCAAAATGGTTTAACGGCGAAATATCAGAAGAGCATGAATTTAAGATATAATATGTAGATGGAATAAGCGCGAATAAATATAACTTTTTTAAATGGGAGGGCTTTAAGATTTTTATTTTAAGAATTGTGTTATCGATTAATTAAAGAATTGTAGTATATGGAGAAATATAGATGTTCTTCTTTATTATTGGTTACGAAAAAGTATATAGATACATGTTATTTTAAAGATTATGTTCTCCTATGCATGATAAGTTTTATGAATGATTTAATTTATTGTTAATAAATTAATAATAAAATCCAATTAAAGTCAATTGAAGTCAATGTCAAGTTTGTGTAGTATTTATAAATCATATGGTTTGTTTGGATTGTAGCGTTAAATTTTATTGTATATCATGATATTTAAATTATGTTATTTATGAGTTTAATGAACTTTATATTTTATTTGAATTTATGACACACTCATATGGACATACGTATCTGTTTATAAATCATAAAAAATTTGTTCTATTTCACGTATCTTAAATTTAGTATAAATAGGTAAGTAATATTCTGCAAAATTTAGTTTAATTCTGTTTACTACACCATTTAAATTCTAGATACATATTTTTAAAAAAAATTTTACAATAATAATTTTGATCATGGTAATAATTGTGAAAATAATTCACCACCTCAAAGAGGAACTAATTTAGAATCAGACTCTCTAAGTTTTGCGAGTGATTATTCTAAACGAACTTATGCTGAACCAGATTCGGTTTGTTACAAACAGAACCAGGAGTCAAATATTGCTTGTTGAGAATCAGAAAAGACAAATGAAGTTCCTCAATATATGATGAATGCATTTGATCGGTTGGCATCATTTAAACAACATCGTTGGATCAAATATATTGTTGATCCTCAAGCTTTATCAAATGCAGGATTTTATTATTATGGCACCGACAATAAAGTAAAATGTTTCAGCTGTTGTGGAATTATTAGTGACTAGAATTTTACTGATGATACATGGGAAGAGCATGCATTTTGGTTCCCAAACTGTAAGTTTGTTCAACAGGAAAAGGAGCCATTGTTTGTGGCTAGTATTAAAAAGAAGTGGTCTCAACATTTAAAAAATCTTAAAGATGGTTATCTTTCTTATTATTAAAAAAAATAATAATAATAATTTTAAATGATTGAATAAAAATTGTACTATAAAAATTATAATTACTTGTATTTTTTTTCCTATTTCAACAATTGGTATCAAAATAAAATAAGTAACACTTTTAAAAGAACAACAAACTGTTTTCTTAATTGATAAAACGAAAAATTCTCTTTTATTTAACAGCGTGGAAAAGTCTGTTTTGGTTAAAAATGGAAAAGAAATAAAACCTCGAAACATCAAAAAATAAAAACTAGAATTTAATTGTTAATGACTGTTTTATTTTTATTTTAATTAATAAAATACAGTTTTATTATTGTCTTTGACCGTTTTCAAAATATGTGACATCGCTTTCGTATTCATCATCCTCATTATCATCTACCCAAATTTCAAATAGTGGAGCATTTATGGATTTTGGGTTTTTACCGATAAACTTGATTTTTAAATTTTTCGGGGGTGGCGAAGCTATTTTTTCTTTCATAAAGAGTTTGGTCACTCTTTGAGGCATCCAAAGAGCTCCTAGATCTTTCACTTGGAACTGAAGTTGCTCTTCGTATTTTGTCTGAACCATTTTCCATCCAACCACTTTATGTGGTTTATTAAGCATTAGATCTTCAGGCTTAATGCTGCCAGTCACATTTTTGGCAGCCGTGTTTAACGATCTGATAAAATTCTATTAAAAATGAAAAATCAATTATACTTTTTAATAAAACTAAAAAATCTTCAATTTATAAATAAAGTTACCATTCTGTATAAGATGTAAACTAAATCAGTTTTAAAGTTAGAATGAAATTTTTAGAAATTTAAAATTTCTTTATATAAAATTTTTTATTTCGGATTCATCGATATACTGATACTGTATTAAATTGAAATACATTATAGATTAAAATAAATTAAAAGTATTAAAATAGCCTTGTAAAACGTTAGGACTTTATGACAAAATTTTTCAATTAATCTTCAATGTTTTTCTGGTTTTCGTCTTAACCAAAAAAACATTGAACATTAATTGAGAAGTTTTGTATTTTGAACATTAATTGATGCATTTTTTATTTCCTGAAAACAATCCAAAAATAATTCATATATTTTATTTATTATTTTTATTGTTGTTTTCATTTTCATTATTTTCATAACTGTGAGTTAAGTAACATCTTACATTAAATTAATATTGAAGTTAGTTTTAAACAGATAAAGCTACAAGTACATAGTGTTAATATTAAAATATTCAAATAAAAAATAAAAATATTTTGTTCGTATTACCATTCAAATAATAGCAGCATAAAAGTAAGTTGCAAGAAATATATCACATTAATATTATATTGATACTATAAATTTATATATTTTGCAGATGGATTCTTAATTTGAAAATGATATTTCGATCACTGAATTGGTACAAATGTGCCAAATTGTATCTAATAACAATGTAAAGGCTGAGCTTCTCAAACAATTGGCTGCAAAAATAAACCAAGAAAATTTGCAGTCAGTTGTTGAAGAATTAAGCCGAGATATAAAAAAAATCTTTTCTGAAATATACAGCAAAGATTTTTTAAATCTTTTTAAACTAATATACAAGCAACCGAAAACAAATCATCAAGTTTTGCCACATGCCCAAGAAGTATAAGAGCCTATTAATCTAGGTGCTAAAACTTGTAGTGGGCAACAAGAAGAAAATTCAAACATTTTAAATCAAGGTAAATAATAAATAAAAAATTAACATTTGATTGTATCATATTTATAGATATTTTTTATTTAATATTTTTATTTTTTTATTTTTTATAGTTGGTGAAGGGAATTACAATCAACTGGCAATTGGAAATCGGAGTACGCGCAAGCGAAGTTTGGATGACAACTGTGCACCTTCTTCATCCAAACAAAGTAGTTTGTTAGCTGAGATTCAAGCACCACCTCAACAAGCACCAATAGAAGAAAGGTGAGTGAATGTTAAAGTAATTAGTTATAGCTCTATTTTTAATACTTAATTCAACTGTCAAAGCGACGACACGGTTTTAAGGTAAAAAAATATCCCTCAAGACATTACTAAATTGCCTGATTATTTAAATAAGGCAGTTGATGAAATTTTACTTTTTTTAACAAAAGATGCCCTTCTTCATTATAAAATTGGAGTGAAAATTTGCTTGTCAGATAAAAATGGCTGCAAACCGATTGGTATTAATTTTACCACAGTTTCAGATTTAAAATCAAGCGCAATCGCTTCTCTTTAAGAATCGGTGGCACAATCAAATTCAAGTTTTCTTCTTACAGATTCGTTAGAGGTGTCTTCAATAATATTACAAATTCCCCACGGAAAAGGATGTTTCAATATGAAATCAGCTCCTACCAATATAGTTTTAGACTATAAGACTAAAAGTATTATTGATATTAAAGTAACGAAATTTATAACGAAATTTATTGTTTACCTATTTCAATAATATAAGGCAAGTGTATTTCAGATAAAGATGAAAAGAAAATTCGCTCTTATACAAGGAGTAAGGTGTTAGTGATTAAGGAAGTTCACAAATTGAACAATTTATCAAATGTAAAAATTGATGAACATTTTGGAACACATATGATTCAATTAGCCTCGCATCAAAAAGCCTTACCTAACTATAACATTGTTGTGTTCAATGATAAAACTCATTTTAAAGGAACATTATTTAATAGTTTCGAAAACATTTACGGTAAACGAAATCACTATATTTTCTATTTTGACGATATTAAACATTTTGTAGCTATACGAAATGTTCGTATGTTTTTCAATAAAAGGTATCAATGTGACACATGTTTTGAACCATACAATGTAAAAAATATTCACTT
The DNA here is from genome assembly GCA_963932295.1 of Tipula lateralis. Taxonomy (NCBI): domain Eukaryota; kingdom Metazoa; phylum Arthropoda; class Insecta; order Diptera; family Tipulidae; genus Tipula; species Tipula lateralis. Next base: position 370,053 of record CAWVQQ010000513.1, on the reverse strand, counting down.
ATGTTCAGCAAAGTGTAAATCGTGTGAAGGTTCACCCCCGTGTAATCGTTTGAAACCTTAAATCAAATGCGGTGTTTGCAATAGATATTTTTATGGGGAAGATTGTTTAAAAAATCACTTAGATGAAGTTTGTGGTTATCTAAAGTTTTGTAATATTTGTGCTAAATTGATTGATATGCGTAAACGCAATTTAAAAAAACCATTCTTGCGATGAAAAATTTTGTTCAATATGTTCTAATACTGTAGGCAGTACACATAATTGTTACGTTCAGAAATATAAGCAAAAACCACCAGCAAAGTTTTCGATTATATTTTATGACTAAGAATGTACCCAGAATTTAAGTATTGGTAACCAAAAATATATTCACGTACCAAATTTGTGTGTTGTACACATTGTTTGCAACATTTGTTTTTTGACACTGCAGTCAGATTACTGTTGCCCCGTGTGCAAAACAAGACAACACGTTTTGGAAAATAGTAATAATAAAACCTGTGTTGAACAATTTTTAGATTTTTGCGAATTATATCGTCTCGAGTCTCCAAATATTTTTTGCATAGCTCATAATCTTAAATCATACGATGGACAGTTCATATTACGTGAATTGGTTTAACGTAAGAAAGATATTAAACCAATTATGGGCGGTATGAAAATATATAAAATTATATACGATTCACATATACATTTTATAGACTCGTTAAATTTCTTACCAATGTCATTGTCGAAATTTCCCGAAACATTTGGGCTTGAAAATGTTGAAAAAGGCTGGTATCCACATTTTTTCAATACATCTTAAAATTATAATTATATAGGTGATGTTCTGGGTATAAAATATTTTGGTACAGATCATATGACATAGAAAGATTTCCAACGTTTCAATAATTGGTACAAGGAAAGAGTGTCATCAGGTTTGCAATACGATAACCGAAAAGAATTAGTTAAATATTGCGCCCAAGATGTTGACATACTTCGTAAGGGGTGTATTTCTTTTATGAATGATTTTTTGAGTATAACAAGTGTTAATCCTTTACTACAAGCATTCACTCTAGCCCAGGCAGTAATGCTTGCTTATCGCAAAATATTTCTAAAAGAAAACACTTTAGGAATAGTACCATCAAATTTGTACCATGAAAATAGGAAAAATCAATCGCGTATAGGTTTGAAGTGGTTAATTTTTGAAAATCGAAAGTGTGAAGGGAAAATTTTGTATGAAGTAAAATTACCCTCAACCAACTATTATGTAGACGGTTACCTAAAGGAAACAAATACTGTTTATGAATTTTAAGGATATTATTGGCATGGGTGTGAACAATGCTTTTTAAATCGAACTCAACACCTTAACGGTGGTGTTAAAGATACGTTTGAATTTAGATATGATCAAACAATGTCAAGAATTGAATTAATAAAATCTTTAGGTTATAAAATTATTTGCGTGTGGGAATGTAAATTTAAAGAATTTTTAACTAAAAAACCGCAAATCGCTGCATCTCTAGAGAACGATCCGGAAGTGTTGCATAAATATCAGAATCCTAGAGATGCACTTTATGGTGGTCGAACGGAAACTTTCCAATTGTATTATAAGGTAAAAGAAGGAGAAAAAATTCAAAACTATGATTTTACCTCTTTATATCCGTTTGTCATTAAATATTGCACAAATCCCATAGGACATCCTAAAGTTCATTATAAAGATGATGGTAAAAATTTGAATATTGAAAATATTGATGGCCTAATAAAATGTTCTATTTTACCTCCACGTAATCTTTTAGTTCCTATACTTCCGTCCAAGATTAACAATAAACTTATATTTCCTCTATGTCGAACCTGTTCTGAAACAGAAAATGTCACTACAACATGTTCACATGATGAACGAGAGAGAATGTTAGTAGGTACATGGGTTTTAGATGAAGTTAAGCTTGGATTAAAGTATGGATATAAAATCTGTGATATTTTTGAGGTATGGGACTACGAAATATCAGAGTATGATGTACAAAAAAAAGAAGGTGGTGTGTTTACAGAATACATGAATTGTTTTCTAAAATTAAAGCAAGAGGCTAGCGATTGGCCTGCAAATGTGATTTCTGAAAACGAAAAGAACGAATTTATTAAGGATATGTATTCTCACGAAGGTATTAATTTAGATGCAACAGCAATTAAAAGTAATCCATCGCAAAGGGGCTGCAGTAAATTATGCCTGAATGCTCTGTTGGGTAAATTTATTCAAAGAAATGATAGAAATCAAACTTCAATTATTCAAAATGTAACGGACCTTTACGCTTTAGTTTCTTCTGCGGGTGTGGTAATCACAGACCTAATTGCTATAGAAGATATTTTATGGGTTAGTTGGAAATACGAAACAGAAGATTTTTTTGTACAATTGAAACATGTATCGTTAGCTATAGGAGCATTCACAACAGCTAATGCTAGAATTAAATTGTACAACGAGTTAGTTAAAATCCAAGAAAATGTCTTATACTGCGATACGGATTCCGTTATATTTGTGGAAGATGATAAAATTAAAGATGTTTAGAAAACAGGAAATTTGATCGGTGATTTAACCAATGAAATTGTCGGTTATGGAAAGAATGCATATATAACCGAATTTGCAAGTACGGGACCAGAAAGTTACGGTTATATTGTATTCGGTCCGAATATAAACCAATATTTTGAAACAGCTAAATGTAAGGGCATAACTTTAAATATCCAGTCCCAAAAATTATTAAATTTTTCTACACTCAATAGCATGGTGCTAAATATTGATGATGAATATTGTTTCGCGTCGTGATTAATGAAAAAAAAAATAAAAAGACAAAAACTTTTGAAAGTTGTTACAGAATTGGAAACGAAAACATTTCAATTCACTTATTTAAAAAAGAATATGTCTTGAGAATTTAAAAACTGTGCCGTTCGGTTTTTTATATAAATAATTGTAAAAATATATTTTTAATAGTAATAAAAAATTATTTACTAAGTATTTTATAAATTTATTGTATTAAGAAGAATATATTAAATAAAACTGTTTTTACTTATCCAAGAATTGTGTGTATTATTAAAACCTAACCATTTAACAAAAATTTGATACTTTTTCGTTTTTAATATTTTTTCTACGAGATAAACATCAGGTTGTTTTGTTTTTTGTAATTCATATTCATAAAATCGACCCGCAATTGGTTGATCTTGAAAATCCTTCAATAAATACGTTACTGGAGTTTTATTCTTTACCTCAGCTATTTGAAAAATTTCTGTTGAGCAATTTGCAGTGTAACCCTTATCGAAAACTGTTTTGTGTTTACTTATTCGTACACTCCCTTTTTAAATTTTGGTTTACCTATAATTAAAAACATTTCTTAACAGAAATTTTTCATTTCTTTTGGTTACATCTTTTGGTTTAATTTTTATTGTACGATGTTTACTACGATTATTATCGTCAACAATCTTTTGTTTTATATCGATCCATTTAAAAGAACAACGATAGCTAAAAATTTTCCACATACGTTGTTTTAATGTTCGATTTAATCGTTCTACTATGCTAGCTTTCAATACACTATACGATGAATAATGATTAATATCGAAATGTTGCATCAATCTTTTGAATTTACTATTGTAAAATTCTTTTCCCATATCGGTTTGCAGGTGCTTAGGAAATCGTTGACTTCTCACCATAATTTCACGCAAAGCGTTAGTAACTTCTTCTCCAGATTTATTTTTCAGTGGTGCAACCCAGGCATATTTAGAAAATGTGTCAATAACAACATAAAGAAAATTATTATTATCATTTTGATTGTGATATGGACCAAGTTCAACAAGATCTGCTTGCCACAATTCATCTATTCCTTTAGTAATCACTTTTCTTCAAGTAAAATTCTTTCTAGCCGGTTTATGTAATTCGTCTACAATTTGCTGACGCTCCATATTAAGATGTTGTTTAAAAAGTGATTATGACATAGAGATGTAATTTGTTTTATATAATAATTTTTTGTTAGAAAATTTAAATATCTATATAACAACACGGACTCGATTTTATTTGTTTAGTATCTAATTATAGTGGGTTAGCGAACAACACACATACAATTTTGAAGCGAACAAAAAAACATGGATAATTTCGAAGATATTAAATTGATGAAAGAAAAAATCGTTAAAAGTCGACAAACTGTACCCGATCTGTTACTATCGTACGTGTATTTTTTAAACGAATATAAATCATCTGCAATTATTATTGGATACGATGTGAATATTTTCACACATAAAATGATTCTATTGAAAGAGAAAAAATATCAAACTCTTTCTTGGGATGATTGGAGTTACTTTTACAACTTTAGTTATACCATTCAAAAATATTTCGAGGATATGAACGACGAAACAAATTACCAGCTGGTGAATGAAAAAAATAAGAGATTTAAATCGTCGCTCTACAATCAGGAGAAACATTTATTTTTTGTTGAGAAACCGTTAAAAACAAGATTGAACGCCCGCGAATGGGAAAGGTTATGGGCCTTGGCACCACTTTTACATTCCATGTTCAGTTGGTATATGCTAACTGGTAAGGAAGTAGGCTCGTATTACAATTTAAACTTGAATAAATGTATTCTTCAGAACAGTACAAAGCTGGACTACAAAGAATTTATCATGTCAATAAATGAGCATAACAACTATTGCAATTATTCTAGATTGTTTAATGAATTGCCGATTCTGTGCAAGAATGAATTGGTTAATGATTTATATAATGTACTATGTAACCAAACAATACAAGAATAATAAAAACAAAATTTATTTTTACAAAAACTATTGTTGTTTTATTTATTTATTTTTGTTAGAATATATAATTTATTAAAAGTGTATATCATCATGTATGCAAAATGAAGAAAAAAAACAATTTGTAGCGGCTCAACATATTTATTGAATAATATTTCAAACCGCTTCTCAATTATTAACGCAACTTTTTCATTGATTCCGAATTTCATTACGTCACGTACTATCGTATAATCGAGGTAAATATTATATTCACAGTGACAAGTGCACCATCTATATTCCTGTAGAATACTCTCGTTTCGATAGCATATTTAGTCTAGTCAGTTGTTACTACTTTTGAATAGATATTTTGTAGTTCGTGTCCGACATCTATTCAAAGTATAATGCACCACATTATTAATTTACATTATCATAATTAGCAACTGCATTATCTTATATTGATGTTAGTTTTTCTCGATCGTGGCGCGCGTGTTCTCCCTCTTGGTTGAGTGACGAGCTTTAACTCGGCCATTACATTACATTACATTTTATTCTTGGGTGACATCGACATGTGCGTTCAGAAATAAGTAAACTTAAAATCATTATTTATAATTAATACATTAATTAATAATTAATACATTTATAAAATATTTAATAATAAATAATAATTCAATAATAAAAATAAAAATATATTGTGTTGGTGTAATTTTATTGTGCGTGTGTGTTTCAATATTGAGACGGTCTGTCCGGGGTGGACAAGGCGTACAGTGGTGACCCCGACGTCCCTGTTTAGGGACAACACACACATAATAAAACCACACATTGCGAGGAATCCGAAGCCGCAAGTTTCACACATCAAACGACACATTGCGAGGGATCCGAGGCCGCAAGTTTCACACATCAAACCACACATTGCGAGGGATCCGAGGCCGCAAGTTTCACACATCAAACCACACATTGCGAGGGATCCGAGGCCACACGTTAACAAATCAAACCATATAGTGCGAGGGATCCGAGGCCGCATTCAATGAAGGACAACGAGCAATAAGCAGAAACACGTGTGTCAATAGCCCCCGTGCATCGTGGGACTTCGAGGGACAACGCGGGACAAAAACATCGGTTGTGCGATCTACCCCAACCGCGACGGCAAGAGCAGCGAGAAACCAGCGGAATAATAAGCAAGCAGCAGACAACCAGACGCACAAAAACGAGGTGCGACAAACAGTAAGTTTTTTTTGTGTTGCACATAAACTACACATTATTCTTACTCAAAAATTTAATTTGAAATATTTCAAAAATTTTTTTTTAATTGAAATCATATTTTCATCAGAACTTAACGTAGAATCAATATAATCTTGTTTTTCTAAAAATAAATGTAATATTTTTCCACTGCACACAATAAGTTCACCCTCGTACATACACAGACTTCATCATCCACGCATTCTCTTATACCAAATCGAAGTCCTCCCGCCGTTACCGTCGATTTTACAACTATTTAAAAAAAGAAAAAAAGTTTTTATTAAAACTACAATAAAGATTAAAACCAAAAAATTTTTTGAAGCTAAGGCGGTAACCATACGCCCCGCCGACAAAAAAATTTCATTAACTTTAAAACTACACAAATATTCATCCGATAGTTCGAAACATATCCCACCTCGTGGTCGAATACATTAGGGTCGTAAGTCACTAACGCATTTCACACTTTTGCGAGTATTTCAACCCTTCGGACGGCGAACACATTTTATCAAGGCGTCAGTAATTTCGCATACATAACGAAACAAAACATCGAGTGAAGTGAACAAGAAAATGACCAACGAACATGGACACGAAAGAGGCTACACAATTCGGGGAGGTGGTATCGGCCAGAGCATTGCCTTTACAACCCCTGTGGATGGACGACATCCGGGATGGATTTCGCTAGCAGAAAACACCTTTGACCTGCAGAAGACTACAAGCGCGAAACAAAAATACCTACAGGTCATTTCCGCAATCCCGGCCCACCTCTTCCAAACAACCATACCGGACGTGCTAAGGGATCCACCACAGGATAACCACTACGAGCACCTAAAGTCAATTTTGTTGACCAGTCTCGCGCCGTCAGATGAGCTGCAGCTAGAGGCACTACTTAGGGGTCAGGATTTCGGTGACCTTAAGCCGTCCGAAACCTTGCGCCACAAACAGTCGTTGGCAGGCAACAATTTTGGTATCCCTATTATTCGCTCCCTTTGGACCCGAAACCTACCAGAATTAATCAGAATCGCATTGGCTGCGCAACCCGACTCGGCAGTATTAGAGACACTGACCGAGATCGCCGATCGAATGCATGAAAGCATTAGGTTGCAGCAGCCCCAATTACACGCCGTTGAAAGCCCGAATCATCCACTAATAACAAGACCAGCTTATAGACAGACTAGAGGTTGGCAACGAAATGAGAGAGTCGTAGATGTGCGAAGATCAGCGCCATCCGACTCACTTGACGCTCGATTGACACGTATAAAACAAATGGTCAGCAACATGGCTCTGACCCAATCGAGTTCAAGAGGCCGCCAAGTTCAAAATTTGCCTCACCGAAATTCGCGTGCACGATCGCGATCACGTTCGCGTTCCCATACATATACACGCAAATGGTATCAGCCAAGACCTCGCCTAAGCACACCTAACGAAATCAATTATCGAGAAAACAACACAAATGGACTCTGTTTCAATCACTTCACTTATAAAAAGGACGCTTACAAGACTTCGAAATGCCGCACAAACGTTTCAGAGATTCATAAACGAAGTCGTTCGACATTTGGACTTCGTATTCGTCTATATTGACGACATACTCGTGGCATCTATTAATGAGGAACAACACAAACTCCACTTACAATTATTATTTACAAGATTATCAGAGTTTGACATTAGAATCAAGAGCACCAAATGTGTTTTTGGCGTCAACACTCTTGACTTCCTCAGCCACAAAATCACTCCTAATGGTATTCTGCCCTCGTCAAAACGAATTAATGCCACTAAAGAATTCCCAGCTCCCACTTCAATCAGGCGTATAGAGCAATTTATCGGCATGGTCAATTATTACCATCGTTTTATTCCGAAGCTCGCAGAAATGCTGGCCCCAATTCATTCACACTTGGCACTATTACGTACCAAGCCAAAAACGCCAAAGAATTTTTACTGGCCAGAAGAATGCGACAATGCATTCAATACACTAAAGAATGAATTGGCTTATATTACTTTGCTGGTACATCCGCAAAATGAAGTTAAATATAGCATTACAACTGATGCATCGAATACGGCAGTAGGTGCCTTTCTGTTATCCATTAAACCTTTTAGATACTTTGTTGAAGGTCGAGATTTCACTATTTACACCGACCACAAACCCCTAACCAGAGCAATTCAGTCTAAAACTGAATGAAATCCAAAGCAATCACGCCATTTGGACTACATAAGTCAATTCACCACGGATATACAGCATGTGAACGGTAAAGACAACGTAGTAGCGGATGCATTTTCCCGCACCATCGATAACACAATCGCGGACGTATCTTCCCGCAATACACATAATACAGCCGCGGATGCATCTTTCTGCCTGGCACATAAAACAGTCGCGGACGTATCTTCGCGCTCGACGAATAACAATATCACGAATCATAATTCCAGTACAACAAACATTAACTTAACCACAATCGAACCACATTTCGACTATAACACTATTATAAAGGCGCAAACAACAGACCTAGAACTTCAGAATTTACTTTCTGGTTCCGAATGTCTGGCCACTTCTTCGGTTAAATTACAATTATTTAAATTACTTGGCTTTGAGATATACTGCGAAACATCAACGGGTAATAATCTCCCATACATCGCAGAACCATTACGCAAAACAATATTTACTGCTTTACACAATATTTCACATCCTGGTATCCGTGCAACTCGTAAATTGACTTCTGCTCGCTTCTTTTGCCCCAGCATAAACAAGGACATTAATCATTGGACAAAAGCCTGTTTATCCTGCCAAAAATCTAAAGTCCAGAGACATACAAAATCTCCTCATGGACTCTTCGAAATTCCACCAGGTTGTTTCGAACTGAATGTGTTCAGATTTAGATATTGTGGGACCATTACCCCCATCAAATGGATACACTTATATACTTACCTGTGTCGACAGATTCACACGCTGGCCCGAAGCATATTGCATGACCGATATGTCTGCAACCACTATAGCAACTACATTTGTCCACAATTACATATCCCGATTTGGCGTTCCTCTAGAAATTACTACTCATCAAAGAACGCAGTTCGAGTCCAAATTATTCACTGAGTTAACAAAACTCCTCGGCTCCCATCGGATACGGACAACAGCCTATCATCCACAGGCTAATGGCATGGTTGAACGATTTCACCACCAACTTAAAGCTTCCCTTAAGGCCAGAGGCAACACTATCTATTGGAGTGCCGAATTACCACTAGTTTAACTTGGAATTCGGGCCACGGTTAAAGAAGACCTGAAGTGCTCACCTGTGGAAATGGTCAATGGCCAAACTATTAAATTACCCGGTGAGTTCTTCGTCGAAAATCCTCTTCCGTCATTGCCCACAACCGACACAGTCGTTGACCAACTACGCACGACAATTCAAAACCTCATCCCCACTGCAACGAGACATTCAAAACAATTTCAAGACAGGACTGCAAACTCCATATAAAGGACCATACAAAGTTATACACCGGTTACGTAAAAGATTCATTATCTCTATTAAAGGTAAACATCAATCCATTACGATTGATAGATTGAAACCGGCATATGGCATTAACAATTCAGCTGATCAGATAGCAGCTATGACACGACATAAAAAAGTTCGATTTTTTGTATAACATTTCGATATTTGCGGGCTCTATCTGCGAAGGGGGTCCTGTAGCGGCTCAACATATTTATTGAATAATATTTCAAACCGCTTCTCAATTATTAACGCAACTTTTTCCTTGATTCCGAATTTCATTACGTCACGTACTATCGTATAATCGAGGTAAATATTATATTCACAGTGACAAGTGCACCATCTCTATTTCTGTAGAATACTCTCGTTTCGATAGCATATTTAGTCTAGTCAGTTGTTACTACTTTTGAATAGATATTTTGTAGTTCATGTCCGACATCTATTCAAAGTATAATGCACCACATTATTAATTTACATTATCATAATTAGCAACTGCATTATCTTACATTGATGTAAGTATTTCTCGATCGTGGCGCGCGTGTCCTCCCTCTTGGTTGAGTGACGAGCTATAATAACTCGGCCATTACATTACATTACATTTTATTCTTGGGTGACATCGACATGTGCGTGGAGAAATAAGTAAACTTAAAATCATTATTTATAATTAATACATTAATTAATAATTAATACATTTATAAAATATTAAATAATAAATAATAATTCAATAATAAAAATAAAAATATATTGTGTTGGTGTAATTTTATTGTGCGTGTATGTTTCAATATTGAGACGGTCTGTCCGGGAAGGACAGGCCGTGCAAATTTGTTGCCACATCAAACATGTTTAAACATGTTTTGTTTGACCATTTTTCTTCTTTTTCGTTTTCTTCTTCCTTTTAAATAATTTTTTAAACTGAAAATCGACAATTTGATCGTTCAGTTGTGGCATATTTTCTGTAAACCGTTTCACATAACGTTTCATAGATTTACCGCTACATTTATCCAGAATATAAAGGCAGTAATATTTCCCACACATTAAACTATAGTTGTCTTGCAACTTTATCAAATTAGAAATGTATTTGTTGGAGTTATTCGATAAAAAATTGGTGAATCTCTTATCGAAGGATGGAGCACGTATAAATGAATCAAAAAATTCGGCAATCCCTCGAATTGGAAAATGTATTGCAACCCAATGTGTTCCTGGTTGGTACCTGGTTGGACGGGTCGGTATTTATAACAAAACTTGCTGGTTTTTTATGTACAAATGTAGGCAGCATATCAATTGGATATACTCCGCGAAAACAGTGCTTATTTAAATAATGTTTTGAAAGAAATTTGGTTATTTCTTTAGTATTCATTTTATATTAATGATCTAAAATAATGTTACGATCTTTATCAATTTCCAATGTTGCATCATACTCCAGATAGATCAAACAAGTGATAACGGTTGGTAATGCACTCTCGAATCTTAAATCAAGCCTTATATTACCTCGATCGAGAAACGAAGAGCAGGAACTATTAGTTGCCGAATCTGGTGTAAGATCATATGAAATCATAAAATAACCATGAGAAAACATGTTTTTCGTAACTAAATTTCCGTGCGACGAATGAAGTAATCCCGTTGTCGAGAATATTGTAGCATAAGCCCTGGCATATTCTTCACTGTTCGAGAAATCAGTTGTTATAGATGCGGTTGGTGTTGGTATTCCGTTGACATATAATGTAGCCGAGGTAATTTTATTATGTTTAAAATTAAAAGGATTCTTATTCTTTACACCTGTTTAAGCATCATTATCGACCATACAAAAGATTAGGTTCGTATGTAACTGCCCCAAAACAATATTATCCAAATTAACTGACATGCTTTTCAGAGGAACCGTAAATGATTTTACATCACATCTTTTGTAATGATATTTTGCATTTGTGCGTTCAAAAATTTTATATTTAAGAGTTGCTTCTAAAATTTTCATAACCGCTTTATTCGTATCATTCTCGGTTAGAATATAAAATTCAGGTGTATTAAGTGTAAACGTTAATCTTACATCAACATTGTTTAATAATAGTAATGGTTGATTTAACATATCTATATGAACTTTGCCATATAATTCAACAATTTTAGCATTTTTCAAAAGATCTCCTCTTCTTCTTCCGCCATCGAGCCCTGCTAGGTTATCAAGGTTTTTGAATCCGTATAGTATCCTGATAGTTCAAGATGAGTTCTACTCGCATCATCACCAAATTTCAACAATGTTTCTAAATTTGCGTTTAAATATAAATTTACTTGTCGAAATAATGAATGTAACATATTATTAACAACATAAGGTTGATTTTGGTCTTCTGCTTTAAAAAGTGTACCATTTTCTTTTTCTAGCTGTTTTTTAATACATAAATTTATTGAAGATAAATTAATATAGGTGTCACCGTGTCCATGACAGACAAATTCAATAACTGATTGATTTTCTAAACTTGTTAACGGTTTGTATGCGACTTCTTCAGTTTTTAAAATATTTGTTTGTATATTGCGCGGCCTAAAAAGATCCAATTCTGATTTCATACACTCCGTTAACGACATTATAATTATTTTCATAATAATATGTCTTAAATTCGTTTTTTCTTATTTTTTCTATTTTTTTTAAATTCGTCCGTGAAGATCTTTTTACACGTACTGCCAAAGTTTTGGTCTGTGAATTTTTCAGTTTCGCTCTCTTATTTATTGATTTTTTTTGCGATTCTTTTACGTTTACGTCTAGTAGTACCAGAACCAACCATTGTATTTATTTTATTAACAGCACTATCTCTCAATTTATCGATTTTTTTTACGGATCCATCTCGAAGAATTTCCTCCATTGGTTTTTGTGTATTTATATTACGCAACATATCTGTACCTGTTTCAATTTATTCATCTTTTAGAAAAATTGCACCTTTTTGTAGTAGCGGTTGTTAGTTTTTCCAGAAACTTCCAAAAGTTCCTCCCAAACCACGTCCACGCTGATGAACTATAGGTAATCTAAGTAAATTTCCAAATTCTTCATCAACTAACGATAATCTACCTCCTTGTTGCTGATCATAATACTTAATATAAACAGCATTCATTGTAACTATGTATATGATTGATTATATATTATTGCAAACCCCTTTATATATCTTTACGAAAATGTTATATTACCATTGTACTTAACATATCATTTTTAAAATTAATTTGTTTACCATTTTCGTCAGCCATTAAAATACTTATATCTGTAAATAGATTTTTTCAAGAGGTAAATATTGAATGTTTACAATATCGCAATTTTGATAATCATCATATTGTTTTTGATATCTAACCGGATGCATTAGCATACCTCTAGCCATCAAGTTACCAAATACTTGCGGTTGTACTTTATCAGAATAAATACATAAATAATTAGGTATAGTCAACCGTCATCCTCAGGTTGTTTTGCTATTTGAGGTTGAAATATTTTGATTGTTTTTCTTATGCTATTTTGAATTTTCTTGTCTAAAGTGATAGGTGTTGCATTTGCAATAGAGTTTTTTAAATTTTCAGTAACTTTTCTTCTTTGTTCTATTTTGATTTGAGAGGAAAACATATCGAAAAAATCCCTCATTGTTAGTTCGATATCAAACACCACTTTACAACGGTAAGAATCCACTATAATTTGATCGGTAGCATTCGGTAAGAGTTTTTCGGGTTAATCGATATTGGTTGTATAGCGATCAAAAAAATTTTCTCTTTTAATAATTTCGAATAAAAGCTGATATTGTCTAAGCATTGTAATAACGTCAATTTCTAAGATGATTTTTTTCACTGCAATAGATGGTACAGGTTTATCGGACATGCTTTCATCTTTTTCACTTATAAACATTAGTTTTGGTTCCTGTTTTGATACTTTTGCTGTTTTCTTCTCTTCAATTTTTGGACATGCAAATTTAGAAACGCCTACATACCATTCGCTATCATTGTTTCTTTTAAAATTTAACGCTGGTAGTTTTGTTGTAAATCTTGATAGAGTATTTTGAGGGTATAAATCTAGCGAGCTATTACTTGTTAAGGTTATAAAAAAAGAGTTCTGTTTAGGCATGGCTTTTTGATTAATTTTCTTATTTTTATTATCTTAAGACACAAGTCAATGCTTGTAATGAACAATATTTTAAATAAAATTACCTATTTATACTTTTTCCAAACCATTCCCTTGCCATCCTGAGTTTTGATTGGTGTACTTGTAATAGATTTCTGTTTTTTGTTTCGATGAGGGAAAGCCAAAATGGTTTGTGTTGTATCACCGCGTCCACGTTTAAATTAAGATCAAGTAATCATGTGTTTTTCAACAGGCACGTTAACTTGTTTGCCATTGTTGAGCTGAAATAAACGATAATCCGAAGGATCTAACGATTTTCTTTCTCTAGCTATTTTAACTGTTTGTGGTTGACCATCTAAGGCTTTAGCTCTTTCTATTTCATCTGTATCTAACTGCATCAAATCGTTGCTATGTTCATCTGTTATGTTAACGCTTTCATTTTCAAGACTAGAAAACCGATTTGATGATGAAAACATCTCCTCCATGGACGGCTCTGCTTCGAACGATTTCACTATTTTTTCTTGAGCTGCTCTCAGCTGTCCAGGTTTTAGTGTCTGCATTTTTTTATCTTTATATATTTTATTTTCGGTTTCGGTAGCGGCACTTCTTTAATTTTTATTAATGGTTTGGGTATCTGCATTTCTTACGTTACGATTTAAATTTTCGGTTTGAGCATCTGCATTTATTACCTGATTTTTAACCACAGGCATAGAAAAACCATTAATAGGAGTAGTTTTGTGTTTTCCTTTCACATTTAAATATCTTAAAAGATTTTGACGATAACGATGCCATTTGCTAATCGTGCTTAATTTAGTATCATACAAAATTTTCTTCATTTCCCTATCCAGGTCGGATACCTTTTTATCCTCCACTACAATTTTTTTGAAACGTTCAAATGTTTCCGGTGGTATAACAATCATGCGATGCATTTTTATTGTTGTGTAGCCTGATCGATTACTTTGCCCACAAGACCTGACAATACAGCTGACAAAAGAGTGGGTAGAAAACCTCCGTGCTGAATCAATAACTTCCGTTTCGATGATAAACAACTACCAGATGTAGCTAATTTGCGTAATACTGTTTTGTATTTACTTAATTTTGTTTTATATTTTTCGGAAATTTTAGCATTACCATTTAAAACATTTAAACACACTTCACACAATGTCTTTATTAAATCTTTACTACTATTAGTTAATATATTCTTACGCGTACAAGGTTTACAATTTTTTAACACGTGTAACATATGTTTGTGTACCCTCAATCGTTTTATACTGTTCTTAATTACATATAAGATTTGATGGCACATAACAAGTTTCATAGACTGAATTAAAGATATTTGTCCTAAAACGAAATATATCATTACATGTCTGTGTCAAATCCATAAATAAATATCCATATGGTTGCGATGCAGCTTCTTTATATACTCTTACAAACTCGTTTGAATTGTCCGGAAAAATTTGTCGTGCAAGCGGATAAATTTGTGATTTATCTCGAGGATTGTTAAACACAACCAAATATTTACAATTTAGCGATATGTCTCGACAAAATTTTCTCTGATGAAATATATTCTGTGTTATCAATTTAACTGATATCTGTCTATGATGTGAACCTTTCGTAAATAATTCACAAACATTTTTATTATATGCCTCGGCCATAAGATCATCCAAGACAATTAAAACATTATTTAAATTTTCAAAATTAGATTGACCAGTATCTTTAACTTCAACATTACAATTCAATTCGTCTACGGGTATTGCATTTTTCTCCGCATTACACCATAATACTTTACTCACATCTCGAACAACATGGGGTTTTAGTTTCAATACGAATGATGTTTTACCACAACCAGAAGGTCCGGCAATCATCATTGTGAACGGTGTTTCAATATTTAACATCTTAAGTAATATAATAATTTACATAAGCTTTCAACCTCTGTTTATACATATTTCCTACATCAATCAAAAACAAAACAAACAACATACAATTTTTGGAAACCAGAACAGAACAGACCATTTCCGCCTGTACTTAAAAATATTAAAAAGAAAAAACAATAACGAATTTATTCAATACCATTTTATTATTTGCTTATTTATTAATTACATTTTTATTTCTTCTTTTCCCCATAGATTTGTTCTTGAGCTCCTTTAACTAGCCACACGCTATTTTTATCTTTCAAAACTTCACGATTATCAAAATCAACTATTGAACCATCTTTCATGAAAATGGTTCTGCGAAACGGCTTGGAGAAATCGAAAAAAGCTTCCACAGAATCCATGATAATGATGATGATGCTGATTTTTATTTTAATTGTATATTGATGATAATCAGTTTCAAAAGTAGAATCTATAACCATTCAAACTCAACATTTATATCATTTTAAAAATGGGTTAAATCAATGAAATGTCCCTTGATAAAAAATTTGATTACATTTTATTTTGTCTTAAACTAAATAAATCTAAATTAATATGGAATGTCAAGACTAATTTGTTTAAACTTGAAATAAAAAAACTTTCATTCTAAATACAAGGTCAGTAAATAAATTTAACTGACCTTATTTTTAATCGTTTGTTGTTGTGACACATATGATTTTTTTGAAATTCATTTCTCTCAAACCAGAAGTAATAAGGGGAAGCGTGGGAATTTCATTCATAAGAAATCATATAAGTTAGCATAACAATAATAACAAAAATTAAGATCATTTATATTTCTTCATATACCACTCCGCCCCTCTGAAAAATACAATTCTTTAATTGATTACTTGCAAAATAAAATTCTTAAACCCCTCCTCGATAACCAAAATTAATATTTGTCATTTTTTCGTATCGCATCATTTTTATACATTGGTTTTCAAGTGGTGCAAATACAATACAAAAGCATAGGCTTCATATATCGAGAACAAAAATTTATTTTTTTCATTTTTTCATTTTCATTTCCACACCATTCATATAATTCTTTAATTGATCGATACAGAAATAACTAAATCAAATTCTTAAAGCCCTCCCCTTCTCATATCATACACATCTCAATTATATTTATTCGCGCTTATTTGATCTACATATTATATCTTAAATTCATGCTCTTCTGATATTTCGCCGTCGGACGATGACGTTTTTTCGAAAATCGCGTGTCTTTCAAAAATGTACATTCTCTATTTAATTTACCATATATCGCAGCATTTTTATACATCTGTTTTCATATATCGACTATCAAGAACAAAAATTAATTTTTTTCATTTTTTCATATCGAGAACAAACATTTATTTTCTTAACTTTTCTCTGTGGTTTCAAGTGGTGCAAATACAATACAACAGCATAGGCCTCATACATCGAGAAAAAAAATTTAGTTTTATCATTTCTTCGTTCTCATCATATACCAACCGCGCCCGCATTCCAAAATAAAATTATCGTATCGTCATAACAAATTATTATTTTTTTCCTCACACATATATTTTTTCTTGTATTTTTTCTCTTTTTTTTTGATTTGCTTTCAAGTGGTCAATATGACGATTTTGGATTCTAGTGGTTATATACTACTTTATTGTTTAAAATGTCAGTTAAATGGAGAATTTTACCCCAAATGACATTAAATTGCACTTTAACATTAAATATTTTGTTAAAAATAACGGTAAAAACGAAAATTTTTGTGTCAACTTGTCTATTTATTGTTATTTGTTATTAAATTTTAAGGTGCAAATCTATGTCATTTTGGGTTAAATTCTCCATTTACCCATTATTTTGTTAAGATTTTGGTACAAATCGTTCAAAATGACGTTCAAATGGACAAATAATGAACAGAAACAAAAAAAAATATTAATTAGTAAAAAATTAATGCTTAATCGTGAGTTTTGTCACCGGAAATCAATTTTTTGATATTAAAATTGTTCATAATGTGGGTTAAATTGAACCCCACGCAATATAAAATGCACGTAAAAATTTTAAATTTAGTTCGAAATAACGGTAAATAGACAAGTTTACAAAAAAATTGTCTGTTTTACCATTATTTAGAACAAAATTTTAAATTTTTACGTGCATTTTTATGTTGCACGGGGTTTAATGGTCCATTTTACCCACATTTTGGACAATTGAAATTTAAAAAAGGTGAGTTGTGGTGATAAAACACACGCTTTGGTAGTAATTTTTACTAGTTTATATTTTTTTTGTGTTTTTATTCATTATTTGTCCATTTGAACGTCATTTTGAACAATTAATACCAAAATTCTTCCAAAGTGTGTCTTATCACCACAACTCAATTGTTCATATTTAAATTGTTCAAAATGTCGGTTAAATGGAGAATTTAAGCCCAAATGAAATTAAATTGACCTTAAAAATTAAATATTTTTTTCAAAATAACACAAAAAAAATTATTAATAAGCAAAAATTACTACCAAAGCGTGTGTTTTGTCTCCACAATTCAATCTATTTATTCTTAAATTGTTCGAAATGTGGGTCAAATGCACAATTTTACCCTACGCAACATTAAAATGCATGTCAAAATTTAAAATTTGGTTTAAAATACCGGTAAGTAGACAAGTTTACATAAAACTTGTCTGTTTTACCGTTATTTCAAACAAAATGTTAAAGATTTACGTGCATTTATATGTCGTACGGGGTTAAATGGTTCATTTTACATATTGGACACTTGAAATATAAAAAAATTGAGTTTTGGTGATAAAACACACGCTTTGGTAGTAATTTTTGCTAATTTATATATTTTTCTTGTTTTAATTAATTTTTTGGCCATTTGAACGTCTTTTTGAACAATTAATACCAAATTTCTACCAAAGTGTGATTTATCACCACAACTCAATTGTTTTTATATTGAAATTGTTCAAAATGTCGGTAAAATGGAGAATTTCACCCAAAATGACATTCAATTGCACCTTAAAATTATATATTTGGTTCTAAATAACACAAAAAAAATATTATTAACAAAATTTACTACGAAAGCGTGCGTTTTGTCAGCTCAATTCACTTTTTTTTTGTTAAAAATGGTCAAAATGTGGGCAATATGCACAATGTTACTCCACGGAATACAAAAATGCACGTTAAAATTTTACAAAATTTCGAAATAACGGGAAAAAGACAAGTTAAAATAAAACTATTTTACCGTTATATCGAACAAAATATTAAAATTTTACGTGCATTTCTATGTTGCGTGGGGTTATATTGTCCATTTAACCTTAAATATGAAAAATTAGAATATACAAAAATAGATTTGTTGTGATAAAACACACGCTTTGGTAGTAATTTTTGCTAATTTATATCATTTTTGAATTTTAATTCATAATTTGTCTATTTGAACGTCATTTTGAACAATTAGTACCAAAAATTCTACCATAGTGTGTTTTATCACCACAACTCAATTGTTTCATTTTAAAATTGTTCATAATTTCGGTTAAGTGGAGAATTTTATCCCAAATGACATTTCATTGCACTTACAAATATAATTATTAGTTCACAATAACGGTTTAAACGACAAGTTTAATGACAATTTGTCTATTTTCCGTTATTTCGATTAAAATTTTAAATTTTAAGGTGCAATTTCATGTCATTTTGGGAGAAATTCTTCATTTACCAATTATTTTGTTTAGATTTTGGTACATGTCGTTCAAAATGACGTTCAAATGGACAAATAATTAACAAAAACACAAAAAAATATAAATAAGAAATAAAAATTACTACTAAAGCGTGGGTTTTGTCACCAGAATTCAATTTTTTGAAATAAAAACTGTTCAAAATGGAAGTCAAATGCGCAATTTTACCTTAAAGTTAAGTTAAGTTGATGTGGCTGCTATCGCATACTAAGACCAAATTTGATCCGTTTTGATACCACTCTATACGGCTATAGGTCCCATTTATTCCGAAGAGCCATTTGCGCATTGCATAGCTCCATGTTAGTCCTATAGTACTGACATAGAAAATGGGTCGGCCCAAGGATTCTAAACACAACAGAAGATCCAGATTATTTTCCACTACCGATCGCACCGCCCAAACGATCGAAGGTGAAAAACCCATTTTGCATCCTGCCTCGAATCAGATTTGAACCCGGTACCTCCCGCTCCAACTGCCGCAGCTTTAACCACTGCGCCACCTGGCTGGTGCAATTTTACCTTACGCAATATAAAAATGAACGTAAAAATTCAAAATTTGGTTCGAAATAACGGCGAAGAGACAAGTTAACACAAAACTTGTCCGTTTCACCGTTATTTCGAACAAAATATTAAATTTTAACGTGCATTTTTATGTTGCGCGGAGTAAATTGGTCCGTTTTACCCACATTTTGGACAATTAAAATATAAAAACATTAAATTGTGATAATAAAACACACGCTTTGGTAGTAATTTTTGCTAATTTATATTTTTTTTTTGTGTTTTTATTCATTATTTTTCCATTTGAACGTCATTTTGAACAATTTAAACCAAAATTCTACCAAATTAAATTTTATCCCCACATTTCAATTGTTTCATATTTAAATGGTTCAAAATGTCGGTTTAATGGAGAATTTCGCCCCGAATGACATTAAATTGCACTTAAAAATTAAATAGTTGGTTCAAAATAACACATATTGTCCATTTTACACACATTTTGTACAATTGGATAGATTTGTGACGACAAAAAACACGCTTTAGTAGTAATTTTTGCTAATAAATATTATTTTTTTCTATTTTTATTCATTATTTGTCCATTTGAATGTCATTTTGAACAATTGATACCAAAATTCTACCAAAGTGTGTTGTTTCTACACACTTCAATTGTTTCATATTGAAATTGTTCAAAATGTCGGTTAAATGGAGAATTTCACCCCAAATGACATTCAATTGCACTTAAAAATTAAATATTTGGTTCAAAATAACAGTTGAAACGACGAGTTTTGTTTCAACTTGTCTATTTACCGTTATTTCGATTAGTATTTTTAATTTTTAGAAGCAATTTAATGTCATTTCGGGTGAAATTTTCCATTTACCCATTATTTTGTTAAGATTTTGATACATGTCGTTCAAAATAACGTTCAAATGGAAAACTAATGTACAAAAACACAAAAAAAATATTCATAACCAAAAATTACTACTAGAGCATGTGTTTTGTCACCACAACTCAATGTTTTGATACTAAAATTGTTCAATATACGGGTAAAATGCACAATTTAACCCCACGCAATACAAAAATTCAAATTAAAATTTAAAATTTGGTTCGAAATAACGGTAAATAGACAAGTTTACACAAAACTTGCCTGTTAGACCGTTATTTCGAACAAATTTTTACGTGC
The DNA here is from genome assembly GCA_963932295.1 of Tipula lateralis. Lineage (NCBI taxonomy): Eukaryota > Metazoa > Arthropoda > Insecta > Diptera > Tipulidae > Tipula > Tipula lateralis. The sequence continues at coordinate 349,277 of CAWVQQ010000513.1, read as the reverse complement.
AGTTTTATGTTGCGGCGGATTAAATGGTCCATTTAACCCACATTTTGGACAATTGAAATATACAAAAATTGAGTTGTGGTGATAAAACACACGCTTTGGTAGTAATTTTTGCTAATTTATATTTTGTTCGTGTTTTTCTCCAGTTTTTGTCTATTTGAACGTCATTTTGAACAATTAATACCAAAATTCTAACAAAGTTAATTTTATCACCACAACTCAATTGTTTCATATTAAGATTGCTTAAACTGTCGGCTTAGTGGAGAATTTCACCCTAAATGACAAAAAAATGCACTTAAAAATTCAATATTTGGTTCAAAATAACGGTAAAAACGACAAGTTTTGTGTCATTTTGTCTATTTACCGTTATTTCTATTAGAATATTTAATTTAAATGTGCAATTTTATGTCAGTTGGGGTGAAATTCTTCATTGTTCCAATATTTTGGTAAGATACATATCGTTCAAAATGACGATCAAATGGACAAATAATGAACAAAAACACGAAAAAACATAAATTAGCAAAAATTACTACTAAAGCGTGTTTTTTGTCACCACAACTCAATTTTTTGATATTAAAAAGGTTCAAAATGTAGGTTAAATGCACAATTTAACCCCACACAATAAAAAAATGCATGTAAAAATTTAAAATTTGGTTCCAAATAACGGTTAAAAGACAAGTTTTCACAAAACTTAAATGGTTTATTTTACCCACATTTTGGACAATTGAAATATAACAAAATTGAGTAATGGTGGTAAAACACACGCTTTGGTAGTAATTTTTGCTAATTTGTATTTGTTTCTGTGTTTTTATTCATTATTGGTCCATTTGAACGTCATTTTGAACAATCTATACTTAAATTCTTCCAAAGTGTGTTTTATAACCACAACTCAATTGCTACATATTGAAATTTATCCGAATAACGGTTAAAAAGAGAATTTAAGCCCAAATGACATTTAATTGCACTTAAAAATTTTATATTTGGTTTAAAATTACACAAAAAAATATTAATAAGCAAAAATTACTAACTTAGAGTTTGTTTTGTCACCAGAATTCAATTTTTTTTATATTTAAATGGTTAAAAATGTGGGTAAAATGAATTTAAAATTTGGTTGATAATAACGATAAATAGTCAAGTTTACACAAAACTTGTCTGTTTAACCGTAACATATCGTTCAAAATGACGATAAAATGGACAATTTATTAACAAAAACAAAAAAAAATTAAATTAGCAAAAATTACTACTAAAGTGTGTGTTTTGTCGCCACACCTCAATTTTTTGAAATTTAAATTGTTCAAAATGTGGGTAAAACGGACCAATAAACCCCGCACAACATCAAATGCACGAAAAAATTTAAAATTTGGTTCGAAATAACGGTTAAACAGACAAGTTTTTTGTAAACTTGTCTTTTTACCGTTATTAAGAACCAAATTTTCAATTTTTACGTGCATTTTTATATTGCGCTTAGTTAAAATTTTGGACACGCTTTGGTAGTAATTTTTGCTAATTAATATTTTTTTTGTGTATTTTTTCATTATTTGTCCATTTGAACGTCATTTTGAACAATTAATACGTATATTCTACCAAAGTTTGTTTTATCACCACAACACAATTGTTCAAAATGTCAGTTAAACGTAGATTTCCACCCCAAATGACATTACATGGCCCTTAAAAATTAAATATTTGGTTCAAAATAACACAAAAAAAATATTCATTAGCTAAAGTTACTACCAAAGCGTGTGTTTTGTCACCACAATTCAATTTTTTTATTTTAATTGTTTTAATGTGGGTTTAAGGCACAATTAAACCCCACGCAATATTAAAATGCACGTAAAATTTAAAATTTGGTTCGAAATAACGGGGCATAGACAAGTTTACACAAAACTTGTCTGTTTTTCGTTATTTTGAACATAATATTAAATTTTAACGTGCAGTTAAATGTTTCGCGGGGTTAAATGGTCCATTTAATTTAAAAGTTTATTTTATCGCCACAACTCAATTGTTTCATATGTAATGTGGCGAAGCGCACAAGAAAATATAATTATTTCTATGTAATTTTAAGTTAAATTATAATTTTAAGTTCAAAGTATCACACCTGAAAAAAAAATTTTTTTGTTATGAAGTTAGATGTACTTATGTAATTAATCGGGGAATACTAATTGAAAATGCAGTAAAAATGGAACGAATGAAGATGAAAGGAGAGAGAAAAAACAAGAATTTGGTACGAGTTGGACCTCATCAACTTTAATTAATTAAAAGAGAAGAAAAATGAAAATTAATGGCGTGGTGATAGACGCTGTAAAAAATCTGATTTAATTAAAAAATAGTTTTAATAATAATTTAAACTAAAATAAAATAATTATTCTAATAATAATTTCAATTAAAATAATAACAATATAAGTTAATTAATATGGTGTAAAGCCTAATCTAGTGTAAAAGAACGAGGAAAAAAAAAACAAGTGAAAATTGAAAATGGATGGACGTTAATTAAATAAAAATTATACAAATAATAACAACTAAATAAAATATTCGCCACATGTGGCCTGTTCTTAATTATAACATTAGAAATAAAGAAACCGAATTTGGACTTAACTTAATCTTAATAATTTTCAATCGTCTGAGAAAAGATAACTATTTGTGAATAGTTTGTTTTTAGTTTATAATCAAGTTTTGTTTTGTAAATAATTAAAAATTTTTTTTAGTGAAGGTGTTTAAAAATGTTTCCATTTTGTTTATTTAATTATTCTAATTAATTTTTTTTGTTATCTTAGTAATTATATGAAATTGTTGAAATTCACATTAAGAATTTCTCTAATGTGTGACTTATTCCACTTTTAAATTCAATCAAATAAAAATTTGATATTTTAAGTTCAAAAAATATTCCTTATAGTGGATTTTTATTTTTTATATTATAAATATATTTCGGCAATCAAGTTGCCATCTTCAGTATTTATCATGAACTCATTTATCTTGAACTATAAGGAATATTTTTTGAACTTAAAATATCAAATTTTTATTTGATTGAATATATGAAATTATATATTTTCAAAAATTTTGAATTGGTGCGAAAGTTTTTATTGTTTTTTTTTTTGTGACAACTCATAATTAAAATGAGTCGGTATATTAAATCATTGTTCGATTGATGATCGTATTCAACGTCTTCGAAACACGATTTTGAATTCACACAAAACTCAAGCTTTCTGATGGTCCAGAAAAGAACCCGCCCAACGACTGCAACCTAGCCGGCTGCAAAATGCTGTGTTGGATCATCCATCAGAGAGTCTGTGGCAAATTTCTAGACCAAAAGTGTAACTTGTTCTAGAAATTTTGTTACAGTGGCGCCCAAACAAACGGCATGTGAATATAGAGCTTTAATTAAAAATTTAGTTGCAAGGTCATGCAAGCTTTAAATGGAACTGTTATAATTTTTTTCCGGTTATTTTTTTTGTATCCATAACTTATTACACGTGGTTTCATATTAATATTTTTTTTTTCATTTTTAATTTATAAGCTTACAATAGAATATTTGTTTACTCCATTAATGAAATGTTTAATGATATAATTTTCTTTGATTCAATAATTCCGTATTGTTAGTTGTATAATTCTATTTTGTATCCGTGGGCAGTTTAGGTAAAAGCACAAGTTTTCGGTGGATACCTTTGTCAAATAATCTTGAATTACTTGTGGTAGCCATTTGCTTAAACTGGATAAATTTTTTCAATTACTCTCACAGTGCGTCTTTTCCAGCTGATGTAATAGCTGTTTATTTTTTTTTGAAATAGATGCTTGGAGGTATTGTTATTTGTCATTTGTAGAATAAAGAAACATTTTTTATTTGAGTTCCATCTAAAGTTGTTTTGTATAGTACCGGTTTCGAGGTTGTTGCATTGATCATCAATTGAATAGTAATATTATACATTATATACATACATACATTTTTATTACATTTTAATCTTAAATTTTTTTTAAAGCTATAAATATTATATTATATTACTCTATCATCAGTATAATCAGTTTATCGAGTATTCTTCGCTGATATATATATATTTTTTTGTCATCCGATCTACAAACATTACGATGAATCCAAACTATTTGAGTATTGATGAACTAGAAATCGAATGTGTCGTTCGTAGTCTTTCCGGTTCGTTTATGGAGCAAATCGCTTTACTTGAGAATTGCTTGAAGCTAGAATCGGAAGGTTCAGCATCCTTACCTGAGAAAGCTCATAAGGCTGCCCGAAAATCACCAGAAAGGGAGTTTAACGTATGCTCTAATAAATTGAAAGAACTGAAACCGCAAGTTACTGCTCTGGTCCAACTGGACGAAAACCAACGACAGGTTAAATTGAAAATTTTGTAAACTCAAATACTTCATATAACTGGGCGGTTTCAGCGTCTCGGTCAATCTTCTCCAACATATCGTGAACAATGTACAATAATGTTGGCCTCTTGTGACAAACTCTTAGAGGCATTAAGTGCGCTTATGGAATCCAAATTGACTCTAAACGATTTTGAGCAATCTGTCTCTGAAGCTATACAATCATCGTCACCTGAAAGGCTATATTCCATGAGCGTTGAGTCAACTGATTCTGAGACTGAAACGAGCACCAGGAAACCATTAAAAATGCCATCAAGAAAAATCATAGATTCAGAACTTAAATCTTTCCCTATCTCGAATAAAGCGCTAGAAAAAACAGAATCGTCAGGCTTACTACCACAACGTCAACTATCCGAAAAGATAAGACAAAATCAGCCAGCTTCTCCCGATGTTGAGAAACCACTAAGGTCTCAGGGCACTATGAGCGCTACTGAACCTTCGGTATCTGCCAACGAGCTACAATTCATTAATTTGGCTCGAAGAATATCTTTGGGTGGTAATGTGGCACCTACTCCAAATCAATCCGACAACATAAATCAAAATAAAGTTAATAACCGAGAAACTATAGGTTCGAATAATAACACGTTTCCACCTTCCAATATAGATATTTCATACCCGCTTCAGGTACACGAAAGAACATCAAATATCTTGGAAAACAAGGCACCTTGTTGCCTATTCACAAATGGAATTTAATTTTTGATGGAACTCCATTTGGTTCTCCTATCGATCGATTTTTATACCGAGTGGAACACTTAGCTAAATCCAACAAAATTCCATTTAGTAAGTTGGTAAATGATTTGCATATTTTACTGCGGAAAAATGCATTAGAATGGTACTGGTCTTATTTACAGCGAAATGGTTTGGTGCAGTGGGAAAGTTTAGTACAGGATATGCGAAGTAGATTCCAAGACCGAAAGACAGACTTTGAGATTCGGCAGTCAATTGTTGCTAGAAAACAAAAATATCGTAAGAGCTTCTAAGAATTCTATTCTGCGATTTTAGATTCAACCTTATCGTTAAACCAACCGCTTCTCGAATCAGAAATTTTTTTGATCTTGCGTCAAAATATGAGTCCTGATCTACAATTTAAGTTGGCAGGACGAAAAATCACAACAGTCCCCGATCTGGTGAATCAGTGTGTAGATATCGAGGATACCTGGAAGCGTTTAAATAATTATTCAGATTTTTCTCGAAAAAACGTACATGAACTACAAATCAACTACGATTCCCGGAATGAGTCTAATTGTTATGTACCATCGCAAATGAATTTAATCAAGTACGATGACGAGCATGCTTATCCTGATACTAAACAAGAAAGGCCACCGATCCCTTCGGACGTGAGCACTTTATACCGTGGCCAGGGTTTTAATCGTTCAGGTTTTCATGTGCCAAATACGTCACATCATGATTCTCAATCACGGTATAACAATCAATCGCCTCAACCTCGAAAAGTACTATATTTCGGAGCTATTAAATCTTGCTATGGATGTGGTGCTCCAAACGTGATTAAATCACTGTGTCGCAATTGCAATTCAAATATTTCGGGAAACAAACAAGAGGAAATGAAACCACCTGGAGTCCATTTTCCGAAAGAAATTCCCAGGAAACAAGTAGTAGAACAAGCCACGAATACTTGTCCGGAACTTTATCGCCGGCATATATAAATTCGTCAGACTCTTGTTATTCGTTGTATTCCATAAACACTCCGTCTATAACGTTGAGTACTTCTACTCAGTCAACTCAAACTCCAACTTATCATTCAGCCTTGACAGTAAAACCAACAAGATGTATTCGATATTGGACACTAAGAAACCAAATTAAGAAGATGATTGCGGAATCTGTTTTCAATTTGGACGTTGATAAAAGACCTTATGCAAACGTCTTAATAAATGGCATAACGTATACTGGGCTACTGGATAGCGGGGCCAATGTTTGTGTGTAAGGAGCTGGTTCAGAGAAATTTTTCGAACAATCAAATGTTAAAGTCCATTATCTCCCTTCTTATTTACGAACAGCTAGTTGAGCAAAGCAAGCCATTATTGGTCATGTATTGTTGCCTGTTTCCTACGAAAGTACAGTAAAGCGAATACGGTTTCATATTGCTCCTGGGTTGGTCCAGCCTCTTTATCTTGGCATGGATTAATGGGAGTCGTTTGGTCTTATGCCTATACGGGTATTCGTTTATCTGGACGACTTGCTTGTAGTTTCAGCAGATCTCACTGAGCACTTTTCTCTTTTAAGGGAGGTAGCTAGATTGCTTAAGACTGCGAATCTAATGATTAATCTTGAGAAAAGCAAGTTCGTCTTAAAAGAAACGAAATATCTTGGTCATGTGATTGGTAATGGGATTATCCGAATGGATCCAGATAAGGTTAAAGCTATCACAGAGTATCCAAAACCTAAAACCACCAGACATCTTCGTAGATTTCTTGGGATGGCCGGGTGGTATCACAGATTTATATCTAATTTTGCATCCATATGTTCTCCTTTAACTGATTTGCTTAAACGTACCAAAAATTAGAATGGAATGACAAAGCTCAACATGCGTTTGAATCACTCAAAACTGCCTTGACCTCTGCACCGGTACTTCGTAACGCTGACTTTGAAAAGCACTTTTATATTCAGTGTGACGCCAGTTCATGTGGGATTGGGAGTGTTTTATTTCAGCGCTTAGACGATGGCACTGAATATCCAATTGCATATTATTCGCATAAGTTGAACTCAGCCCAGCGTAGGTATAGTGTCACCGAGCTTGAGTGCTTATCAGCGGTTATGAGTGTTAAAAAATTCAGGCCATATGTGGAGGGGTACTCGTTTACTATTATAACCGACCACTCTAGTCTCCGTTGGTTAATGGATCAACGCGATTTAACTGGGCGGCCTGCGAGGTGGAGTAAGAAGCTTCAGGGATTTAACTTTGATATCGAGTACCGTAAAGGTTCTCTTAATATTGTTTCTGATGCTCTTTCTTGAGTTCATATCGAAGCCATTGACAAAGAGGAGGTGGTCGGTGATGGTGGTGCAGGTTTGCCACCTTTACATGAGGACCTGGATCATCCAGCCTTTACTGACGATTCCTATGTTGGAAGAGTTCAGGCATTGCGGCAAAACTCGACACACAAAACTAATTACAAAGAGATCGATGGTAAACTCTACATTTTACTTGACGCTAATAAACATTAAATGGGTGATCTCTCTCGCTAGAAGCTAATTATAAAAGAGCGATTAGTTCTAGATCTTTTACGACAAGCTCACGACGTTCCTTCCAGCGCTCATCATGGGTATGCTAAAACATTAGAGTTGTTAAAGCGTCAATTCAACTGGCTGTCCATGTCCCGGGATGTTCTTGATTATGTCCAACGTTGCGAGATTTGTAAGAAGACTAAATCTCCAAATTCTATTCTGCAGCCTACTATGGGAAACTATCGAGAAATAAATCGGCCATTCCAAAGGCTTTTTATACATTTCCTTGGGCCATATCCACGAAGTACTAGTGGAAACACGTATCTTTTAATACAATTGGATCAGTATACGAAGTTTGTTTTGTTAGAACCTCTGAGAAATGCTACTGCCAAAGATGTAGTGACATTTTTAAAAACGAAAGTTTTTAATATTTTTGGAGTTCCAGAATTTTTGTTTTCGGATAACGGAAAACAATTTCGCTCGAATTTATTAAATGACTTTCTAAAATCTTACGGCGTCGTGCATCAATTTACTGCCAATTATTCCCCGCAATCAAATCAATCGGAGAGGGTGAACCGCACAATAATCGCAGCTATTCGTGCTTATATTGGTGATAATCATAAATATTGGGATGTGTTTATTCTCGAAATCGGCTCCGCCTTACGTTACGTAAACCATGATTCCACGAGGTTTTTTCCATATTTCTTAACGTTCGGTCAGCAAATGATTAACCACGGGTCTTCATATCGTTAAATGCGAGAACTTGATTTACTCAATGATCGGCATTTTACCGCTGAAGACAATATTAGTCGTTTGACAAATGCACAAGAGCTTGTTTTATCCCAACTTAAAAACGCATATAATCGAAATGTCACAAGTTACAATTTAAGAAGCAAATCTCGTCAATTCTTTCCCGGTCAACAAGTTTTTGTACGGAACTATATTCAAAGTCGAGCTGGTGACAATTTTTGTGCGAAATTAGCTCCGAAATTTGTGAAAGCGAATGTAAGACGGAAAATTGGCAATTTATCGTACGAATTATCTGGGTGCAATGGGAAGAAGTTAGGTATATATCATGCGAAGGACATCAGATGAGCTGTATAAACGTGATTGTCTTTTTGATTAACTTGCTGCTCATATTTTTGTGTATGTGTATATTCTACAGTATAATATGAAGTTTAATTATAATGATGCCCGGCATTGAGACTATCTCAAGGTGCTGGGTCTGCCCCACGATTTGTGGCGCAGCGCACAAGAAAATATAATTATTTCTATGTACTTTTTATTTTAATTTTAAGTTCAAAGTATCACACCTGAAAAAAAAAGATTTTTTGTTATGAAGTTAGATGTACTTATGTAATTAATCGGGGAATACTAATTGAAAATGCAGTAAAAATGGAACGAATGAAGATGAAAGGAGAGAGAAAAAACAAGAATTTGGTACGAGTTGGACCTCATCAACTTTAATTAATTAAAAGAGAAGAAAAATGAAAATTAATGGCGGGCGTGGTGATAGACGCTGTAAAAACTCTGATTTAATTAATAAATAGTTTTAATAATAATTTAAACTAAAATAAAATAATTATTCTAATAATAATTTCAATTAAAATAATAACAATATAAGTTAATTAATATGGTGTAAAGCCTAATCTAGTGTAAAAGAACGAGGAAAAACAAACAAGTGAAAATTGAAAATGGATGGACGTTAATTAAATAAAAATAAAACAAATAATAACAACTAAATAAAATATTCGCCACATGTGGCCTGTTCTTAATTATAACATTTGAAATAAAGAAAACAAATTTGGACTTAACTTAATCTTAATAATTTTCAATCGTCTGAGAAAAGATAACTATTTGTGAATAGTTTGTTTTTAGTTTATAATCAAGTTTTGTTTTGTAAATAATTAAAAATTTTTTTTAGTGAAGGTGTTTAAAAATGTTTCCATTTTGTTTATTTATTTACTCTAATTAATTTTTTTTGTTATCTTAGTAATTATATGAAATTATATATTTTCAAAAATTTTGAATTGGTGCGATTGTTTTTATTGTTTTTGTTTTTTTGTGACAACTCATAATTAAAATGAGTTGGTAAATTAAATCATTGTTCGATTGATGATCGTATTCAACGTCTTCGAAACACGATTTTGAATTCACAGCAAACTCAAACTTTCTGATGGTCCAGAAAAGAACCCGCCCAAAGACTGCAACCTAGCCGGCTGCAAAATGCTGTGTTGGATCATCCATCAGAGAGTCTGTGGCAAATTTCTAGACCAAAAGTGTAAGTTGTTCTAGAAATTTTGTTACAGTAAATTAATCAAAATGTCGGTTAAATGGAGAAGTTAAGTCCAAATGACAATAAATTGCACTTAAAAATTAAATATTCGGTTCAAAATAACGGTTAAAACGACAAATTTTGTGTCAACTTGTCCATTTACCGTTATTTCGAAAAGAATATTTAATTTTTAGGTGCAATTTAATATCATTTGGGGTAAAATTTTCCATTTACCAAGTATTTTATTAAGATTTTGGAACATATTGTTCAAAATGACGTTCAAATGGACAAAAACTGCATAAAAACATAAAAAGATATAAATTAGCAAAAATTCCTACTAAAGCGTGGGTTTTGTCACCACAATTCAATTTTTTGATATTTTAATTCTTCAAAATGTGAGTAAAATGCACAATTTAACCGCACGCAATATAAAAATGCACGTAAAAATTTTAAATTTGGTTCGAAATAACGGTAAATAGAAAAATTAACACAAAACTTGTCGGTTTTACCGTTATTTCGAACTGAATATTAAATTTTGACGTGCAATTTTATGTTGCGCGGGGTTAAATGGTCCGTTTTGCCCACATGTTGGACAATTGAAATATAAAAAAATTGAGTTGTGGTGATAAAACACACGCTTTGGAAGTAATTTTTGCTAATTTATATTATTTTTGTGTTCTTATTATTAATTTATCTATTTGAACGTCATTTGAATAATTAAAACGAAAAAATTCTACCAAAGTGTGTTTTATCACCACAATTTAATGGTTACTTACTAAATTTGTTCAAAATGTCGGTTAAATGGAAAATTTCCGCCCAAATGACATTAAATTGAACTAAAAAATTAGATATTTGGTTCAAAACAACAGAAAAAAATATTAATAAGCAAAAATTACTACCAAAGAGTGTGTTTTGACACGACATTTCAATTTTTTTATATTTAAATTGTTCAAATTTGGATAAAATGCACAATTTATCCCCACGCAACATAAACATGCACGTTAAACTTTTAAATTCTGTTTGAAATAACGGTAAATAGACAAGTTTGAACAAAATTTGTCTTTTATACCGTTATTTCGAAAAAAACATTATATTTTTACGTGCATTTTTATATTGCTCGGGGTTATATTGTTCATTTTACCCAAATTTTGAAGAATTGGTATATTTAAATTAGTTTTGTGGTGTTAAAACACACGCTTTGGAAGTATTTTTTGCAAATGTATATTTTGTTTGTATTTTTTTTCATTATTTGTCCATTTGAACGTCATTTTGAACAACTAATTACAAAATTCTACCAAAGTTAATTTTATCACAACAACTCAATTGTTTCATATGTTAATGAATCAAAGTGTCGGTTTAATGGAGAATTTTACCCCAAATGACATTCAATGGCACTTAAAAATACAATATTTGGATCAAAATAACACAAAAAAAATATTAATAAGCAAAAATTACTACCAAACCATGTGTTTTGTCACCACAATTAAATTTTTTACTATTTAAATTGTAAAAAATGTGGTTAAAATGCAAATTTTAACCCTACGCAATATAAAAATTTAAATTTTTGTTCGGAATAAAGGTAACTCGACTAGTTTACACAAAACTTGTCGGTTTTACCGTTATTTCGCACCAAATATTAAATTTTTACGTGCATTTTCATGTTGCGCAGGGCTATATTGTTCATTGATCCCACAAATTGGACAATTGATATTTTAAAAAAAAAAATGTGGTGATAAAACACACGCTTTGGTAGTAATTTTTGCTAATTTTAATTTTTTTTGTGTTTTTATTCATTATTGGTCCATTTGAACGTCATTTTGAACAATTTATACCTAAATTCTACCGAAGTGTGTTTTATCATCACATTTCAATTGTTTTATTTTGAAAATGTTCAAAATGTCAGTTAAATGGAGAATTTCACCACAAATGACATTAAATTGCACTTAAAAATTAAATATTTGTTTCCAAATAACACAAAAAAAATATTAATAAGCAACAATTACTAATGTGGGTTAAATGCACAACTTTACCCCACGCAATAAAAAAATGAACGTAAAAATTTAAAATTAAGTACGAGATAACGAATAATTAACACAAAAATTGTCTGTTTTACCGTTTTTTCGAAAAAAATATAAAATTTTTACGTGCATTTTTATTTTAGGTGGGGTTATATTGACCATTTTACCCAAATTTTGAGTAATTGGAATATACATAAATAGAGTTGTGGAAATAAAACACACGATTTGGTAGTCATTTTTGCAAACTTATATATTTTTTGTATTTTTATTCATTTTTTGTCAATTTGGACGTCATTTTGAACAAGTTATACCAAAATTTTACCAAAGTTAATTTTATCACCACATTTTAATTGTTTCATATAAAAATTGTTCAAAATGTCGGTTTAATGGAGAATTTTACCCTAAATGACATTTAATTGAACTTTAAACTTAAATATTTGGTTCGAAATAACACAAAAAAAAATAAACAAAAACTACTACCAAAGCGTGTGTTTTGTCACCTCAAATAAATTTTGTGATATTTTAATTGTTCAAAATGTGAGTTATATCTAACAATTATTACCAAAATTCTAACAAAGTGTGTTTTATCACCACAATTTACCCTAAATTATATTAATTGGCATTTAAAAATTAAATATTTGGTTCAAAATAACAGTAAAAACGACAAATTTTTTGTCAACTTGTTTATTTACCGTTATTTCGATTAAAATATTTAATTTAAAGGTGCAATTTTATGTCATTTGGGGTGAAATTCTCCATTTACTCATTGTTTTGTGAAGGTTTTGGTACATGTCGTTCAAAATGTCGTTCAAATGTACAAATAATGAACCAAAGCACAAAAAAATATAAGTAAGCAAAAATAAGTACTTAAGCGTGGGTTTTGTCATCACCACCCAATTTTTTGATGTTTAAATTGTTCAGAATGTTGGTAAAATGCACAATTCAACCCCACGCAATTTAAAATTTGGTTCGAAATAACGGTAAATCGACAAGTTTACACACAACTTGTCTGTTTTACCGTTATTCTGAACAAAATATTAAATTTTTACGTACATTTTTATGTTGCGTGGGGTTAAATTGTCCATTTTTCTCAAAATTTAAACAATTGAAATATACAAAAGTAGATTTTTGGTGATAAAACCCACGCTTTGATAGTTATTTTTGTTAATTTGTATTTTGTTTGTATTTTATTTCATAATTTGTCCATTTTAACGTCTTTGTTAACAAGTAATATCAAAATTTTATCAAAATTTATTTGATCACCACAACTCAATTGTTTCATATTAAAATTGCTCAAATTGTCTGTTGAATGGAGAGTTTCACCCCAAAGGACATAAAATCGCACTTCAAATTTAATATTTGGATCATAATATCGGTTAAAATGACAAGTTTTGTGTCAACTTGTCTATTTAAGGGTATTTCGATTAAAACATTTCATTTTTAAGTGCAATTTTATGTTATTTGGGGTGAAATTCTCCATTCAACCATTATTTTGTTAAGATTTTGGTACACATCGTTCTTAATGACGTTAAAATGGACAAATAATAAACAACACAAAAAAATATTTTTTAGCCAAAATATCAAACAAAATATTAAATTTTTAAGTGCATTCTTATCTTGCGCGGGGTTACATGGTCTATTTTATTCACATTTTGGACAATTGAAATATATAAAAATTGAGTTGTGGTGATAAAACACACGCTATGGTTATAAAACACAAGTTTTTTTTGTGTTTTTATTCATTATTTGTCCTTTTGAACGTCATTTTGAACAATTAATACCAAAAATTCTACTAGGGTGTGTTTTATAACCACAACTCAATTGTTTCATATTGAAATTGTTCAAAATGTCGGTTAACTGGAGAATTTTAGCCCAAATGACATTAAATTGCACTTAAAAATTAAATATTTGGTTCAAAATAACACAAAAAAAATATAAATAAGCAAAAATTACTACCGAAGCGTGTGTTTTGTCACCACAATTCAACTTTATGAATATTAAAAATGTTTCAAATATGGGTATAATACACAATTTAACCCCACGCAACATAAAAATGCACGTAAACATTAAAACATTTTAAATTTGATTCGAAATAACGGTAAATAGACAAGTTTACACAAAATTTGACTGTTTAACCGTTACTTCGAACCAAATATAAAATTTTTACGTACATTTTTATGTTGCGCGGGGTTAACCTCTTTTACCCACAGTTTGGACCATTGAAATATAAAAAAATTTGAGTTCTGGTGATAAAACACACGTTTTGGTAGTAATTTTGGCTAATTTATATTTTTTTGTGTTTTTATTCATTATTTGTCCATTTGAACGTCATTTTGAACAATTAATACCAAAGATAATTTTATCACCACAACTCAATTATTTCATATTGAAATTGTTCAAAATGTCAATTCAATGAAGAATTTCACCCAAAACGACATTAAATTGCACTTTAAAATTAAATATTTGGTTCAAAATAACGTCAAAAACCACAAATTTTGTGTCAACTAGTCTATTTTACCGTTATTTCGATTAAAATATTTAATTTTAAGGTGCAATTGTATGTCATTTGGGGTGAAATTTTCCATTTACCCATTATTTTGTTGAGATTTTGGTACATATTGTTCAAAATGACGATCAAATGGATAAATATTGATAAAAAACACAAAAAAATTTTAGTTAGCAAAAATTTCTACTAAAGCGTGTGTTTGTTCACCTCAAATCAATTTTTTGATATTTAAATGGTTCAAAATAAGGGTGAAATGCACAATTTAACTCCTTGCAATATAAAAGTGCATTTAAAAATTTTAAAGTTTGGTTCGAAATAACGGTTAATAGATAATTTTACACGAAATTTGTCTGTTTTACCGTAATTTCGAACAAAATTACCATAACGTTAACATGCATTTTTATATTGCGCGGGGTTAAATGTTCTATTTTACCCACATTTTGGACAATTGAAATATAAAACAATTGAGTTGTGGTGATAAAACACACTCTTTGGTAGTAATTTTTGCTAATTTATATTTTTTTTGTGTTTTTATTCATTATTTGTCCATTAGAAGGTCATTTTTAACAAATATTACCAAAATTATACCAAAGTGCGTTTTATCACCACAACTCAATTGTTTTATTTTAAAGCTGTTCAAAATGTCGGTTAAATGGAGAATTTCACCCCAAAAACATTACTTTGCACTTAAAAATTAAATATCTGGTCCAAAATAACACACAAAATAAATATTAATAAGCATAAATTACTACCAAATTGTGTGTTTTGTCACCGCAATTAGATTTTTTTATATTTAAATTGTTCTTAATTAGGATAAATTGCACAATTTAACCCCACGCAATATAAAAAAGCCCTTTAAAATTCTAAATTTGTTTCAAAATAACGGTAAATAGACAAGTTTTCACAAAACTTGTCGGTTTCACCGTTATTTCGAACAAAATGTTACATTTTTACGTCTTACACATTTTGAACAATTGGAATATACAAAAATAGAATTGTTGTGATAAAACACACGCTTTGGCATTAATTTTTGCTAATTTATAATTTTTCGTGTTTTTTATTCATTGTTTGTCCATTTGAACGTCATTTTGAACAAATAATACCAAAATTCTACCAAAGTAAATTTTATCACCACAACTCAATTGTTTCATATGTAAATTGTTCAAAATGTCGGTAAAATGGAGAACTTCACCTCAAATGACATCAATTGGCATTAGAAAATTAACTATTTGGTTCAAAATAACAGTAAACACGACAAGTTTTGTGTCAACTTGTTTATTTACCGTTATTTTGATAAGAATATTAAATTTTAAGGTGCAATTTTATGTCATTTAGGGTGAAATTCTCCATTTACATAGTGTTTTGTTAAGATTTTGGTACATGTCGTTCAAAATGTCATTTTAATGGACAAATAATGAACCAAAACACAAAAAAATATTAATCAGCAAAAATTAGTACTTAAGCGTGTGTTTGGTCACCTCAAATCAAATTTTTGATATTTAAATTGTTCAAAATATGGGTAAATGCACAATTTAACTCACCGCAGTATAAAAATGCACGTCAAAATTTAAAATTTTGTTCGAAATAACGGTAAATAGATAAGTTTGTGGTGTCGCATGGTATTTTGGTGCTTTTTCACTCCTCGCTCTTAAATTTATTTGTGAATAATTATCTTAATTTTTAAACTGGCACCTTTAATAGATAGTTGAGTATACAACTCTTGTAAATAGATTTTGGTATTATTCAAGTTAACTTTGAAAAACAGTATTTTTTAGTTTTTTATTCAATAACAATAAGTTTTTTCTGTCCCGTTGTTCGATTAACTTCGATTTTAAAATATGACAAAATATTAAATAATTAATTATAAATAGTGAATCTTGTATATAAAAATATATATTGTTAAACATAATAAATAATAGTTTGTGTTAATTTCAATAATTAATTAATTTATATCGCAATAAACATCGAAATTATGGAGTCAAGTTTTATCGAAATTAAGGAGTCACTAGTATTTGTCTAATAATATAAATCACCGAACTTTAATAAATCTAATAAATTAATATGGAGTTTATTGATGTGAGCACTAACACACGATAATATACATACATCGTAAAATTGGTGACCCCGACGTGATCTGAGGCTCACACTGCGCAACTATATCTGTTGTACTTATAAATTTTCATCATTTCTACAATTTCGTCAAACAATCACCACGATAGGATTCATCTTACTTGTACCTGGATTTTTCAAAACATCCGGCTAAATATTCCACATTTGGACAACGGAGGCCGTTTTTGGTTTTTCCAATCGACGAGACAAACTTAACACAACATCTTCCAACGTTCGAGGCAGTGGGCGGCACAGATATTCCAACGTTCAGAGGATACAAAGGATTTCTGCAAGATACAAATTATTTCTGCAACGTTCTTCAAAAAGAAAAATTGTAAGTACTCAACTATTTAATTAACGGTGCCGATAAATTAATTTTTTTTTTCTTTTTTGTTGTTTTAAAAAAATATTTATTGTTTTAATTATTTGAAATGACTTTCGCGTTGATTTTTTTCATATTTTCGGTTTCATTTCTGATTCTTTCGTTTTTGTTTTGGCGTGTTGTTCATGGTGTGAACGACCCACCAGGTACCAATGCGTCATCCAGTGCGGCAGACCCGTCATCAGCATCAGGTAGCAATGCAGTTGAGGAAACTAGTATGTCTCTGACAGCCACTATGCTTGCTAGTCTAATTAACGATGCTGTTGCCAAGGCTGCGGCACACACGAATTTCAATCCTCCTTCTTCTGAGTCGAGGATAAATGCTAATGTCTCTGCCAATACTGGATTTGTTGCTCGAGTGGCTTTCAAGCCACCCCAACCTTTATACACACAGAACCCTAGTGTGTGGTTTGAGATACTCGAGCAGCAGTTCACAGTGGCAGAGATTACGGTAGAAGCGACCAGGTATACTCATGCGGTTGGTGCTTTGGATGCACGATTGCATGACACATTCGCCTATTTGATAATGGGTCCTAGGGGAAATACCCCTTATACTTCTTTTAAAGCGGTGGTAATTCGAGTTCTGGGCGAGTCGGAAAAGACCAAGTTGAACAACTTGATGCATGGTTTGGCTCTTGGAGACAGGAAGCCGTCTCAACTGTTGAGTGCCATGAAGTTGAATGCTGGGAACAACTTCAACGAAGCGACCCTTCGTCAACTTTGGATGAAGAGTTTGCCCCAGACCGTTCAAATGGTGCTCACACCATTTGAAAATGACGTCTCACTGTTGGTCCTTGCAGAACGGGCTGACAATGTGCATGAAACAATGACTCACTCGCGAGTTGATGCTATAGAGACTTCTGCTTCCTGCAGTTCTACTTCGAATTCAAATTTTACCATTGACCAAAAGCTTTCGGAATTTAAAAGAACATTGCTATCGGAAATTGCGGAAATTGTAAATCAAAATTATAGATCTCGGTCTGTTTCAAATTCACGAAGTCCTAATCATTCTAGGTCTAATTCAAAAACTAACTACTCTCGGAACAATTCACCAAATCATAGAAATTCATTTTATGGCAATCTTTCAGCCGAAAATAATTATATTTGCTACTACCATCATCATTTCGGCAAAAAAGCTTTAAAATGCAAGCCAAATTGTAAATTTATTTCAAACAAGTTATCCGATAGCAATGTTCCAAAAAACTAAATTGTCATTCACAAGTGGCGGTGTGCAATGACATTACTAAAACTAACCGCCTTTTAATTTTCGAAATTTTTCTTCAGACACATTTTTTAATAGACACAGGAGCAGATGTCTCTGTATTGCCAGCCCGTTTTGTTCGGAACCCAAGGGTCGATCCATCCTTCAAATTGTTTGCAGCGAACGGTTCTTCAGTTGACGCTTACGGTACAAAATTTTTAAGACTAGACATTGGACTGCGCCGCGAATTCACCTGGGAGTTTATTGTTGCTGACGTGTCGATGCCTATTATCGGCGCGGATTTTTTGTGTAAAACTGGTCTACTGGTTGATATACAGAAGCAAAGACTTTTTGATCCGCTAACCTCGTTGTATACAACCGGTACTACTTCCAGCTATAACCAAACTACTGTATCTAGGATCGACAGGTCAGCAATGGATCCAGGAGTTTTCAACGTTGTTTCAAAATTTTCAACAGTCATTCATGGTAACATAAACATTGATTCTTTAAAACATGACGTGACGCATATAATAGAAACGAACGGACCACCGGTTGCATGCAGACCACGACAACTAGCACCAGACAAATTCATTATCGCGAAGACAGAATGCGAAAAAATGATGAAGCTCGGAATTTGTCGACCTAGTAGCAGCCCTTGGTCAAGTCCATTGCATATGGTCCCTAAAAAGAATGGAGAGTGGAGACCTTGTGGAGACTTTCGTGCGCTTAATAAAGTCACAATTCCAGACAGGTACCCAATTCCACACATACAAGATTTTACGCAACGACTCGAGGGTTGCACTATATTTACAACATTAGATCTTGTCCAGGCCTACCATCAAATTCCTATTGAACCGACAGACATTCCGAAGACAGCAATTTCGACACCTTTTGGACTTTTTGAATTTTGCAGAATGACTTTCAGCCTGAGGAATGCAGCACAGTCGTTCCAAAGGCTTATGCATGCAGCACTACGCGGTCTGGATTTCTGCTTTGTTTATTTGGACGATGTGCTCATTGCCTCTCGAAATTATGACGAACATCTCGAACATGTTAAATTGACTTTTACTAAACTAGAGGAATACGGACTAGTAATTAATGTTGACAAATGTGTTTTTGCAAAAACGGAAATTATCTTTTAAGGTCATTTGGTAACTGGACAAGGTTTATTACCGTCACATGAACGGGTTCAAGTCATCAAAGATTTCGAACGACCACTGACTGTTAAACAACTGAAACGGTTTTTAGGCATGATAAACTTTTATCGCCGCTTCATTCCTGGTGCTGCTGCTGACCAGGAATTGTTGAATGACTACCTGAAAGGGTCTACTAAGAACAGTCAAGTTCCAATTAAATGGTCAGTTGCGGCTACTGAAGCATTTGAAAATTGTAAAACTAAACTTACGGACGCGACTTTACTCTGTCATCCATCATCATCAGCTCCTCTGGCCATCATGGTTGACGCTTCCGATTCTGCGATCGGAGCAGGGGTTCAGCAGCTTGTTTCGGATACTTGGAAATCACTCGGTTTCTTTTCGGTACGTCTCAATGATACGCAAAAAAGATATAGTGCTTATGATCGTGAACTTCTCGCGGCTTATTCGGGCATAAAACATTTTCGACATCTTCTTGAAGGTCGTATTTTTACGCTCTATACCGATCATAAACCACTTATCTACGCTTTTAATCAGAAACTGGAAAAAGCATCTCCTCGTCAATTTCGACACTTAGATTTCATTGGTCAATTCACGACCGATATTCAACACATTTCTGGTCTGGACAACGTAGTCGCAGATACACTTTCACGCATTAATCAAATTTCTATCCCTGAAAGCATTGATTATGCTATCATCGCAGATGCTCAAACCAATGATGAGGAACTTCAAGAACTTTTAAGGCGTAACTCTGTTATCAAATTTGAGAAATATCCCGTTTCCTTCAATTCGAAACAATTAATTTATTGCGATGCTTCTTGTAACACACCTAGGCCATTCATACCCTTAAATTTCCGAAAACAAGTTTTCGAGGCTTTTCATAATCTGTCTCATCCTGGCGTCAAAGCTTCCATTAAACTTTTGACTCAGAATGTAATCTGGCCATCAATGAAAAAAGACGTGCACAAGATGGCTCAAAGTTGTGTAGCTTGCCAGAAGGCTAAAGTTTCTCGTCATACAAAATCTCCGCTTGGTACTTACAAATTAATTTCTCAACGCTTTTCGATTATTCACCTTGATATCATTGGTCCGTTGCCTGTTTCTGATAATCAGCGGTATTGCGTTACATTGATTGATAGATACACAAGCTGGCCTGAGGCGATTCCAGTGCCTGATATAACGGCTGCAACTGTTGCTTTTGCTGTCTATCCGCATTGGTTAGCTCGCTTTGGTGTGCCAGAGTCCATTGTTACGGACCAAGGCATCCAATTCGAATCACAACTATTTCACGAACTGGCTAACTTACTCGGTTTTGAACGAAGGAGAACAACTAGTTACAATCCTAAATAGATTATTACATTGTGATTAAATCACCTTTAATAGATAGTTGAGTATACAACTCTTGTAAATAGATTTTTGTATTATTCAAGTTAACTTTGAAAAACAGTATTCTTTAGTTTTTCATTCAATAAAAATAAGTTTTTTCTGTCCCGTTGTTCGATTAACTTCGATTTTAAAATATGACAAAATATTAAATAATTAATTATAAATAGTGAATCTTGTATATAAAAATATATATTGTTAAACATAGTAAATAATAGTTTGTGTTTATTTCAATAATTGAGTCAAGTTTTATCGAAATTAAGGAGTCACTAGTATTTGTCTAATAATATAAATCACCGAACTTTAATAAATCTAATAAATTATTATGGAGTTTATTGATGTGAGCACTAACATACGATAATATACATACATCGTAAAAAGTTTACACAATACTGGTCTGTTTTACCGTTATTCTGAACAAAATATTAAATGATTACGTGTGTTTTTATGTTTCAAGGGTCCAAAATTTGGGTAAAATGGACACTTTTTACCCAAATTTTGGACAATTGAAATATAAAAAAATTGAGTTGTGGTGATAAAACACACACTTTGATAGTCGTTTTTGCTAATTTATATTTATTTTGTGTTTTTATTCTTCACTTGTCCATTCGAACGAATTTTGAACAATAAATACCAAAATTCTACTGAAGTGTGTTTTATCACAACTCAATTGTTTCATATTGAAATTGTTCAAAATGTCAGTGAAATGGAGAATTTCACCCCAAAAGACATTTTACTGGACTTAAAAATGAAATATTTGGTTCAAAATAACACAAAAAAAACTATTTATAAGCAAAAATTACTACCAAAGCGTGTGTTTTGTCACCTCAAATCAATTTTTTGATATTTAAATTGTTCAAAATGTGGGTAAAATGCACAATTCAACCCCACGCAAAATTAAATTGCACGTCAAAATTTAAAATTTGGTTCGAAATAACGGTTTATAGACAAGTTAACACAAAACTTGTCTGTTCTACCGTTATTTTGAACAAAGTATTAAATTTTAAAGAGCATTTTTATAATGCGCAGCGTTGAATGGTCCATTTTACCGACATTTTGGACAATTGAAACATAAAAAAAATTGAGTTTTGATGATTAATTACACGCTTTGGTAGTAATTTTGGCCAATTATATTTTTTTTGTTTTTTATTCATTATTTGTCTATTTGAACGTCATTTTGACCAATCAATACCACAATTCTACCAAAGTGTGTTTTATCACCACAACTCAATTGTTTCATATTTAAATTGTTCAAAATGTCGGTTAAATGGAGAATTTAAGCCCAAATGACATTGAATTGCACTTAAAAATTAAATGTTTGATTCAAAATAACACAAAAAAAAAATTTATAAGCAAAAATTACTACCAAAGCTTGTGTTTTGTCACCACAATTCACTTTCTTTGAATTTAAGTTGTTCCAAATGTGGGTTAAATGCACAATTTAACCCCACGCAACATTAAAATGCACGTGGAAATTAAAAATTTGGTTCGAAATAACGGTGTATAGACAAGTTTACATAAACCTTGTCATTTGAACCGTTATTTCAAATAAAATATTTAATTTTACACTTGGTTGCGCGGGGTTTAATGGTCCATGGTGTTGTTTCGTGCGAGGATTTATCCTTACACTTCCAGATCGACTGAGGATCTTAGCCGTGCAGTTTTCTACGCCTATTTTGATGGCACATTTCGCAAAAAGAGATTCTTCTTGTGCCATATGTGTATCTACGATGATTGGAGGATGGGATGATTTAGTGATTTCGTTATCAATAACGCCCAATGATAATAGTGTGAACCTTTTATCGTTAGGTTAGTTAAACTTGGCTGGGTTTTTCTTTGTTGGCGCTCCGAGAGACACGACAGATTTTCTTTTCGATGGAACTGTGCGAAAACCACCGTCTGAATTTGAAATATCCATCGGATCCATAGGGCACTTTCACTAGTTTTCACTTACACTATTTGATTTTTCACTGATTACAGTTAACAGTTTAATTTTCAGTATAACACCTATACTTAATATCGATTACAATTTTTATACGAGCACAAACAAGATGATGGTAAAAAAAATTTTTGGATGATGGTAAAAAAAATTTAATTTTCATGCCTTTTTATACTTTTTTCTCTAGGGTATATTGTTTGAAAATGGGCGTATATTTTGTGATGTATTTTTCAAAACTAGCTCGTCGAGTTTGTTCGTCATAGTTTTAATATTGTTGTTAAAGAGAAATTTATTGTGGCGATTTTTATATATTTCAAATTCTTCTAGCCTGTTCATTTGGTCGCTTTTATTCATCTTGTAGAGAATTTTTAAGTTTGTATCCATATTTGTGTAGTTGTGTAAAGTATTATTGATATGAAAAGCAAATCTTGACTCAGTATTCATTTTACCGATATCCTTTATATGTTTGTTAAATCTTATTTTAAAGGATCTTTCGGTTTGTCCTATGTAAAATGATGGACAGTCTGAGCATGTTAATTTATAAATACCGCTGTCTAATGTAATGTTACTGTTTGGTCTAATTTGGTGTTCTAATTGTATATAAAAAATATATATATATATAAAAAAAAAAAAAAATTACGAAAATATAATTCAACTGACAATGAAATTATATAACCTACAACTAAAAATATCTAAAGAATTCCATTATATCGAATATTTAGAAATCTTACAACAAATCGAGATAAAAGTAGAAAAAAAACAATAAAGAAATTAAAAGCTTTAATACAAAAACAACAATAAATCAAATAATAACAGACCGAACATAACACATAACTTTTCCCAACGGATAGAAAATCATACTAACATCCAATTTAACAAAACTGAAATATTTTTATTGGAAAAAATTTTAAAATATAACATAACTCCGAAAAAAAACGTTAATTATCAAAATAAACATATCCTAAGTATTGAAAATGCAATTACAAAAACAAATATAGAACATCAATCAGATATAAATATAAAAATATTGAGTTGTGGTGATAAAACACACGCTTTGGTAGTTATTTTTGCTTTTTATATATTTTTTTTGTGTTTTCATTCATTATTTGTCCATTTGAACGTCATTTTAAACAATTAATACCAAAATTCTACCAAAGTTAATTTTATCACCAAAACTCAATTGTTTCATATTTAAGTTGTTCATTATGTTAGTTAAATGGAAAATGGTACTCCAAATGACATAAAATTGCACTTAAAAATTAAATATTTGGTTCGAAATAACCGTTAAAACGACAAGTTTTGTGTCAACTTGTCTATTTACCATTATTTCGATTAAAATATTTAATTTTTTGGTGTCATTTTATTTCATTTGGGATAAAATTCTCCATTTACCCATTATTTTGTAAAGATTTTGGTTCATGTCGTTCGAAATTGTAACGACCTGTTTAGATGAATTAAACGTCGTTACTTTAGAAATAAATGATTTGAATATTTGAATGTAGAATTAGGAATTTAACATGTTTTATTTACATGTTTATTATCTGCATTCGATCATAAGAATTGCAACATTTGTTTCACATAACAAATATAATAAAAATATATTATTGTAGCAAAATTTATATTACCCCTTTCTTAAATGAAAGGAAAGCCATAAAACAATAAAAAAAAAATATTTTTTTTGTAAACAAATTAGTAAGAATAATAATTTACAAACAAAAGGGATCATCATTGTATTATTGATTTATGATCTTTTAAAAAATTTATACAATACAATAAGATCATAAATCATTGTTCGTATATTTAGGACCAAATGTAAATTTTTTTTTTTGATCCTTAAAACAATGGATCGTAATATTGCATTTTGATTGGTTGAAACATAAGTAATGAGTTGATTGGTGGATCACAAATATTACATTAATAAATAGGAAGTGGAAATTAAAGCGGGGATGAAATTATATAAACCCGAGATTTGAGGCTGAATGGAGATTAGCAAATGGGAGATTCACGAGTAAAGAAAGGAATTAATCTAATAAAAGAACTTCAAAGAATAATTCACAAAACACTAAGAATTTTGAATTAAAAGAAAGTTTTAAGTTTTTTCTCAGTGACAAATATAAGAAAAAATTATATTAATGAGATGCTTAAAATATTGTATCTTTATATGAAAAGTGAACGAATTGATAATTACGTGGATAAATGATAAGTGTACTCACAAAAAAACTATGAAATTGTGTTCTGTATACGAATATCATTATAATTAAAATAAAAACAATATATAGAGTGAACAAACAATGTACATATAGTGATTAAACAATTATAATATGTGTTTAATAAGTGTTCTTCATATTGATGTAATGGCCAGATAAAAATGCATATGTAAAAAAAAATTCGAGATATGCGTCGCTTCGATGATCCAACCAATCAACCAATCATATTAAGCAAAGTTAATTAGATAAGTTTTTTTTTTATATATAAGATTCTAAGTTATTTACCATTAATTATGGTTTAATTAATTATCTTTACTAATAAGTTAAATTAAGTGAAATTAATTAAAAATTAAGTTAAATTAATTGGAGAAAAATATTCTTTAAAATAGGATTCATTCAATTTTTTTTTTGATACTAATTATTTTCAAGTACTTCAATACTAAATAACTAAATTTAGTTTTGAATGACTACATGTAAATTCACGAAGTATCTTTTAATAAATGTTTATATTAAACAGCAATTCTTTTAAATTTGATTTTTTTTTGTTTTTATAACCTACGACCTCGTTGAGTTAATTCTAGCCGGAAAATATAAAAAGCCATGTTGCGAATGATTTTCAAATTCGTAACAAAAATGGCGCCCAACGTGGGGCCCGATAGAGTTCATTTTAGTTTTAATTTGTTTTAATATAAATATTTTAAATAAATTCTATTTTCGTATTATTTTAATTTTAATTCGGTGATGATTGGGAAGATTTCAAAGTGAACGTATATCTATTCTATATGTTAATTATAAACGTTAAAATTAATTTCTTCTGTGAATTTACATAGGTACATGTAAAAAAAAAAAAAAAAAAAAAAAAAAAAAAAAAAAAAATATTTCAAAATTCCAATTGTGACTTTTAATATTCAAATTATTTAATTATTTTTAAAATTTAAGTTTTTTTTTTGTTCTGATTTTTGAGTTTTGTTTTAACCAAAATCAGTGGCGCTCAACAAATTATACAACTTACAGTTTTTTATAATTTTTTTTTCGAACATATTTACATTATTAAGTCAAATATATATAATAGCTAAAATGAAGATAAATGGGTTAAATGATCAAGAGATTCAATATGAATTGGATCTTCGTAATGTTGATCTCAATCAATACTCTGAAAGTGCTTCATATATTTTAAACGATCTTTTTGAAAAAGAGCTCGCGTCTCCTAATTTAAGACCTAGTCTACAAATCTCAGAAAATATTCCAAATTTAATTGAATTAGTTTTGCATAGATTAGATTTTATTGAACAAAATCCGTCAAGTGATATGTTGAACGTTTTGAAACATTTAGAGGGACGGTTATCCAGATCTAAAATTAATGACGAACAAAAGAGTGAGATTCAAAAAGTAATACGTAGACTTCGTAACATTCGTAATGATATAATTAAACAATTAGATTCAAAACTTTCGACCAGTCCTATTTCACTTCCCACACAATCTTTTCCAACAACTAATTTTGATAATTCGTATTCTAAGACAAATATTAACAATTACGACCTTAGTTTTCCGATTTCTCAGTCTACATCTAATTATTACCCTAGTGCAGTTAATCCTTATTTATCAGCATATGTGTCGGGATCAGGTAGTAGACCTGAAATAAATAGTGGGACATATCAGTTAGAAATGCACAACGATTTACCAAATTACAGATCTATCATTCCAAGTCAGTCAAAATTAAATCAAAAGACTACTTCAGAAATCACTTCGGTTTCATGGTCAACCACAAATAGCATTGCTTATGATTTTCGCCCACCAGAAACAATAGTTCAAAGTACTATTTCTAATTTAGGTGCGATACCTAAATATAATTATAGTTACAATAACCACAATAAATTCGTTTCATCACCCAAACCACAACTAAATTATGGCCCACCAAAATAACTATTTGCTCAAGATTATTATCATTGCCCTACTTCTACTACTAATCAAAATATGGTTAGTCAAAACAACAAAATTTCCTACAATAACCTAGAGGATAGACGATGGAGGCCAGTTCCTATTCAAGACTGGAAATTAAAGTTTTCTGGTCGGAGTGGTGAAAATGTCAATGAATTTCTCACCAAAGTTAATCGAATGGCTAAATCTCAGAGAATTCATGAAGACGAATTGTTAGGATCAATTTTTCTATTATTAGATAGTGGTGCGCTACAATGGTATGATGCATATATGGAAAATTTTAGTTCATGGACTACTTTTGCGGATGCATTACGATGGGAATATTCAGACCCAGAGTATGATGAAAAGGTTAGAGATGCAATACGTAATCGTAAACAACAACGATTTGAAAGCTTTGGGGATTATCGTTCATCGATGGAATTATTATTCAAAGAATTAAGGCAAACCCCTAGTCCACAAGAAAAATTACGATATCTATACAATAACTTATGGCCAACCTATTTGAGAGGACTTAGTTTTAAAAATTTGTCAAATATCACATCAATTGAGGAACTAACCATACTATGCAGAGATATTGAACGTATGGAAAAGCTTTGCAAAGAAAATGCTCTAATTGGCATGAATAGACGTACACAACAATTAAATCTATTAGATCAGAATAATCTTGTCAACAAACCGTATATTCCTAATAATTCAATTCCGTCTTATAATCAATATACATTTACTAAATCTAAACCATCAACAAAATTTCATAATTCGAATAATTCTAGTAACATTTGTGATCCAAACTTCTCACAAACATCTAATTTCTCCAGAAGACAAACTAACTATCGCAATTCCCAAAATCAATCTTATGACAATAAAAATTCAACTAAGTTGAGTGAAGTTAACTCCTCCAAAGATCTCAAGAATAAAGATCAAATGTATTTTTCTTGCGTTAACTGTTTCACCAATGGACATAAACCTGATACATGTCCAAAACCACGTCGTGCTAAATATTTATGCTATAGATGTGGTAGAGAAGATACTACCTTCCCTTATTGTCAAACATGTCATCCAAATTTAATAAACCAAATTCTACCAACTTCCAATAATACCAATAGTCAACCAGAGAAAAAATTCATAAAACCGCCAATACATCCTATTCAACAAGATAGTGTACCATCAATATCTTCCAATGAATTAAACACAAATTCTAACCAGGATATAATGAGTATATTTATTCAAAAACCAGATGATAATAGATTGTATGTAGAAGTCAAGATAAATACTATTCCTATTACTGGATTGTTAGATACTGGAGCCACAATGTCAGTTTTAGGGCGAAATGCAGCTTCATTTATAGCTAAGTATAAATTAACTACTCGGAAAGAATATAGCAAAGTTTTTGTAGCTAATGGAGAATCTTTACAGGGTTGAGAAGTCGTAGATGTTTCAGTAGAATTTAATAACATAAATAGAAGTATTACCATGTATATTTTACCAGAAATAGCTCAAGAACTTGTTTTAGGAATGGATTTTTGGCAAACATTTAATTTGAATCCTACACTTCTTTACCTTAATTCCGAATATTCTTGTACTTCCAATAATTCCAAAAAATTTTTAAATGAAAAACAGCAAATAGAATTAAAACAAATAATTTCTACTTTACCTTTTACAACAGAAAATAATTTCGGTTGTACAAAACTGGTAACACATACAATAGACACAGCTAATAGTTCTCCTTGCATACAACGATGTTACCCAATTTCCCCTCATGTTTTAAAGGCAGCTGATGTTGAAATTGAAAGAATGTTAAAATTAGGAGTTATTAAACCTTGCCCAGCGTCACCATGGAGATCTCCTATGACGATTGTTTACAAATCAAACGGCAAAATTAGAATGTGTCTTGACGCACGTAAATTAAATTCAATGACTGTAAAAGATTCATACCCTATGCCACATTTAGAAAATATTTTATCTAATTTAAAAGGAACAACATACTTAACTTCAATAGACCTTTCTGATGCATATTGGCAGATATCATTAGATGAACAATCACAAGCTAAAACGGCTTTCGCTTTATCAGGTAGACCTTTATTTATGTTTGCTCGCATGCCATTTGGCTTAGTAGGAGCACCGTCTACAATGGCTAGATTAGCTGATGCAGTTATAGGTTCCGAACTTCATCCATATGTTTGGTCTTACCTTGATGATATTATTATCGCAACCGATACATTCGAAAAACATATTAAATATTTTAAAATTGTAGCAGAAAAACTCAAGTTAGCTAGTCTCACGCTAAATGAATCGAAATCCAAATTTTGTGTCCCCGAATTGAATTATTTAGGTTTTATTGTTAACAAACATGGACTTAAAATTGCACCAGACAAAGTGGACGCAATTATTAACTACCCAGCTCCAAAAACAGTAAAGCAGATTCGTCAATTCCTTGGAGTTGCAGGTTGGAATAGACGATTTATTTCTAATTACTCCACAATAGTCTCACCAATTACTGATTTGTTAAAAGGCAAACCATCTAAAATAACTTGGACAACTGAGGCCAATAAAGCCTTTAATGATTTAAAAGAAGCTATTGCTAATGCACCTACATTACATAATCCAGATTATTCCAAACCTTTTTATGTCTGTACTGACGCCTCCAACACTGAAATTGGAAGTCAATTATATCAAAAAGTTGACGAATTAAATTATCCAATCGCCTATATTTCTCAAAAACTTTCTTCAACTCAACAGAAATATACGACATTGGAACAGGAATGCTTAAGCATATTAATAGCAGTGACCAAATGGAGACATTTTCTTGAAGGATCTAAATTTTTTATAATAAGCGATAGTTCGGCGTTAAAGTGGTTACTTCGCCAAGGAGATTCGATAGGGCGTGTCGGTCGTTGGGCTCTTAAAATTCAGCATTATGACTTTGAAATTATTCATCGTCCAGGAAAAGAAAATATTGTCCCAGATGCTCTTTCGAGATGTCTCGAAGTAATTGATATAGAAATCAACTGGTACAATTACTTGTTAGAAAAAGTTCGAAAAGAACCAGAAGAATATCCAAATTTTAGAATTATAGATAATAAGTTATATCAACTTATGCAAACTCAAAATAAATATGACAATGAAAGTTTTCGCTGGAAACAGTTAGTCCCAGAACATGAAAGACAGCAGTTATTAAAGAAATTTCACGATGAACCAAAGGCAGGACACTTTGGTACCTTCAAAACTTACCACCGACTGTCAGAAAACTACTATTGGCCGAACATCACCAAAGATGTTCAAACATATTTAGCTAATTGCGATATTTGCAAAGCAGCAAAATCACCAACCATATCACTTAAACCTCCTATGGGAAAAATGAGAAAAGCCACCAGACCCTGGGAAGTTATAAGTATTGATTACATGGGTCCGTTCCCCAAATCTAAACAAGGAAACATTTTTTTACTAGTTATAGTTGACAATTTCACCAAATACCCAATAATATTTCCAGTGCGAAATTCCAAATTTCTAATATTAAAACGAAAATTAGAA
Organism: Tipula lateralis; assembly: GCA_963932295.1. NCBI lineage: Eukaryota > Metazoa > Arthropoda > Insecta > Diptera > Tipulidae > Tipula > Tipula lateralis. Next base: position 319,080 of record CAWVQQ010000513.1, on the reverse strand, counting down.
GAAATAGTATTTAATTTATTTTCTGTTCCTCGCATTATAATTACTGATAATGGCCCACAGTTTATCGGTAAAGATTTTGTAAAATTAGTTAGTGAATATAACATTCAATATTTTAAAACCGCAGTATATTCTCCACAAGGAAATCCGACTGAACGAGTAAACCAAGTTATTGGTAATACTATAAGAGCTTTTATGAAATCAAATAATCACAAAGAATGGGACAAGTATATTGCTCAAATTGGAGTAGCAATTCGTTCTGCAGTACATGAAGCTACATATTGTACTCCATACTTTTTAAATTTTGGTATGGAAATGATTCTAGATGGGAAAGAATATGATAGATTAAAACATTTTCCACCTGATAGTTTAAACGAACGAATTATTAAACTTACAAAAATAAGAAAATGTGTCGCTCAAAATTTGGAAGAAGAATTCAATAAATCCGCAAAAAGATATAATTTAAGAGCTAGAGCTCCACCATTTAATGAAGGTCAAACAGTCTGGAGAAGAAATTTCAATCAATCAGACGCTAGTAAAGGTATTATGTCTAAACTTCTTCCGAAATGGGTCAAAGCAAAAGTCCGAAAAAAATTAGGTTCAAACGTATACTTAGTGCAGGATGAAAACTCTAATCGAACTTCAACATATCACGGAAAAGATTTAAAAAAACTAACATATATTTTAGTCAACTGTAAATAATAATGTAAATATTTCAATTAAGTTTTGGATTAATATTAAATCTAAGTATATTTTTGTTTACTTCAATTTAAATTTTGATATTTTTATTAAATTCTAGCATAGTTATTCAAAAGATTGGTGTAAGTTAAAATTTTTTTAGATATTCATATCGTTATACCAAAATACACTTTTGGTCCAGAAACCTTGTTTCTTATTTTATTTTTAATTATCTTGGTAAGGGGACAATGTAACGACCTGTTTAGATGAATTAAACGTCGTTACTTTAGAAATAAATGATTTGAATATTTGAACGTAGAATTAGGAATTTAACATGTTTTATTTAATTAAGGTATTCAAACACATCTGCATTCGATCATAAGAATTGCAACATTTGTTTCACATAACAAATATAATAGAAATATATTATTGTAGCAAAATTTATATTACCCCTTTCTTAAATGAAAGGAAAGCCATAAAACAATAAAAAAAAAAAATATTTTTTTTGTAAACAAATTAGTAAGAATAATAATTTACAAACAAAAGGGATCATCATTGTATTATTGATTTATGATCTTTTAAAAAATTTATACAATACAATAAGATCATAAATCATTGTTCGTATATTTAGGACCAAATGTAAATTTTTTTCTTTTTTAATCCTTAAAACAATGGATCGTAATATTGCATTTTGATTGGTTGAAACATAAGTAATGAGTTGATTGGTGGATCACAAATATTAAATTAATAAATAGGAAGTGGAAATTAAAGCGGGGATGAAATTATATAAACCCGAGATTTGAGGCTGAATGGAGATTAGCAAATGGGAGATTCACGAGTAAAAAAAGGAATTAATCTAATAAAAGAACTTTAAAGAATAATTCACAAAACACTAAGAATTTTGAATTAAAAGAAAGTTTTAAGTTTTTTTCTCAGTGACAAATATAAGAAAAAATTATATTAATGAGATGCTTAAAATATTGTATCTTTATATGAAAAGTGAACGAATTGATAATTACGTGGATAAATGATAAGTGTACTCACAAAAAAACTATGAAATTGTGTTCTGTATACGAATATCATTATAATTAAAATAAAAACAATATATAGAGTGAACAAACAATGTACATATAGTGATTAAACAATTATAATATGTGTTTAATAAGTGTTCTTCATATTGATGTAATGGCCAGATAAAAATGCATATGTAAATAATTCGAGATATGCGTCGCTTCGATGATCCAACCAATCAACCAATCATATTAAGCTAAGTTTAATTAGATAAGTTTTTTATTATATATTAGATTCTAAGTTATTTACCATTAATTATGGTTTTATTAATTATCTTTACTAATAAATTAAATTAAGTGAAATTAATTAAAAATTAAGTTAAATTAATTGGAGAAAAGAAATTCTTTAAAATAGGATTCATTCAATTTTTTTTGATACTAATTATTTTCAAGTACTTCAATACTAAATAAATAAATTTAGTTTTGAATGACTTTATGTAAATTCACGAATTATCTTTTAATAAATGTTTATATTAAACAGCAATTCTTTGAAATTTGATTTTTTTTGTTTTTATAACCTACGACCTCGTTGAGTTAATTCTAGCCGGAAAATATAAAAAGCCATGTTGCGAATAATTTTCAAATTCGTAACAAAATGATGTTTTAATGGACAAATAATGAACAAAAACACAAAAACCTATTAATTAGCCAAAACTACTACCAAAGCGTGTGTTTGGTCACCACAATTCAATTTTTTTATACAAAAATTGTTTAAAATGTTGGTAAAAAGCACAATCGAACCCCACGCAATATAAAAATGCACTTTTAAATTAAAAACTGGGTGCGAAATAACGATAAATAGACAAGTAAAAACAAAACGTCTGTTTTACCGTTATTTCGAACAAAATATTAAATTTTTACGTGCATTTTTATGTTTCGCGAGTTTAATGGTCCATTTTACCCACATTTTGGTCAAATGAAATAAAAAAAAATTGAGTTCTTTGGATAAAACACACGCTTTGGTAATCAATTTTGCTAATTTATATTTTTTTGTGTTTTTATTTATTATTTGTCCATTTGAACGTCATTTTAAACCAATTTTAACTAAATTCTACCAAAGTGTGTTTTATCACTACAACTCAACTGTTTTATATTGAAATTATTCAAAATGTCGGTTACATGGAGAATTTCACTCGAAACGACATTAAATTGCACTTTAAAATAAAATATTGGGTTCAAAATAACACAAAAAAAAATATCAATAAGCAAAAATTACTACCAAAGAGTGTGTTTTGTCACCACAATTCAATTTTTATATATTTAAATTGTTCAAAATGTGGGTAAAATGTACATTTAACCCTTAGCAACATAAAAATGCACGTTTAAGTTCAAAATTTGATTCGAAATAACGGTAAATAGACAAGTTTACACAAACTTGTCTGTTTTACCGTTATTTATAACCAAATATTTAATTTTTAAGTGAACTTTGCAAAGTAGTTTTAATGGTGGTTTTAAACCAAATATTTAATTTAAAAGTTTTTTTTAGTGTCATTTGGGGTGAAATTCTCCACTTAACCGACATTTTGAACAATCTCAATATAAAACAATTGAGTTGTGGTGATCAAATTAACTTTGGTAAAATTGTGGTATTTGTAGTTCAAAATGACGTTCAAATGGACAAATAATGAAAAAAAAACACAACAAAACAAAAATTAGCTAAAATTACTACCAAAGCGTGTTTTATATCACCACACCTCCATTTGTTTATATTTCTACTCTCCAAAATATGGAACAAATGGACGATTTACCCCACGCAACATATAAAAACCCGTAAAAATTTTATATTTTGTTCAAAATAACGGTATAACAGACAAGTTTTGTGTAAATTTGTCAATTTACCGTTATTTTGAACCAAATTTAAAATTTTTACGTGCATTTTGATGTTTTGTGGGGTTAAATGCACTATATTTTACCCACATTTTGGACCATTGAAATATAAAAAAAATTTAGTTGTGGTGATAAAACAGACGCTTTAGTATTAAATTTTGCTAGTTGATATTTTTTTGTGTTTTTATTCATTACTTTTCCATTTGAACGTCATTTTGAACGATTAGTACTAACATCTAACCGAAGGGTGTTTTATTACCACATTTCAATTATTTCGTATCGAAATTGTTCCAAATGTTAGTTAAATGGAGATTTTCACTCCAATTGACATTAAATTGCACTTAAAAATTAAATATTTGGTTCAAAATTACACAAAAAAAATATAAATAAGCAAAAAGTACTACCAAAGCTTGTGTTTTGTCACCACACTTCATTTTTTTATATTTAAATTGTTCAAAATGTGGGTTAAATGCACAATTTAACCCCACACAATATAAAAATGCACGTAAAAATTTAAAAATTTGTACAAATTAACGAATAATAGACAAGTAAACACAAGACTTGTCTGTTTTATCGTTATTTTGAACAAAACAAAATATAATATTTTTAAGTGCATTTTTATGTTGCGTGGAGTTATAATGTCCGTTTTACCGACATTTTGAACAATTGGAATATACAAAAATGGTGTTGTGGTGATAAAATTCACGCATTGGTAGTAATTTTTAATAATTTATATATTTTTTGTATTTTTTATTCATTTTTGAATAAAAATTTGAACGTCATGCATATTTGAAAGTCATTTACAACAATAAATACCAAAATTCTACCAATGTTAATTTTATCACAAACACTCAATGGTTTTTTATTTAAATCGTTCAAAATGTCGGGTTAATGGAGACTTTCACCCCAAATGACATAACATTGCACTTCAAAATAAAATATATGGTTCAAAATAACGGTAAAAACGACAAATTTTGTGTCAACTTGTCTATATACCGTTATTACGATTCAAATATTTAATTTTTAGGTGCAACTTTATGTCATTTGGGAAGAAATTCTCCATTAACCCATTATTTCGTTAAAATTTTGGTACATATCGTTCAAAATTACGTTAAAATGTACAAATAATGCACAAAAAAAAAATTAATTAGGAAAAAATTACTACCAAAGCGTGTGTTTGGTCACTTTAAATCTATTTTTTGATATTTAAATTATTTAAAATGTGGGTAAAATGCAAAATTGAACCCCACGCACTACTAAAATTCACGTAAAAATTTAAAATTTGGTTCGAAATAACGGAAAATAGACAAGTTCACACTAAACTTTTCTGTTAAACCGTTATTTCGAACCAAATATTAAACTCTTACGTGCATTTTAATGTTGCGTGGGGTTAAATGGTCCATTGTACCCACATTTTGGACAAAATAAAATATAAAAAAATTGAGTTGTGGTGATAAAACACACGCTTCGGTAGAAATTTTTGCTAATTTATATATATTTTGTATTTTTATTCATTATTTGTCCATTTGAACGTCATTTTGAACGATTAATACAAAAATACTACCAAAGTGTGTTCTATCACCACAACTCAATTGTTTTATATTTAAATTGTTCAAAATGTCGGTTAAATGGAGAATTTAAGCCCAAATGACCTTAAATTGCACTTAAAAATTTTTTATTTGGTACAAAATAACAGCACAAATAAACATTAATAAGCAAAAATTACTACCAAAGCGTGTGTTTTGTCACCACAATTAAATTTTTTGCTATTTAAATTGTTCAAAAGTTGGGTAAAAACACAATTTAACCCCACGCAATATAAAAATGCACGTAAAAATTTAGAATTTGGTTCAAAATAACGGTTAATAGACAAGTTTACTTAAAACTTGTCTGTTTAACCGTTTTTTCGAACAAAATATTTAATTTTTACGTGCATTTTTATGTTGCGCGGAAAGTGATCCATTTGACCCACATTTTGGACAAATGAAATATAAAAAATTGAATTCTGGTGATAAAACACACGCTATGGTAGTAATTTTTGCTAATTTATATTTATTGTGTTTTTATTCATTATTTGTCCATTTGAACGTCATTTTTAACAATTTATACCAAAACTCTACCAAAGTGTCTTTTATCACCACATTTCATTTGTTTTATATGAAAATTGTTCAAAATGTTGGTTAAATGAAGAATTTCGCCCCAAACGACATTGAATTGCACTTAAAAATGAAATATTTGGTTCAAAATAACAGAAAAAAAATATTATTAGGCCAAAATTTCTACCAAAGTGTGTGTTGTGTCACCAAAATTCAATTTTTATATATTTTAAAAGTTTAAAATATGGGTTAAATGCAAATGTCACCACAACTCAATTTTTCGATATTTAAATTGTTCAAAATTAAGGTAAAATGCACAACTTAACCACTTGCAATATAAAAAAGCACGTAAAAATTTTTAATTTGGTTCGAAATAATGGTAAATAGACAAGTATTCATGAAACTTGTCGGGTTTACCGTTATTTCGAACAAAATATTAAATTTTTACGTGCGTTTTTATGTTTCACGGGGTTTTATTGTGCATTTAACCCACATTTTGGACAATTGAAATATAAAAAAATTGAGTTGTGGTGATAAAATACACGCTTTGGTACTTATTTTTCTTATTATAGTTTTTTTGTGTTTTTATTTTTTGTTTGTCCATTTGAACGTCATTTTGAATAATTTATACCAAAATTCAACCAAAGTGTGTTTTATCACCACAACTTAATTGTTTCATATTGAACTTGTTCAAAATGTTGGTTAAATTGAGAATTTCACCTCAATTGACATTAAATTGCACTTTAAAATTAAGTATTTGGTTCAAAATAACCGTTAAAACGACAAGTTTGATGTCAACTGGTTTATTTACCATTATTTCGATTTAAATATTCAATTTAAAGGTGCAATTAAATGTCATTTAGGGTAAAATTCTCCATTTACCTATTAATTTGATAAGATTTTTGTATATGTCGTTGAAAGGGACAAATAATGAACAAAAACACTAAAATTTTCTTTCGAAATAACCGGAAATAGACAAGTTTTTACAAAACTTGTCTGTTTTACCGTTATTTCGAACAAAAAATTAAAATTTCACGTTGAATTTTATGTTGTTCGGGGTTATTTTGCCAATTTTTTCCAAATTTTGAACAATAAGAATATACAAAAATAGATTTGTGATGATAAAACACACGTTTTGGTAGTAATTTTTTGCTTATTTATATTATTTTTGTATTTTAATTAATTATTTGTCCATTTGAACGTCATTTTGAACAATTATTCCAAAATTCTATCAAAGTTAAATTTATCACCACAACTCAATTGTTTTATATTTAAATTGTTCAAACTGTCGATTTAATGAAAAATTTCTTCCCAAATGACATTAAATTGCACTTAAAAATTAAAAATTTAGTTCAAAATAACCATTTAAACGACAAATTTTGTGTCAACTTGTTTATTTACCAAAATTTCGATTAAAATATTTAATTTTTAGGTGCAATGTTATGTTATTTATGGTAAAGTTCTCCATTAACCCATTATAATGTTAAGATTTTGGTACATGTCGTTCAAAATGACGTACAAATGGACAAATAATGAACAAAAACACAAAAAAAAATATAAATTAGCAAAAATTACTACGAAAGCATGTGTTTTGTCACCACAATTCAATTTTTTATATTTAAATTGTTCAAACTGTGAGAAAAATTTTCAATATAACCCCACGCAACATAAAAATGCACGTTAAAATTTCAAATTTGGTTCAAAATAACGGTAAATAGACAAGTTTACACAAAACTTGTATGTTTTACCGTTAATTCGAACAAAATATTAAATTTTTACGTGCATTTCTATGTTGCGCGGGTTTAATGGTCCATTTTACTCAATTTTTGAACAATTAAAATATACAAAAATAGATTTGTGGTGATAAAACACATGCTTTGGTAGTAATTTTGGCTTAATATATTTTTTTTGTGGTTTTTTTCATTAATTGTCCATTTGAACGTCATTTACAACAATGAATTCCAAAATTCTACCAAAGTTAATTTTATCACCACAATTTCACCACAAATGACATTAAATGGCACTTTAAAATTCAATATTTGGTTCAAAATAACCGTTAAAACGACAAGTTTTGTGTCAACTTGTTTATTTACCATTATTTCGATTAAAATATTTAATTTTTAATAAACTACCGAAGTGTGTTTTATCACCAAAACTCAATTGTTTCATATTGAAATTGTTCCAAATGTCAGTTAAATGGAGATGTTCACCCCAAATGACATTAAATTGCACGTAAAAAATTAATTTTTTATTCGAAATGACGGTAAAACAGAAACGTTTTGTGTAAACTTGTCTATTTACCGTTATTTCGATTAAAATATTTAATTTAAAGTGCAATTTACTGTCATTTCGGGTGAAATTTTTATTTACCCATTAGTTTGTTCAGATTTTGGTTCTTGTCGTTCAAATTGACGTTCAAATAGACAAAGAATGAAAGAAAACACAAAAAAATTATTAATAATCAAAACTTGCTACTAAAGCGTGTGTTTTGTCAGCCAAACTCAAATTTTTTTATATTTAAATTGTTCAAAATGTGGGTTAAATGCGCCATTGAACCTCACGCAATATAAAAATGCACATAAAAATTTAAAATTTGGTTCGAAGTGACGGCAAATAGAAAATTTTACACAAAACTTGTCTGTTTTACCGTTATTTCGAACAAAATATTAAATTTTTACGTGCTTTTATATGTAGAGTTTGGTTAAATGGTCTATTTGACCCACATTTTGGGCCATTAAAATATATAAACATTGAGTTGTGGTGATAGAACACACGCTTTGGTAGTAATTTTTGCTAATTTATATTTTTTTTTTGTATTTTTATTCATTATTTGTCCATTTAAACGTATTTATCATTTGTCCATTTAAATAGAAACCAAAATTCTACCAAAGCGTGTTTTATCACCACAACTCAATTGTTTTATATTAAAATTGTTCAAAATGTCGGTTAAATGGAGAATTTCAGCCCAAATGACATTAAATTGCCCTTTAAAATTAATAATTTGATTCCAAATAACACATAAAAATATTAATAAGCAAAAATTTCTACCAAAGCGTGTATTTTGTCACCACAATTCTATTTTTTTATGTTTAAATTGTTCAAAATGTGGGTAAATGCACAATTTAACCCCACGCAACATTAAAATGAACGTTAAAATTGAAATTTGTTTCGAAATAATTGTAAATAGACAAGTTTACACAATACTTGTCTTTTTTAACGTTATTTCGAACATAAAATTAAATTTTTACGTTCTATAATATGAAGAAATGGGTTATGTTGTGCATTTAACCCACATTTTGGACAATTGAAATATAAAAAAATTCAGTTGTGGTGTTAAAACACACGGTTTGGTAGTTATTATTGCTAATTAATATTTATTTATGTGTTTTAATTCACTATTTGTCCATTTGAACGTCATTTTGAATAATAAATACCATAGTTCTACCAAAGTGCGATTTATCACCACAACTCAATTGTTTCATATCGAACTTGATCAAAAACACGGTAAAATGGAGAATTTCACCCAAAATGACATTTAATTGCACTTTAAAATTAAATATTTGGTTCCAAATAACACAAAAAAAAATATTTAAAAGCAAAAATTACTACCAAAGCGTGTGTTTTGTCACCACAATTAAATTTTTTTATATTTAAATTGTTCAAAATAAGGGTAATATACACAATTTAACATCACGCAATATAAAAATGCACGTAAACGTTTTAAATTTTTTTCGAAATAACGGTAAATAGACAAGTTTAAACAAAACTTGTCTATTTTACCGTTATTTCAAACAAAAAATTAAAATTTAACGTGCACTTAAATGTTGCGTGGGGTTATTTGTCCATTTTACCTAAGTTTTGAACAATTGAAATATACAAAAATAGATTTGTGGTGATAAAACACGCGCTTTGGTAATAATTTTTGCTATTTTTTATTATTTTTGAATTTTTATTAACTATTGGTACATTTGAACGTCATTTTGATCAATTAATACCAAAATTCTACCAAAGTTAACTTTATCACCACAACTCAATTGTTTCATATTTTAATTTTTAAAAATGTCGGTTATATGGTGAATTTCACCACAAATGCCATTTAATTGCACTTTAAAATAAAATATTTGGTTCAAAACAACGATCAGAACGACAAGTTTGGTGTCAACTTGTCTATTTACCGTTATTTCGATTAGAATATTAAATTTTAAGGTGAAATTTTATTTCTTTTTGGGTATTTTTTTCATTGACCTATTATTTTGTTAAAATTTTGGTACATGTCGTTCAAAATGACGTTCAAATGGACAAATAATGAACAAAAACACAAAAAAATATTAAGTAGCAAAACATACTATTTAAGCTTGTGTTTTGTCACCACAACTCATTTTGTGATATTTAAATTGTTCAAAATGTGGATAAAATGGACCATTTAACCGACAATTTAAAATTTTGTTCGAAATAACGGTAAATAGACAAGTTTACACAAAACTTGTCTAGTTTACCGTTATTCCGAACAAAAAAATAAATTTAAACGTGCATTTTTATGTTGAGTTGGGTTAAATGGTTCACTTTACGCACATTTTGAACAATTTAAATATAAAAAAATTGAGTTGTGGTGATAAAACACACTTTTTGGTAGTATTTTTTGCTTAATATATATTTTTTTGTGTTTTTATTCATTTTGTGTCCATTTGAACGTCATTTTAAATAATTAATACCAAAATTCTACCAATGTGTGATTTATCATTACAACTTAATTGTTTCATATAAAAATTGTTCAAAATATCGGTTAAATGGAGAATTTCAGCCCAAATGACATTAAATTGCACTTAAAAATTAAATATTTTGTTCAAAATAACACAAAAAAAATATGAATTAGCAAAAATAATACCAAAGCGTGTGTTTTGCCAACACAATTCAATTTTTTTTATTTTCAAATTGTTCAAAATGTGGGTAAAATGCACAATTTAATCCCACGCAATATAAAAAAGCACGTTAAAATTTAAAATTTAGTTCAAAATAACGATCAATAGACAAGTTTACTCAAAACGTGTTTTTAATACCGTTATTTCGAAAAAAATATTAAATGTTAACATGCATTTTTATGTTTTGGTGGATGAATGGTCCATTTTACCCACAATTTGGCAATTGCATTATAAAAAAATTGAGTTGTGGTGATAAAACACACGCTTTGGTAGTAGGTTTTGCTAATTTTTATTTTTTTATATTTTAATTCATTATTTGTCCATTTGAACGTCATTTTGAACGATTAATAACAAAATTCTCCCAAAGTGTGTTTTTTCACAACAACTCAATTGTTGCATATTAAAATTGTTCAAACTGTCGGTTAAATGGAGAATTTTAGCCCAAATGACATTTAATTGCACTTAAAAATTAAAAATTTGGGTAAAAATAACACAAAAAAAATATTAATAAGCAAAAACTACTACCAAAGCGTGTGTTTTATCACCACAATTCAATTTTTTTATATTTGTTTTGTTCAAAATGTGGGAAAAATGCACAATTTAACTCCACGCAACATAAAAATGCACGTAAAAATTTAAAATTAGGTTCGAAATAACGGTTATTAGACATGGTAAGACGAAACATGTCTGTTTAACCGTTATTTCGAACAAAATATTAAATTTAACGTGAATTTTATGTTCCACGGGGTTAAATGGTCCATTTCACTCACATTTTGGACAATTGAAATATAAAAAAATTGAGTTGTGGTGATAAAACACACGTTTAGATGATAGTTTTTGCTAATTTATATTTTTTTTATCTTTTTATTCATTTTTTGTTTATTTGAACGTCATTTTGAACAATTAATTCTTAAATTCTACCACAGTGTGATTTATCACCACAACTTAATTGTTTCATATTAAAATTGTTCAAAATGCCGGTTAAATGAAGAATTTCAGCCCAAATGACATTAAATTGCACTTAAAAATTAAATATTTGATTCGAAATAACACCAAAAGACATAATTATTAGCCAAAATTATTACCAAAGCGTGTGATTTGTCACCACAATTCAATTTTTATATTTAAAATGTTCAAAATGTGGGTAAAAGGCACAATTTAGCCCCATGCAATATAAAAAAGCAAGTACAAATTTAAAATTTTGTTCGAAACAACGGTAAATAGACAAGTTTACACAAAACTTGTTTATTAGACCGTTATGTTGAACAAAATATTAAATTTTAACATGCATTTTTATGTTAAGCGGGGTTATATGGTCCATTTTACCCACATTCTGGACCATTTAAATAAAAAAAAAATTGAGTTGTGGTGACAAAACACACGCATTGGTAGTAATTTTTGCTAATTTATATTATTTTTGTATTTTTATTCATCATTTGTCCATTTGAACATCATTTTGAACAATTAATACCAAAAATGCACCAAAGTGTGTTTTATCACCACAACTCAATTGTTTCATATTGAAATTGTTCAAAATGTCGGTTTACTGGAGAATTTCAGCCCAAATGACATTAAACTGCACTTAAAAATTAAATATTTGGTTCAAAATAACACAAAAAAAAATATAAATAAGCAAAAATGAAAGCGTGTGTTTTGTCACCACAATTCAATTTTTTGAATATTAAAAATGTTTCAAATATGGGTATAATACACAATTTAACCCCACGCAACATAAAAATGCACGTAAACATTAAAACATTTTAAATTTGATTCGAAATAACGGTAAATAGACAAGTTTACACGGAATTTGACTGTTTAACCGTTACTTCGAACCAAATATAAAATTTTTACGTACATTTTTATGTTGCGCGGGGTTTATCTCTTTTACTCACAGTTTGGACCATTGAAATATAAAAAAATTTGAGTTGTGGTGATAAAACACACGTTTTGGTAGTAATTTTGGCTAATTTATATTTTTTTGTGTTTTTATTCATTATTTGTCCATTTGAACGTCATTTTGAACAATTAATACCAAAGATAATATTATCACCACAACTCAATTATTTCATATTGAAATTGTTCAAAATGTCAATTCAATGAAGAATTTCACCCAAAACGACATTAAATTAAACTTTAAAATTAAATATTTGGTTCAAAATAACGTCAAAAACCACAAATTTTGTGTCAACTAGTCTATTTTACCGTTATTTCGATTAAAATATTTAATTTTAAGGTGCAATTGTATGTCATTTGGGGTGAAATTTTCCATTTACCCATTATTTTGTTGAGATTTTGGTACATATTGTTCAAAATGACGTTCAAATGGATAAATATTGATAAAAAACACAAAAAAATTTTAGTTAGCAAAAATTTCTACTAAAGCGTGTGTTTGTTCACCTCAAATCAATTTTTTGATATTTAAATGGTTCAAAATAAGGGTGAAATGCACAATTTAACTCCTTGCAATATAAAAGTGCATTTAAAAATTTTAAAGTTTGGTTCGAAATAACGGTTAATAGATAATTTTACACGAAATTTGTCTGTTTTACCGTAATTTCGAACAAAATTATCATAACGTTAACATGCATTTTTATATTGCGCGGGGTTAAATGTTCTATTTTACCCACATTTTGGACAATTGAAATATAAAACAATTGAGTTGTGGTGATAAAACACACGCTTTGGTAGTAATTTTTGCTAATTTATATTTTTTTTGTGTTTTTATTCATTATTTGTCCATTAGAAGGTCATTTTTAACAAATATTACCAAAATTATACCAAAGTGCGTTTTATCACCACAACTCAATTGTTTCATTTTAAAGTTGTTCAAAATGTCGGTTAAAAGGAGAATTTCACCCCAAAAACATTACTTTGCCCTTAAAAATTAAATATCTGGTCCAAAATAACACAAAAAATAAATATTAATAAGCATAAATTACTACCAAATTGTGTGTTTTGTCACCGCAATTAGATTTTTTTATATTTAAATTGTTCTTAATTAGGATAAATTGCACAATTTAACCCCACGCAATATAAAAAAGCCCTTTAAAATTCTAAATTTGTTTCAAAATAACGGTAAATAGACAAGTTTTCACAAAACTTGTCTGTTTCAGCGTTATTTCGAACAAAATGTTACATTTTTACGTCTTACACATTTCGAACAATTGGAATATACAAAAATAGAATTGTGGTGATAAAACACACGCTTTGGCATTAATTTTTGCTAATTTATAATTTTTCGTGTTTTTTATTCATTGTTTGTCCATTTGAACGTCATTTTGAACAATAAATACCAAAATTCTACCAAAGTAAATTTTATCACCACAACTCAATTGTTGAGTTGTGGCTCAATTGTTTCATATTAAAATTGTTCAAAATGTCGGTAAAATGGAGAACTTCACCTCAAATGACATCAATTGGCATTAGAAAATTAACTATTTGGTTCAAAATAACAGTAAACACGACAAGTTTTGTGTCAACTTGTTTATTTACCGTTATTTTGATAAGAATATTAAATTTTAAGGTGCAATTTTATGTCATTTAGGGTGAAATTCTCCATTTACATAGTGTTTTGTTAAGATTTTGGTACATGTCGTTCAAAATGTCATTTTAATGGACAAATAATGAACCAAAACACAAAAAAATATTAATCAGCAAAAATTAGTACTTAAGCGTGTGTTTGGTCACCTCAAATCAAATTTTTGATATTTAAATTGTTCAAAATATGGGTAAATGCACAATTTAACTCACCGCAGTATAAAAATGCACGTCAAAATTTAAAATTTTGTTCGAAATAACGGTAAATAGATAAGTTTGTGGTGTCGCATGGTATTTTGGTGCTTTTTCACTCCTCGCTCTTAAATTTATTTGTGAATAATTATCTTAATTTTTAAACTGGCACCTTTAATAGATAGTTGAGTATACAACTCTTGTAAATAGATTTTGGTATTATTTAAGTTAACTTTGAAAAACAGTATTTTTTAGTTTTTTATTCAATAACAATAAGTTTTTTCTGTCCCGTTGTTCGATTAACTTCGATTTTAAAATATGACAAAATATTAAATAATTAATTATAAATAGTGAATCTTGTATATAAAAATATATATTGTTAAACATAATAAATAATAGTTTGTGTTAATTTCAATAATTAATTAATTTATATCGCAATAAACATCGAAATTATGGAGTCAAGTTTTATCGAAATTAAGGAGTCACTAGTATTTGTCTAATAATATAAATCACCGAACTTTAATAAATCTAATAAATTAATATGGAGTTTATTGATGTGAGCACTAACACACGATAATATACATACATCGTAAAATTGGTGACCCCGACGTGATCTGAGGCTCACACTGCGCAACTATATCTGTTGTACTTATAAATTTTCATCATTTCTACAATTTCGTCAAACAATCACCACGATAGGATTCATCTTACTTGTACCTGGATTTTTCAAAACATCCGGCTAAATATTCCACATTTGGACAACGGAGGCCGTTTTTGGTTTTTCCAATTGACGAGACAAACTTAACACAACATCTTCCAACGTTCGAGGCAGCGGGCGGCACAGATATTCCAACGTTCAGAGGATACAAAGGATTTCTGCAAGATACAAATGATTTCTGCAACGTTCTTCAAAAAGAAAAATTGTAAGTACTCAACTATTTAATTAACGGTGCCGATAAATTAATTTTTTTTTTCTTTTTTGTTGTTTTAAAAAAATATTTATTGTTTTAATTATTTGAAATGACTTTCGCGTTGATTTTTTTCATATTTTCGATTTCATTTCTGATTCTTTCGTTTTTGTTTCGGCGTGTTCTTCATGGTGTGAACGACCCACCAGATACCAATGCGTCATCCAGTGCGGCAGACCCGTCATCAGCATCAGGTAGCAATGTAGTTGAGGAAACTAGTATGTCTCTGACAGCCACTATGCTTGCTAGTCTAATTAACGATGCTGTTGCCAAGGCTGCGGCACACACGAATTTCAATCCTCCTCCTTCTGAGTCGAGGATAAATGCTAATGTCTCTGCCAATACTGGATTTGTTGCTCGAGTGGCTTTCAAGCCACCCCAACCTTTATACACACAGAACCCTAGTGTGTGGTTTGAGATACTCGAGCAGCAGTTCACAGTGGCAGAGATTACGGTAGAAGCGACCAGGTATACTCATGCGGTTGGTGCTTTGGATGCACGATTGCATGACACATTCGGCTATTTGATGAAGGGTCCTAGGGGAAATATCCCTTATACTTCTTTTAAAGCGGTGGTAATTCGAGTTCTGGGCGAGTCGGAAAAGACCAAGTTGAACAACTTGATGCATGGTTTGGCTCTTGGAGACAGGAAGCCGTCTCAATTGTTGAGTGCCATGAAGTTGAATGCTGGGAACAACTTCAACGAAGCGACCCTTCGTCAACTTTGGATGAAGAGTTTGCCCCAGACCGTTCAAATGGTGCTCACACCATTTGAAAATGACGTCTCACTGTTGGTCCTTGCAGAACGGGCTGACAATGTGCATGAAACAATGACTCACTCGCGAGTTGATGCTATAGAGACTTCTGCTTCCTGCAGTTCTACTTCGAATTCAAATTTTACCATTGACCAAAAGCTTTCGGAATTTAAAAGAACATTGCTATCAGAAATTGCGGAAATTGTAAATCAAAATTATAGATCTCGGTCTGTTTCAAATTCACGAAGTCCTAATCATTCTAGGTCTAATTCAAAAAATAACTACTCTCGGAACAATTCACCAATTCATAGAAATTCATTTTATGGCAATCTTTCAGCCGAAAATAATTATATTTGCTACTACCATCATCATTTCGGCACAAAAGCTTTAAAATGCAAGCCAAATTGTAAATTTATTTCAAACAAGTTATCCGATAGCAATGTTTCAAAAAACTAAATTGTCATTCACAAGTGGCGGTGTGCAATGACATTACTAAAACTAACCGCCTTTTAATTTTCGAAATTTTTCTTCAGACACATTTTTTAATAGACACAGGAGCAGATGTCTCTGTATTGCCAGCCCGTTTTGTTCGGAACCCAAGGGTCGATCCATCCTTCAAATTGTTTGCAGGGAACGGTTCTTCAGTTGACGCTTACGGTGCAAAATTTTTAAGACTAGACATTGGACTGCGCCGCGAATTCACCTGGGAGTTTATTGTTGCTGACGTGTCGATGCCTATTATCGGCGCGGATTTTTTGTGTAAAACTGGTCTACTGGTTGATATACAGAAGCAAAGACTTTTTGATCCGCTAACCTCGTTGTATACAACCGGTACTACTTCCAGCTATAACCAAACTACTGTATCTAGGATCGACAGGTCAGCAATGGATCCAGGAGTTTTCAACGTTGTTTCAAAATTTTCAACAGTCATTCATGGTTACATAAACATTGATTCTTTAAAACATGACGTGACTCATAAAATAGAAACGAACGGACCACCGGTTGCATGCAGACCACGACAACTAGCACCAGACAAATTCATTATCGCGAAGACAGAATTCGAAAAAATGATGAAGCTCGGAATTTGTCGACCTAGTAGCAGCCCTTGGTCAAGTCCATTGCATATGGTCCCTAAAAAGAATGGAGAGTGGAGACCTTGTGGAGACTTTCGTGCGCTAAATAAAGTCACAATTCCAGACAGGTACCCAATTCCACACATACAAGATTTTACGCAACGACTCGAGGGTTGCACTATATTTACAACATTAGATCTTGTCCAGGCCTACCATCAAATTCCTATTGAACCGACAGACATTCCGAAGACAGCAATTTCGACACCTTTTGGACTTTTTGAATTTTGCAGAATGACTTTCAGCCTGAGGAATGCAGCACAGTCGTTCCAAAGGCTTATGCATGCAGCACTACGCGGTCTGGATTTCTGCTTTGTTTATTTGGACGATGTGCTCATTGCCTCTCGAAATTATGACGAACATCTCGAACATGTTAAATTGACTTTTACTAAACTAGAGGAATACGGACTAGTAATTAATGTTGACAAATGTGTTTTTGCAAAAACGGAAATTATCTTTTAAGGTCATTTGGTAACTGGACAAGGTTTTTACCGTCACATGAACGGGTTCAAGTCATCAGAGATTTCGAACGACCACTGACTGTTAAACAACTGAAACGGTTTTTAGGCATGATAAACTTTTATCGCCGCTTCATTCCTGGTGCTGCTGCTGACCAGGAATTGTTGAATGACTACCTGAAAGGGTATACTAAGAACAGTCAAGTTCCAATTAAATGGTCAGTTGCGGCTACTGAAGCATTTGAAAATTGTAAAACTAAACTTACGGACGCGACTTTACTCTGTCATCCATCATCATCAGCTCCTCTGGCCATCATGGTTGACGCTTCCGATTCTGCGATCGGAGCAGTGGTTCAGCAGCTTGTTTCGGATACTTGGAAATCACTCGGTTTCTTTTCGGTACGTCTCAATGATACGCAAAAAAGATATAGTGCTTATGATCGTGAACTTCTCGCGGCTTATTCGGGCATAAAACATTTTCGACATCTTCTTGAAGGTCGTATTTTTACGCTCTATACCGATCATAAACCACTTATCTACGCTTTTAATCAGAAACTGGAAAAAGCATCTCCTCGTCAATTTCGACACTTAGATTTCATTGGTCAATTCACGACCGATATTCAACACATTTCTGGTCTGGACAACGTAGTCGCAGATACACTTTCACGCATTAATCAAATTTCTATCCCTGAAAGCATTGATTATGCTATCATCGCAGATGCTCAAACCAATGATGAGGAACTTCAAGAACTTTTAAGGAGTAACTCTGTTATCAAATTTGAGAAATATCCCGTTTCCTTCAATTCGAAACAATTAATTTATTGCGATGCTTCTTGTAACACACCTAGGCCATTCATACCCTTAAATTTCCGAAAACAAGTTTTCGAGGCTTTTCATAATCTGTCTCATCCTGGCATCAAAGCTTCCATTAAACTTTTGACTCAGAATGTAATCTGGCCATCAATGAAAAAAGACGTGCAGAAGATGGCTCAAAGTTGTGTAGCTTGCCGGAAGGCTAAAGTTTCTCGTCATACAAAATCTCCGCTTGGTACTTACAAATTAATTTCTCAACGCTTTTCGATTATTCACCTTGATATCATTGGTCCGTTGCCTGTTTCTGATAATCAGCGGTATTGCGTTACATTGATTGATAGATACACAAGCTGGCCTGAGGCGATTCCAGTGCCTGATATAACGGCTGCAACTGTTGCTTTTGCTGTCTATTCGCATTGGTTAGCTCGCTTTGGTGTGCCAGAGTCCACTGTTACGGACCAAGGCATGCAATTCGAATCACAACTATTTCACGAACTGGCTAACTTACTCGGTTTTGAACGAAGGAGAACAACTAGTTACAATCCTAAATAGATTATTACATTGTGATTAAATCACCTTTAATAGATAGTTGAGTATACAACTCTTGTAAATAGATTTTTGTATTATTCAAGTTAACTTTGAAAAACAGTATTCTTTAGTTTTTCATTCAATAAAAATAAGTTTTTTCTGTCCCGTTGTTCGATTAACTTCGATTTTAAAATATGACAAAATATTAAATAATTAATTATAAATAGTGAATCTTGTATATAAAAATATATATTGTTAAACATAGTAAATAATAGTTTGTGTTTATTTCAATAATTAATTAATTTATATTGCAATAAACATCGAAATTATGGAGTCAAGTTTTATCGAAATTAAGGAGTCACTAGTATTTGTCTAATAATATAAATCACCGAACTTTAATAAATCTAATAAATTATTATGGAGTTTATTGATGTGAGCACTAACATACGATAATATACATACATCGTAAAAAGTTTACACAATACTGGTCTGTTTTACCGTTATTCTGAACAAAATATTAAATGATTACGTGTGTTTTTATGTTTCAAGGGTTTGAAGTGTCCATTTTACCCAAATTTTGGACAATTGAAATATAAAAAAATTGAGTTGTGGTGATAAAACACACACTTTGATAGTCGTTTTTGCTAATTTATATTTATTTTGTGTTTTTATTCTTCACTTGTCCATTCGAACGAATTTTGAACAATAAATACCAAAATTCTACTGAAGTGTGTTTTATCACAACTCAATTGTTTCATATTGAAATTGTTCAAAATGTCAGTGAAATGGAGAATTTCACCCCAAAAGACATTTTACTGGACTTAAAAATGAAATATTTGGTTCAAAATAACACAAAAAAACTATTTATAAGCAAAAATTACTACCAAAGCGTGTGTTTTGTCACCTCAAATCAATTTTTTGATATTTAAATTGTTCAAAATATGGGTAAAATGCACAATTCAACCCCACGCAAAATTAAATTGCACGTCAAAATTTAAAATTTGGTTCGAAATAACGGTTTATAGACAAGTTAACACAAAACTTGTCTGTTCTACCGTTATTTTGAACAAAGTATTAAATTTTAACGAGCATTTTCATAATGCGCAGCGTTGAATGGTCCATTTTACCGACATTTTGGACAATTGAAACATAAAAAAAATTGAGTTTTGATGATTAATTACACGCTTTGGTAGTAATTTTGGCCAATTATATTTTTTTTGTTTTTTATTCATTATTTGTCTATTTGAACGTCATTTTGAACAATCAATACCACAATTCTACCAAAGTGTGTTTTATCACCACAACTCAATTGTTTCATATTTAAATTGTTCAAAATGTCGGGTAAATGGAAAATTTAAGCCCAAATGACATTGAATTGCACTTAAAAATTAAATGTTTGATTCAAAATAACACAAAAAAAAAATTTATAAGCAAAAATTACTACCAAAGCTTGTGTTTTGTCACCACAATTCACTTTCTTTGAATTTAAGTTGTTCCAAATGTGGGTTAAATGCACAATTTAACCCCACGCAACATTAAAATGCACGTGGAAATTAAAAATTTGGTTCGAAATAACGGTGTATAGACAAGTTTACATAAACCTTGTCATTTGAACCGTTATTTCAAATAAAATATTTAATTTTACACTTGGTTGCGCGGGGTTTAATGGTCCATGGTGTTGTTTCGTGCGAGGATTTATCCTTACACTTCCAGATCGACTGAGGATCTTAGCCGTGCAGTTTTCTACGCCTATTTTGATGGCACATTTCGCAAAAAGAGATTCTACTTGTGCCATATGTGTATCTACGATGATTGGAGGATAGGATGATTTAGTGATTTCGTTATCAATAACGCCCAATGATAATGGTGTGAACCTTTTATCGTTAGGTTAGTTAAACTTGGCTGGGTTTTTCTTTGTTGGCGCTCCGAGAGACACGACAGATTTTCTTTTCGATGGAACTGTGCGAAAACCACCGTCTGAATTTGAAATATCCATCGGATCCATAGGGCACTTTCACTAGTTTTCACTTACACTATTTGATTTTTCACTGATTACAGTTAACAGTTTAATTTTCAGTATAACACCTATACTTAATATCGATTACAATTTTTATACGAGCACAAACAACTTGACTGAATGACTTGCACACACAGCAGGATGATGGTAAAAAAAAAATTTAATTTTAATGCCTTTTTATACTTTTTTCTCTAGGGTATATTGTTTGAAAATGGGCGTATATTTTGTGATGTATTTTTCAAAACTAGCTCGTAGAGTTTGTTCGTCATAGTTTTAATATTGTTGTTAAAGAGAAATTTATTGTGGCGATTTTTATATATTTCAAATTCTTCTAGCCTGTTCATTTGGTCGCTTTTATTCATCTTGTAGAGAATTTTTAAGTTTGTATCCATATTTGTGTAGTTGTGTAAAGTATTATTGATATGAAAAGCAAATCTTGACTCAGTATTCATTTTACCGATATCCTTTATATGTTTGTTAAATCTTATTTTAAAGGATCTTTCGGTTTGTCCTATGTAAAATGATGGACAGTCTGAGCATGTTAATTTATAAATACCGCTGTCTAATGTAATGTTACTGTTTGGTCTAATTTGGTGTTCTCATTGATCGTTGCCGAAATAATTATATATATATAAAAAAAAAAAAAATTACGAAAATATAATTCAACGAAAAGGAATATTTAAAATAAAAATATTTTAATAATATTTTATTTTATTATAAAAAAAGTGGAATAAGTTACACACAAAGAAATTTATAATGAATTTCCATGATTTGAATGATCCAATCTTAAGTGTGAATAATAATTTAAGGACCTTATTCAAAATAAGGTGTAACAAAATAAATTTATATTTTAACAAAACATGCAAACGGAAAAATATTATACCGAATAACATAAAGGTACCAATTAAGAATAAATCGAAAATGGCAAGACAACCAAACACTTAGCAGAACATTTTTGGCTTACAAATGAAATTAAAGCAATTTATACCATGATTAATCAACTGACAATGAAATTATATAACCTACAACTAAAAATATCTAAAGAATTCCATTAATTCGAATATTTGGAAATCTTACAACAAATCGACATAAAAGTAGAAAAAAAACAATAAAGAAATTAAAAGCTTTAATACAAAAACAACAATAAATCAAATAATAACAGACCGAACATAACACATAACTTTTCCCAACGGATAGAAAATCATACTAACATCCAATTTAACAAAACTGAAATATTTTTATTGGAAAAAATTTTAAAATATAACATAACTCCGAAAAAAAACGTTAATTATCAAAATAAACATATCCTAAGTATTGAAAATGCAATTACAAAAACAAATATAGAACATCAATCAGATATAAATATAAAAATATTGAGTTGTGGTGATATAACACACGCTTTGGTAGTTATTTTTGCTTTTTATATATTTTTTTTTGTGTTTTCATTCATTATTTGTCCATTTGAACGTCATTTTGAACAATTAATACCAAAATTCTACCAAAGTTAATTTTATCACCAAAACTCAATTGTTTCATATTTAAGTTGTTCATTATGTTAGTTAAATGGAAAATGGTACTCCAAATGACATAAAATTGCACTTAAAAATTAAATATTTGGTTCGAAATAACCGTTAAAACGACAAGTCTTGTGTCAACTTGTCTATTTACCATTATTTCGATTAAAATATTTAATTTTTTGGTGTCATTTTATTTCATTTGGGATAAAATTCTCCATTTACCCATTATTTTGTAAAGATTTTGGTTCATGACGTTCGAAATGATGTTTAAATGGACAAATAATGAACAAAAACACAAAAACCTATTAATTAGCCAAAACTACTACCAAAGCGTGTGTTTGGTCACCACAATTCAATTTTTTTATACAAAAATTGTTTAAAATGTTGGTAAAAAGCACAATCGAACCCCACGCAATATAAAAATGCACTTTTAAATTAAAAACTGGGTGCGAAATAACGATAAATAGACAAGTAAAAACAAAACGTCTGTTTTACCGTTATTTCGAAAAGGATATTAAATTTTTACGTGCATTTTTATGTTTCGCGAGTTTAATGGTCCATTTTACCCACATTTTGGTCAAATGAAATAAAAAAAAATTGAGTTCTTTGGATAAAACACACGCTTTGGTAATAAATTTTGCTAATTTATATTTTTTTATGTTTTTATTTATTATTTGTCCATTTGAACGTCATTTTAAACCAATTTTAACTTAATTCTACCAAAGTGTGTTTTATCACTACAACTCAACTGTTTTATATTGAAATTATTCAAAATGTCGGTTACATGGAGAATTTCACTCCAAACGACATTAAATTGCACTTAAAATAAAATATTGGGTTCAAAATACACAAAAAAAATATCAATAAGCAAAAATTACTACCAAAGAGTGTGTTTTGTCACCACAATTCAATTTTTTATATATTTAAATTGTTCAAAATGTGGGTAAAATGTACAATTTAACCCCTAGCAACATAAAAATGCACGTTTAAGTTAAAAATTTGGTTCGAAATAACGGTAAATAGACAAGTTTACACAAACTTGTCTGTTTACCGTTATTTATAACCAAATATTTAATTTTTAAGTGTACTTTGCAAAGTCGTTTTAATGGTGGTTTTAAACCAAATATTTAATTTAAAAGTTTTTTTATTGTCATTTGGGGTGAAATTCTCCACTTAACCGACATTTTGAACAATCTCAATATATAACAATTGAGTTGTGGTGATCAAATTAACTTTGGTAGAATTTTGGTATTTATAGTTCAAAATGACGTTCAAATGGACAAATAATGAAAAAAAACACAACAAAACAAAAATTAGCTAAAATTACTACCAAAGCGTGTTTTATATCACCACACCTCCATTTGTTTATATTTCTACTCTCCAAAATATGGAACAAATGGACGATTTACCCCGCGCAACATATAAAAACCCGTAAAAATTTTATATTTTGTTCAAAATAACGGTATAACAGACAAGTTTTGTGTAAATTTGTCTATTTACCGTTATTTTGAACCAAATTAAAAATTTTTACGTGCATTTTGATGTTGTGGGGTTAAATGCACTATATTTTACCCACATTTTGGACCATTGAAATATAAAAAAAATTTAGTTGTGGTGATAAAACAGACGCTTTGGTATTAAATTTTGCTAGTTGATATTTTTTTCTGTTTTTATTCATTATTTTTCCATCTGAACGTCATTTTGAACGATTAGTACTAACATCTAACCGAAGTGTGTTTTATTACCACATTTCAATTATTTCGTATCGAAATTGTTCCAAATGTTAGTTAAATGTTAGTGAGTTGTACTGTATCATTTAGCTGTACTGAATCATTCTGCAGCACACCAAAATTCCAACATGAATTTAAATATGCAACACTAGCAAAATGATTCGGTCGAAGATCTTCATGGAACATCCGAAGAAACTGTGGTTCCAATAGTTCAAAAATGCCGAATACAGGAGATGCAGAGATAAGAAAAGTTTCGCAACTTTAATTTTGTGTATTTCCTGAAAATAAATAAACTGTACATTCTATTAAGAATGAGCTTAAAGCGCAAAATAGGATGTGCAGTTTACAAAATTGTTATAAATAAATAAATATTTTTATTAATATTAAAAAAAAAAAAAAAAAAAAAAAAAAAAATGGAGATTTTCACCCCAAATGACATTAAATTGCACTTAAAAATTAAATATTTGGTTCAAAATAACACAAAAAAAATATAAATAAGCAAAAAGTACTATCAAAGCTTGTGTTTTGTCACCACACTTCATTTTTTTTATATTTAAATTGTTCAAAATGTGGGTTAAATGCACAATTTAACCCCACACAATATAAAAATGCACGTAAAAATTTAAAAATTTGTACAAATTAACGAATAATAGACAAGTAAACACAAGACTTGTCTGTTTTATCGTTATTTTGAACAAACTATAATATTTTTAAGTGCATTTTTATGTTGGGTTATAATGTCCGTTTTACCGACATTTTGAACAATTGGAATATACAAAAATGGTGTTGTGGTGATAAAATTCACGCTTTGGTAGTAATTTTTACTTATTTATATATTTTTTGTATTTTTTATTTATTTTTGAATAAAAATTTGAACGTGATTCATATTTGAAAGTCATTTACAACAATAAATACCAAAATTCTACCAATGTTAATTTTATCACAAACACTCAATGGTTTTATATTTAAATCGTTCAAAATGTCGGGTTAATGGAGACTTTCACCCCAAATGACATAACATTGCACTTCAAAATAAACTATATGGTTCAAAATAACGGTAAAAACGACAAATTTTGTGTCAACTTGTCTATATACCGTTATTACGATTCAAATATTTAATTTTTAGGTGCAACTTAATGTCATTTGGGAAGAAATTCTCCATTAACCCATTATTTTGTTAAAATTTTGGTACATATCGTTCAAAATTACGTTAAAATGTACAAATAATGCACAAAAAAAAATTAATTAGGAAAAATTACTACCAAAGCGTGTGTTTGGTCACTTGAAATCTATTTTTTGATATTTAAATTATTTAAAATGTGGGTAAAATGCAAAATTGAACCCCACGCACTACTAAAATTCACGTAAAAATTTAAAATTTGGTTCGAAATAACGGAAAAAAGACAAGTTCACACTAAACTTTTCTGTTAAACCGTTATTTCGAACCAAATATTAAACTCTTACGTGCATTTTAATGTTGCGTGGGGTTAAATGGTCCATTGTACCCACATTTTGGACAAAATAAAATATAAAAAAATTGAGTTGTGGTGATAAAACACACGCTTCGGTAGAAATTTTTGCTAATTTATATATATTTTGTATTTTTATTCATTATTTGTCCATTTGAACGTCATTTTGAACGATTAATACCAAAATACTACCAAAGTGTGTTCTATCACCACAAATGACCTTAAATTGCACTTAAAAATTTGTTATTTGGTACAAAATAACAGAACAAATAAACATTAATAAGCAAAAATTACTACCAAAGCGTGTGTTTTGTCACCACAATTAAATTTTTTGCTATTTAAATTGTTCAAAAGCTGGGAAAAAACACAATTTAACCCCACGCAATATAAAAATGCACGTAAAAATTTAGAATTTGGTTCAAAATAACGGTTAATAGACAAGTTTACTTAAAACTTGTCTGTTTAACCGTTTTTTCGAACAAAATATTTAATTTTTACGTGCATTTTTATGTTGCGCGGTAAGTGATCCATTTGACCCACATTTTGGACAAATGAAATATAAAAAATTGAATTCTGGTGATAAAACACACGCTATGGTAGTAATTTTTGCTAATTTATATTTATTGTGTTTTTATTCATTATTTGTCCATTTGAACGTCATTTTTAACAATTGATACCAAAACTCTACCAAAGTGTATTTTATCACCACATTTCAATTGTTTTATATTAAAATTGTTCAAAATGTCGGTTAATTGAAGAATTTCGCCCCAAACGACATTGAATTGCACTTAAAAATGAAATATTTGGTTCAAAATAACACAAAAAAAATATTATTAGGCCAAAATTTCTACCAAAGTGTGTGTGTTTTGTCACCAAAATTCAATCTTTCTATATTTTAAAAGTTTAAAATATGGGTAAAATGCAAATGTCACCACAACTCAATTTTTCGATATTTAAATTGTTCAAAATTAAGGTAAAATGCACAACTTAACCACTTGCAATATAAAAAAGCACGTAAAAATTTTTAATTTGGTTCGAAATAATGGTAAATAGACAAGTATTCATGAAACTTGTCGGTTTTACCGTTATTTCGAACAAAATATTAAATTTTTACGTGCATTTTTATGTTTCACGGGGTTTTATTGTGCATTTAACCCACATTTTGGACAATTGAAATATAAAAAAATTGAGTTGTGGTGATAAAACACACGCTTTGGTACTTATTTTTCTTATTATTGTTTTTTTTGTTTTTATTTTTTATTTGTCCATTTGAACGTCATTTTGAATAATTTATACCAAAATTCAAGCAAAGTGTGTTTTATCACCACAACTTAATTGTTTCATATTGAACTTGTTCAAAATGTTGGTTAAATTGAGAATTTCACCTCAATTGATATTAAATTGCTCTTTAAAATTAAGTTTTTGGTTCAAAATAACCGTTAAAACGACAAGTTTGATGTCAACTGGTTTATTTACCATTATTTCGATTAAAATATTTAATTTTAAGGTGCAATTAAATGTCATTTAGGGTAAAATTCTCCATTTACCTATAAATTTGATAAGATTTTTGTATATGTCGTTGAAAGGGACAAATAATGAACAAAAACACTAAAATTTTCTTTCCGAATAACCGGAAATAGACAAGTTTTTACAAAACTTGTCTGTTTTACCTTTATTTCGAACAAAAAATTAAAATTTCACGTTGAATTTTATGTTGTTCGGGGTTATATTGCCAATTTTTTCCAAATTTTGAACAATAAGAATATACAAAAATAGATTTGTGATGATAAAACACACGCTTTGGTGGTAATTTTTTGCTTATTTATATTATTTTTGTATTTTAATTAATTATTTGTCCATTTGAACGTCATTTTGAACAATTATTCCAAAATTCTATCAAAGTTAAATTTATCACCACAACTCAATTGTTTTATATTTAAGTTGTTCAAACTGTCAATTTAATGAAAAATTTCTTCCCAAATGGCATTAAATTGCACTTAAAAATTAAAAATTTAGTTCAAAATAACCATTTAAACGACAAATTTTGTGTCAACTTGTTTATTTACCATTATTTCGATTAAAATATTTAATTTTTAGGTGCAATGTTATGTTATTTAGGGTAAAATTCTCCATTAACCCATTATAATGTTAAGATTTTGGTACATGTCGTTCAAAATGACGTACAAATGGACAAATAATGAACAAAAACACAAAAAAAAATATAAATTAGCAAAAATTACTACGAAAGCATGTGTTTTGTCACCACAATTCAATTTTTTATATTTAAATTGTTCAAACTGTGAGAAAAATTTTCAATATAACCCCACGCAACATAAAAATGCACGTTAAAATTTCAAATTTGGTTCAAAATAACGGTAAATAGACAAGTTTACACAAAACTTGTATGTTTTACCGTTAATTCGAACAAAATATTAAATTTTTACGTGCATTTCTATGTTGCACGGGGTTAATGGTCCATTTTACTCAATTTTTGAACAATTAAAATATACAAAAATAGATTTGTGGTGATAAAACACATGCTTTGGTAGTAATTTTGGCTTATTATATTTTTTTTGTGGTTTTTTTCATTATTTGTCCATTTGAACGTCATTTACAACAATGAATTCCAAAATTCTACCAAAGTTAATTTTATCACCACAATTTCACCACAAATGACATTAAATGGCACTTTAAAATTCAATATTTGGTTCAAAATAACCGTTAAAACGACAAGTTTTGTGTCAACTTGTTTATTTACCATTATTTCGATTAAAATATTTAATTTTTAATAAACTACCGAAGTGTGTTCTATCACCAAAACTCAATTGTTTCATATTGAAATTGTTCCAAATGTCAGTTAAATGGAGATGTTCACCCCAAATGACATTAAATTGCACGTAAAAAATTAATTTTTTATTCGAAATGACGGTAAAACAGAAACGTTTTGTGTAAACTTGTCTATTTACCGTTATTTCGATTAAAATATTTAATTTAAAGTGCAATTTAATGTCATTTCGGGTGAAATTTCTATTTACCCATTAGTTTGTTCAGATTTTGGTTCTTGTCGTTCAAAATGACGTTCAAATAGACAAAGAATGAAAGAAAACACAAAAAAATTATTAATAAGCAAAACTTGCTACTAAAGCGTGTGGTTTTGTCAGCCAAACTCAAATTTTTTTATATTTAAATTGTTCAAAATGTGGGTAAAATGCGCCATTGAACCTCACGCAATATAAAAATGCACATAAAAATATAAAATTTGGTTCGAAGTGACGGCAAATAGAAAATTTTACACAAAACTTGTCTGTTTTACCGTTATTTCGAACAAAATATTAAATTTTTACGTGCTTTTATATGTAGAGTTTGGTTAAATGGTCTATTTTACCCACATTTTGGGCCATTAAAATGTATAAACATTGAGTTGTGGTGATAGAATACACGCTTTGGTAGTAATTTTTGCTAATTTATATTTTTTTTTTTTGTATTTTTATTCATTATTTGTCCATTTAAACGTATTCATTATTTGTCCATTTAAATAGAAACCAAAATTCTACCAAAGCGTGTTTTATCACCACAACTCAATTGTTTTATATTAAAATTGTTCAAAATGTCGGTTAAATGGAGAATTTCAGCCCAAATGACATTAAATTGCCCTTTTAAATTAATAATTTGATTCCAAATAACACATAAAAATATTAATAAGCAAAAATTTCTACCAAAGCGTGTATTTTGTCACCACAATTCAATTTTTTTATTTTTAAATTGTTTAAAATGTGGGTAAATGCACAATTTAACCCCACGCAACATTAAAATGAACGTTAAAATTAAAATTTGTTTCGAAATAATTATAAATTGACAAGTTGACACAATACTTGTCTTTTTTACCGTTATTTCGAACATAAAATTAAATTTTTACGTTCTATAATATGAAGAAATAGTCACCACAAATCAATTTTTATATTTAAGTTGTTCAAAATGTGGGTTAAAGGCACAATTAAGCCCCATGCAATATATAATAGCAAGTACAAATTTAAAATTTTGTTCAAAACAACGGTAAATAGACAAGTTTACACAAAACTTTTTTATTAGACCGTTATGTTGAAGAAAATATTAAATTTTAACGTGCATTTTTATGTTAAGCGGGGTTATATGGTCCATTTTACCCACATTCTGGACCATTTAAATAAAAAAAAAATTGAGTTGTGGTGACAAAACACACGCATTGGTAGTAATTTTTGCTAATTTATATTATTTTTGTATTTTTATTCATCATTTGTCCATTTGAACATCATTTTGAACAATTAATACCAAAAATGCACCAAAGTGTGTTTTATCACCACAACTCAATTGTTTCATATTGAAATTGTTCAAAATGGTGGTTTAATGGAGAATTTTACCCCAAATGACATTGAATTGCACTTGAAAGTGAAATATTTGGTTCAAAATAACACAAAAAAAAAATTGATTAGCAAAAAATTCTACCAAAGCGTGTGTTTTGTCAGCATATTACATATTATCGGCAACGTGCACGTCTGTTACGGGCTTTAGTGTCGGCTGGGAGGGAATTGGTTGCCGTTGTGAGATATGGAACCTCATTTCACGTGCTTAAGAGAATAAACGCACATTCACACTCTTTCCACAATTCCAACTATCATCACCACTAAAAAAAACTTCACTCCATTTTTTTGTTAATTCACTTTTATTTTAAAACAAATAATAATAATTCATGTTTATTAAAAAAAATTGAACGCAAAGAAAAAATTATGCTCAGTGTTTTGATAAACTTCAAAAAAATATAAATATATGCTTATAAAAAAACAGAACCATAGATCATTATATATATATTTATGAAAATAGATGTATATAATCAAATATAGTAAAAAAAAACTCACCCAAGCAAAGTCCTTCGAGAACTCTCCAGATGCTGTAAGTTATAACCCCAAAAGTTATCCCTCCCCGACATACACTTATTTTATACACACATTTATATATATATATATATATATATATATATATATATATATATATATATATATATATATATATATATATATATATATATATATATATATATATATATATATATATATATATATATATATATAAATATATATAAAAGGTCACTCAACACGTTTAAATCACACAAAAAAAACAATCAACGCTATTGATTATTATATAAATATTACAAACAATATATATATATATATTATAAATATACACACTTAATATGCTTATTAAAACTTTGGGTTTAGTTTGCACTTCTTATTTGTTTTTTTATTTCATGATAAATACTGAAGATGGCAACTTGATTGCCGAAATATATTTATAATATAAAAAATAAAAATCCACTATAAGGAATATTTTTTGAACTTAAAATATCAAATTTTTATTTGATTGAATTTAAAAGTGGAATAAGTCAAACATTAGAGAAATTCTTAATATGAATTTCAACAATTTTTTTATTTGTTTATTATTACCATATTGTTTTTTCTCGGCTTTCAAAAAAAAGTAGACACTGAATGGGCTGCCTCTGTATTTCACCAAACCAAATTGGTAGCGTGGCCTAGCTGCTTATGAATTTATTGCAACTACTTAATGCTCTCAAATAATGAGACCCCGTCTCTTGCTATTTGTTAAGGGAAATGGATGTTGCCTTCCGTCTCGTGCGTCATATAAAATGAATCGCGCGTAAACTTTTAAATTTAGGATTTTTTTTTTTAAAGGTTTAAATATATATATTTCACCATATATAATGTTTTATCTTTTATTCTATTTATTCGCAAATAATGACTTGAAACTAATGATTTGCATCGCACCCGCACGGAAGTCTCGGACTGATACAAAAGTAAAACCCATAACCTTCAGTTATTAGGTTCAGTTATATAAATCAATCACATACTGATAGTATATAAATACCACAACAACAAAAAATAATAATTCAAGCGTTTCGAAAAAAAATTAAAATATGAAGATTTGTTACCATGCAAAGTACATAATGACTTATATACTTTACAGAGCATTTATATATCCCCTATTCCAATATAGCGAATTACCAATCCAGTGAGTCATAGTATATTATACGAAAACATAAAAAAAAATAAATAGAAAAAATGCAATTCAAGTTCGTTGACCCATTTGTGTAACAAAGAGAATTCTGTACTTGATCTTGAAAAGAAAAATCTAACATCTTGGCTGTCTGGTAACAAAAAAAAGATTATATCTTAGGTACTATTGCAACCGTTACAGGACAGATTCTATAGCTTACTTGGAAGGTAAAGTGTTATAGAAGCTGAAAAAAAATATATGCAGTGTGTATTTGTTATGTTATGTTTTAATATTTTTTCCATGAAATATACCCATCTTTCTACCATTGACATCCTGAACTTCATAGTTAATAGTTCCAAGCTTTCTAACTATTGTTCCCTTAACATAATTTGGTGCCAACTTTAAATCTTTAACCTTGCAGCTTAAGGCTCCAACGCGCTAATCTACCTGCCAAATCACGCTGACTCATGAGCCACTTCAAGCTCACGTGGTCCGTTATCAATGTGAAATCATGGCCTTCGACGTAAGCTCTAAATTTTTTGATTGCGAGAATTGCAGCAAGACATTCCAGTTCGGTAACTGAGTAGTTTTTTTGAGCCTTAGTCCATTTTTGCGACTTAAAGCTAATTGGCGTTTCATTTTGGTCGCCATCTTTCTGGTAAAGCACTGCACCTACGCCTTCGGTACTGACATCACATTTTATAAAGAATGGCTTTTTAGAGCAGGGGCTCACCAGAACTGGAGCTGAAGTAAGCAATTCTTTCAACTTGTCAAAAGCTTGTTGTGCGTCGTTGGTCCAATTAAATTTACCCTTTTTCAGGCATTCAGTGATAGGTGCAGTCACGCTAGCGAAGTTTCCGATGAAACAGCGATACCATCCAGTCATCCCAAGTATTCTTCTGGTCTGCTTTACTGTACTGAGTGGATTAAGGTTAACAATGGCTTCTATTTTTGATGGATCTGGTTTCAATCCTTGGTCACCAACTAAATACCCCAAATAGCGAATTTCACTCATTACGAAACTACTTTTTTCCAAGCTAAGCGTCAGTCCTGCAGTCCGAAGTAAGTCAGCTACTAACACTTACAACTCAAGATGATCCTTCAATGTGCCGCTTATGACTAGAAGATCATCCAGGTATACGAACACACGGTTGCAGATCCGCAAGCGGTATCTGCCAAAACGCGTCCTTAAGGTCAAGAGCTGATATGAATTTAGTTTCTGCAAGGCGAGCTAATAGTCCGTCAATTAGAGGTAGAGTATATGCGCCTTTTTCTGTCAAAGCGTTG
Source organism: Tipula lateralis (assembly GCA_963932295.1). Classification (NCBI taxonomy): domain Eukaryota; kingdom Metazoa; phylum Arthropoda; class Insecta; order Diptera; family Tipulidae; genus Tipula; species Tipula lateralis. The sequence continues at coordinate 286,048 of CAWVQQ010000513.1, read as the reverse complement.
AGCTTGCGGGCATCCAAGCAGAGTCTAGTTTTACCGTTCGACTTCTTGACGATGGTGACCGAAGAGCTCCAAGCACTTTTGCTAACCTCGATCACACCCAGACCAAGCATGCGATCTTTTTCGGCATACAGATCCTCCTGAACTGCTGGGGAGACTGGATAGTACCGCTGTTTGACTGGTTTTGCTTCTTTGATGAGTTCTATCTCATGCTCATGTAAATTAGTTTTACCCAAACCATTCATCGAAAATGACGGAAAAAGTTGTATGATTCTCTCCAGTTCCCGTTTTTAATTAAAACTTAAATCGTGGGAGTTTTTATTTTTTGGCGTTTGTTCCTCGCGTAATTCGTCAACGGCGATAGTTGGAGTTATATTGAATTTCGACCAAAAATATATGCCTAAGTATAGAAAGGAATTGAGTGTCGGCACAATACAAAATTTAATTATCTCAGTTCTTTTACCAAATGTTACTTGTAACCAGACATATCCCTCGATTCTTTTATTAGTACCATCGGCTGTTGTAATGTTGGAAACAAGCTTACGACATTTTATATTGTTTGCCTTTAATTATTCTAATGAATTTCTGTTTTTCCGATTTCAACGGACTGTATATTTTTAGTTACATACAAGTTAAATTAAACTGGTTTTAATTTATTTAATTTGGTTCTAATTAATTTAATAAAACACTCGCGGTTTTGATTATTTTAACAATTTTTTTTTTTGAGTGGGTTTTTTGATCACTGACTATTGACGATTACTATCCAACTTACAGGTTGAATTACATTGTAACGATTATTTATAATTTTTTGGGACCATAAATTATCGTTATAAACGTTTCGTACCATAAGTTTGGATATGGTGGCATCGCCTGATTGGTTAAGCTGATCGCGGTAAGATTTGAGTCAAGATACGTTTAATTGTCGGTACATACCATATTTAAGTTTAAAACCATTATTCCTTATCATTCTATGATTTAGTTTAGTTACATTTACGATAGGTAGCAGACTATTAAAATATCAATCTATTACAATAGTATTATACAAATTTTATGAAATGTCATAAAATTTTAAAACAATAACAAACAATGAACATTACAAGAGATAAATGACAATTTATACTATATAAATATATTATTAAATAATCTAACTATATACTATTTTAGATCGGATTCGGAACATCATGTTGATCAACATCATCCTGCCCGCCTTGAATCGGTTGATTCAATTCATTTGATGGACATTTGCTGAGTTTGTTTACCGGCCTCTTTATACTTTCAGCTTTGGTTTTAAATGTTACCACCCGAACTACTCCATCTGCTCCGGTATGAAGTGTTTCTACTTTTCCCAGTTACCATTTCGTAGGCGATAAATTATCTTCGTGAATTACTTCTAAGTAATTCAATTGAATAGCTTGACCGTTTGTTTGCTATTTGCTTCGTTTGTGAAGTGATGTAAGATATTTATTCTTCCATCGGTTTCAGAAATGTTGTATGATTTGCTGCATATGTTGCCATCTTGATAAATGGGTCGTTTTGATTTCGGTTAGTATATGTTCCGGTGCTTGAACTATAGGTCGTCCAATTAGAAAGTGTCCCGGTGTTAAAGAGTCGATTTGGTCATCTGACATAATGCATAGTGGTCGTGAATTGAGCACTGCTTCTATTTGGCTGGCTTCTGTTGTTAATTCCTCGAACGTAAAAACTGTATTGCCCATTACACGTCTAAGGTGATATTTAAAGGATTTCACGGCCGCTTCCCATAATCCTCCAAATGTTGGCGCTACACTAGGAATCAAATTCCAGTTGATTTGCTCTGAAGCGACATATGAAAGAATGTTATTAATATTATTTTTTAAGAACTTATGAATCTCAAGCAGTTCGTTGTTCGCCCCGATGAAGTTAGAACCGCTATCGGATTATATGTCAGTGCATAAGCCCCGGCGTGATACAAATTGTTGTAGTGCCGCTAAAAAATTGGCAGTCGTTAAATTAGACACTACTTCAATATGTACAGCCTTCGTGGCCATACACACAAATATAGCTAGGTACGCTTTCAATCTTTGTGTTGATCTTCCATATATCTGTTTCAAATGAAACGGACCTGAGTAGTCAACGCCCGTCTTCAAAAATGGACTTTCGTAACGCACTCTATCTGCTGGTAAATTTCCCATTATCGGATAAATCAGTTTTGCATTGTAGCGATGGCATCTGTTACACTGCTTAATAACATCCTTGACTATCCTACGACAGTTTAAGACGTGATATCGTTGTCTGATAATACTTATGAGGAGTGACGCTCCTGCATGCTGATGCCGAAGGTGAAGTTCTCGAATAAGTAATTTGGTTAGGTGACAGTTTGGTAATATAACTGTATGCCTAGTGTCGTATTGTGCCGTTGAATTGATAATGCGACCACCGACTCTCAATAATTGTTGGTCATCAACGGATTTAGTCCGCGAATTTTACTGGTATTTGGTAGTTCGCGTTTTACTTATATTAATTTGGTTTCTGTGATAAAATACTTGTCTTGGATCCAAGTTAAAACTCTCGCCTCTCCCTTTCTTATTTCAGTTGCTGTTAGTTCTGGCTCCAATAAACTATTAATATTGCGTTTTACTTTTCCGTGCCATCTGTAAATAAAAGCAACCATTCTGATTATTTTTTGCAAGGACGAGATTCGCATGGATAGGCAACTTATTATATCGTTATCAAAATTTGTCATCACAGCTAATATAATTGGTTCAAGTTTGCGCTCTTCCTTTGTAAGTTCATGTTCATCAACTGTTGACTTGTGATTTGGCCATTCTTCTTGAGATTTTTTTAACCAGTCGGGACCGTGCCACCACAATTGAAAATTGATTAACTGTTTTGGCATCATTCCTCTTGTTGCACAGTCTGCTGGGTTGCTTTTTGACTCAGCGGCTGGTTTTTGCTGGTATGCTTGATATGTGGTTTGCTACAAATGTTTTCCACCTTCGGGGGGGGGGGGGGGGGGGGGTGATAATAGTCATGCTAATGTAATGGTTGAATCTGTCCATAGTAAAGTTTTAACTTCTGGAGCCTTCAACGCCTCCCTTACCGATACTATTAGTGTTGCTAATAACGATACAGCGCATAACTCTAGTCTTGGAACGGACACTTGATTTATTGGAGCAACCTTTGTTTTCGAGATGATTAGGCTCATTCTTACTTCACCATGCTCGTCAATGGATCTGCAATACACAACTGGGGAGTAAGCCTTCTCTGATGCGTCGCTAAACCCATGAAGCTCGAATGGCGTGTTTCCAGTTCGGTACCATCTTGGAATTGTAATTTTCTCCAGTTCTGTCAGCTCGTTTTTAATAGTTGGCCATATTTCTTCTTGATGGTGGGCTAGTTCGTCATCCCAATCGAGATTTAGTAGCCATAAACTTTGAAATAAAATTTTGATATTAATGATAGCCGGTGCTAGCCATCCCATTGGATCAAATATCCGAGCTGATTGCGATAGAACTTCGCGTTTAGACCCAGTTGCTTTTGGTTTAACTACTACTTTAAATTGGAAGTCGTCTTTGATTGGATTCCACTGTATACCAAGTAGTTTTGAAAACGCTTGATCATCTCCAATGTTTAATATTTTGGTTTTTCTCTGTTCTGGAGCAATTCTATCTAGTAATGGGCTATAGGTAGAAGACCATTTCCGCAAATTGAAGCCATAAGTTTGTGATACATCTGCTACAGTGATTTGGATCTTGAAGGCTTCTTCCTCAGTATTGCAACCGGACATAAAATCATCGACGTAAAAATCTTGCAATATTTTTTGAGCAATTTGAGGTTCGCTCTCCATCAGTCTGTTCCCAATTGTTTGCAGTGATTTTGTAGCTAGATATGGTGCAGACGCTGTTCCATAGGTCACTGTGGTAAGACGGTAGTGTGTTGGTGGAATTGTGCTAACAGTGCGCCATAAAATTCGGTGATAATCCCTGTCTTCAGCATGTTAGACAATTTGACGGAACATCTTTTCAACATCTGCAGTAAAAACGAATTTGTACAGGCGGAAACGCAATAAAATTGAAATAAGTGGTTCATATACTGTAGGTCCAACCATAAGCATATCATTGAGAGACTTTCCGTTGGAAGATTTGAACGATGCGTCATAGACGACCCGCAACTTGGTTGTAGTGCTTTCCTCCTTTAGAACCCCGTGGTGAGGAAGAAAGTAAACCCCATCGCTTTTATATATGTCTTCAGCTGGTACTTCCTCCATGTGGTTGAGTGCAAGGTATTCATTCATAAAATCCTGATAATAAGTTTTGATTTTCGGATCTTTCACAAACCGTCTTTCCATTGCTTCCAGTCTTTTAAATGCTCCACGTTTGCTATCACCAAGCTTTAATGATAGTGTAGGTTTGAAAGGAAGTTTTACTACAAGTTTACCACTCTCCATCCGATCTGTGGTCCTTTTAAAATGTTCTTCACAACATTTTTCTTCCTCTGAATAATTGGGTAAATTATTAACAAATGTTACTTCCTCTACTTCCCAAAAACGTTGTAGTAATTGATCAACATTTATCTCGCAATGATAACTGGTGAGACTTGATAATTGCTGGTTATGTTGGTGCGATGGACCAGCAATCACCCATCCAAACACTGTATTTTGTGCATATAGCCCGTTATTATTTAATTTAATAACGCCAGGTTTTAGTAAATTGAAAAATTGATCTATTCCCAGGAGTAAATCTATTTGGCTAGGTTGATTAAATGTCGGATCAGCTAACGGTAGGCACTCAATGATGGATAAATTTGGCTTCTCCATAAGGTAAGATGGTTGAAATGTGGTTACCCTTGGTATAATCAAACATTCTTCTCTCCAAATTGTATCCTCAATAGGCGATGATATGCAGATGTCAACTTTGCCTTTCGATATCGCCGCGGTTGATTGACCAATCTCCTTGATGACTATGCGTCCATTGGTTCGGTTTAATTTTAATCGTTGCACCAAGTCTTCAATCACGAAGGACGCCTGTGAGCCAGAGCTTAGTAGCGCTCGACTTCCACTCACCAAATGAATCTTTAATTTGAATTACCGCAGTTGGTAATAATGTTTGCATTGTAAATTTTGGTTTTTGGTTAAGATTCATGTTGTAGCTGGTAGTGTCGTTTCCTTGGGCATGATTCTCGGTTGTACTTAAGGTGGATTGCTGTGGTGACTCTTCAAATTTTGGTTGCTGTAAGCTACTGGTTGCAAATGTGCTACTGGAGGCCTGCTTGTCATTTGCGGTACCCGGTGTGTGTAGGAGTGAATGGTGCTTCTTAAAGCAAATTCGACATTTTTTGTTGGATCGACAGTTGTAAACAGTATGGTTGTTGTTAAGACAATTGAAACAACGACCATCTGTTTTTATCAGGTCCCTCCGTTCTGCTACCTCCATGTCTAGAAATTTAGAGCATTCAAACCAACGGTGTGTATTAGTTTGACAAACTGGGCAAGTGATGTCTGGATTTAAATGGAATCTCTTAATCGTGGAACTTGTTTTAGATGGTTGACTTTTATTAAGGTTAATTCCTTCTAATTCATCTGCCCGGTTCGCCAAAAAAGCGTAAAATGTATCTAATGCTGGGAAATCTTCGTTACTGCTTTGTCTTGTCCATGACTGTTTCGACTCGTCATCCAATTTGTTGATTAATACATACAACAACCACGGGTCTTTGGTCTCTGCTGTTTTTTCTTATGCTTTCATGCCACGTATGGCCTCATCCGACGTATCGAGTAGTTTTCTTATGGATGATGAGGTAGCGAGATGAATAGCAGGCTGCTCCATTAAAAGTTTAATAAATGAATTAGCCGTCAAACCTTTTCTATCGTAGCGTTTGCACAGTTTATGGAATGCTTCTATATAATTCGATTCTGTGACTGTCATGTGTTTTAACAAATTAGCAGCGTCGTCCTTAAGTGGACTTTTCAAATATTGAAACTTTTGTGCCGCTGATAACACCTGATTCTCATGAATCATTTTGCTGAACAAGTCAAAGAATCCTTGCCACTCACGATAATCACCTGAAAAACACGGGATGTTCACTCTAGGTAGTTTGAAATCGTTGTTGGTGTTTACAATTTGTGATGTGTTCATGGTGGTGTCGTTCAGTTGGCTAATCGGCGTGAACGTTTGCAATCGTAACCATTTATTCATCTTTGCCGCTCGAACTCTTCCACATCCGATTTTTCTTCAGGCTTTATTTTAAATATCTGATCTTCGATATTGTTAAATTGTTGTAACAGCTCCTTTGCGCGTAGTATTCGTTCCTTCACTTCTTCTTCACATGTATTCTCAGATAATGCTGCAGAGTAATTTTCTATCCACGTTAGCAGGCCTTTCAAAATACTTCTTCGCTTCAACAAGGCTTCCATCTTGGTAATCTAGCCACGTGCACTTGAGTAAATTATATTCCATTTTACTGAATTAAATTGATATAACACTATCTTGAACTGTTAATTGTATTGATCTAATGGACACTTTAGTAATTTAGCAGCGTCGAATTTACTGATTCTATAATTCCGCTCACTTATATATTCAAGTTCGATAATGGTATAGCACGCCACACTTCTTAATGAATATTTAAATTGTGCGCTTGTTCAGTTATTTGGTATGTTTTGTTTAGTATTGATCATCTTTTTTTTTTTTTTTTTTTTTTTCTTTTTTTTTGCGGTTTTTACAGGCCATTGTTGGCCCGTACCGTGTCAACAATCTGGCTCCAACAGTTTCGATCACGAGCCAGCTCTTCATACTGTTGTTAGCAGTTAGAAGATGCCAGATCGCTCTCTACGCCGTGGAGCCATCGTCGCCGACAGCGACGTCTTCGCCTACCGAAAGGCGGTTCTCCCTTTAAAGATCGCTGTATCATTCGTTTCGGATCAGCACGCAAAACGTGACCGAGCCAGCGTATTCGCTGTCCTTTGATTTCATGCACGATATCAGGAATTTGCATTAAATTCCTGATCTCGTGATTGAATAGAACTCGGTATGTGCCATCAACGTCGCGTTTTTGGCCATATATCACACGCATGATTCTTCTCTCGAATGGAAGAAGCCATCTTTCGTACTCATCCATCAAGGTCCAACTCTCACATCCATACATGACAACGGGTCTGATCAACACTCTGTACAGCTTCAGCTTATCCGTATTTGCAAGATATTTTGATTTCAGCAGTGGACGTAGAGGATACAAAGCCCGATTGCCAGCGGCAATGCGAACCTTATTATCCTCTCCCACACTATTATCGTGAGTAATGAGAGATCCAAGATACTTGAATCTCATCACTCCTTCAAACGTGTGGTTTCCACTACTGAAATCAATTGCGTCTTGGTCTCGAAAACCAGAGATTAGATATTTGGTTTTGGACACATTGATTTTGAGACCAACGGAAGGTGAAAACTGTTCCAGTGGATCAAGTATCTCTTTCACTCCGTTGCCATTTAATCCAATCACACAGATATCATCTGCATAAGCAAGAAGTTGATTGGATTGTCGGAATAAGATGTGGTCCTGAGGTGTTTCACTTTTGCGAATGATGTATTCCAACATGAGATTAAAAAGTATCGGGGACAGCGCATCTCCTTGTTGAACACCAGAAGTAATTGCAAAAATTCTCGATAGCCTGTTCTCAACTTTGACACAGCATTGTTACTGCGTTACTGTCATTTTACACAAATGTACATATTTTTTCGATATTCCTAAATATTCAAGCGCATACCATAGTCTTTCTCGATTGATCGAGTCATAGGCTTGCTTGAAATCTAGGAATACCTGGTGTACATTGCGAGATGTTTCGTAGTACTTGGAAAGAATCATCCGCAGCGAAAAAACTTGATCAGTGACTGACCAATTTGGACGGAATCCTCCTTGGTAGTCACCGACAATTTCCTCCGCTAAAGGAGTAATTCTTCCCAAGATTATGTAAGACAGTAACTTATATGCTGTGCAAAGGAGAGCTATACCGCGATAATTCTCGCATTTCATGCGATCACCCTTTTTGAATATTGGGCATAACGCGGCCACTTTCCATTCGTCAGGCATAACTTCATTCCGCCATACCAATCGAATAAGGTCGAAAAGACAGTTCCAAAAAATTAGCCCTCCGAATATCAAGAGCTCTGAATTAATGCAATCAACCCCTGGTGAACGATTTTTCTTTAATCTCTGCATGGCCATAGTGAATTCCTCATAGGATGGATCCTCAATGAACATCTCCGCGGTCTGTATTTGAGAGTATTCAAATACAGCTTGTGATACATATGGAACATTAAGAAGAACAGAAAAATGTTCACGCCATGTATCGAGTACCGCATCGACGATAACACAGAGGTTTCCATCCTGGTCCCGAATGGCAGTTGACCGAGATCTTAAGGTATGGTGCAATTCGGTGATTCCCTTAAAGAAACCACGCGAATTGTGCTCATTGCTGAGTTGTTGTACTCTTAAGACCTTGGCCTTCCACCATTCGCGCTTCTTCTGTCTATAAATGCGTTTAGCTGTCCTCCTAGCAAGAACTGCCTTGTTTTTCCTTGCAATTGTAAACCGAGTCTGCGCTTCATTGTGGGCTATATTGCGTTGCTCAACAGCAAGACGACACTCCTGATCAAACCAATCATTTTTGGGCTTAGTTTTCACTATACCGAGAGTGTGCTGGGCGGCATCGACAACCGAGGTTTTCAATACTTCCCAGACACTGTTCACATCATCAGATTGGTAATTGGATCGTAAAATGCTATTGCTGACAAGATCTTGGTATTTTCGTTGCGTTTCTTCATTTATCAGACCTTCACAGGAGAATCGCGTTTTATATTCTCCTGCCCTCCTTGACTTGTACGAAAATTTCCATCTCAGCTTTGCAGCAACCATTAAATGGTCACTGCCTACGAATTTTGTTGACGACCGATACGATCTCACGTCTTGAACAACCCAAGCTCGGTCTTTTGAAATCAACACATGGTCAATTTGGCTTCGGGATGTTTCGTGGAAGTGTCCATGCTTCCAAATGGATGTTTTTATGGGGAAAGAATGTACTTGCAACTTTGAGATCATAAGCGATCGCAAAGTACATCATTCTTTCCCCCTTTTCGGTCGCAGTTTCGTGTCGGGAGTATGGGCCTATGTTATTACATAAGTCGGTCTGATTTCTGCCAGCTCTAGCATTAAAGTCACCAATCACCAATCTGATATCGTGCTCAGGTATAGAGCCCATCAGATTATCCAAATTATTGTTAAATGAGTCTTTATCTTGGGGTTGGCTTACATCAGTGGGCGCATGTACACAAACAATTGACAGGTTGGCTAATTTCATGTGCAAGCGAAGCTTACACATTCGATTATTGACTGCCTGGAAGTCCAAGACAGCCTTTTTTACCTGCGGCCCAATGAGAAAGCCAACTCCGAGATTTCCGAGGTCATCTCCACTGTGTAGCAACGTATAGCCTTGGGACACATCGACTCCACTTTTAGGCCATCGAGTTTCTTGGAGCGCTACGAGTTCCAGCCGATACTCTTTCATACATGTGATAAGGCCGTCCAATGCGCCAGGTTTTCTTAGACTGCACGTTCCACGTGCTGATCCTCATTCTCGTATCCGGGTACTTAAGCGGGGGGTCAAATTATTTAGGCGGTATCCGATTTTTTTGGTTTTGTTGACATTTTTAACTTTAATTGATTTTTACGGATGCGGGTCGTCAGCCCAGCGATCCAACCAGATTTACTCGCCTCCTACGACAAGCTCTGGATGCTGTGGTGGTATTCTATGGATCTCATGTTTCGTTCGAAATATTTACGAAACATGTTTGCCCCCAACCACAGGGCGATTGATTGATCATCTATACTTATCTGAATTCTAGGTAGGAAAGTATACAGTTTGATCTCGATGTGTACAGTAAAGACCGCGTTCCTGGAATTGTCGACTACTATGCTTTTCCTGTTCAATTTCAAATGCTGGTGCAGATTATCCGGCTCGAAGGACCAATGTTTTTCCGATTTCAACGGACTGTATATTTTTAGTTACATACAAGTTAAATTAAACTGGTTTTAATTTATTTAATTTGGTTCTAATTTATTTAATAAAACACTCGTGGTTTTGATTATTTTAACAATTTAGTTTTTTAGTGGGTTTTTTGATCAGTGACTATTGACGATTACTATCCATCTAACAGGTTGAATTACATTGTAACGATTTTTTATAATTTTTCGGGACCATAAATTATCGTTATTAACGTTTCGTACCATAAGTTTGGATATGGTGGCATCGCCTGATTGGTTAAGCTGATCGCGGTTAGATTTGAGTCAAGACACGTTTAATTGTCGGTACATACCATATTTAAGTTTTAAACCATTATTCCTTATCATTCTATGATTTAGTTTAGTTACATTTACGATAGGTAGCAGACTATTAAAATATCAATCTATTACAATAGTATTATACAAATTTTATGAAATGTCATAAAATTTCAAAACAATAACAAACAATGAACATTACAAGAGATAAGTGACAATTTATACTATATAAATATATTATTAAATAATCTAACTAAATACTATTTAAGACCGGATTCAGAAAATTATGCTGATCAACAACAATTTCTACTTAGAACACTTATTGTGGCTCCACTGTCGAGTAGTCCAGTAACGTTATTTCGTCTTTTAGTCACATTGACATGGGGGCGTGGGTCTCCTTTCGATCTCACTTTTATTAACGAAGCAATACAGTGTTTTAGTAGAGCTCTTTTCCCTTTAAAATATTGTATGGAGCGCAAAACCTTCTTTCGCCCATTAGTATAACTCAAGATTTTGATTTCATTTGTTATTTATTTATTATTATTATTGCGACTTATATTATATTTATTACTATTATTATTATTAGTCTTATTATTATTTAATATTATTATTAATATTGATATTGTTGTTGTTATTTTTAGTGAGGATCTTCATTTGCTCGTTTCTTGAGGGTACTTCCTGCCTCCGATGTGTGGTTTTCCGCCTGAAACTTCAAACAATGTTGGCAATTTGGTTTGCGAACGTTATCTGCGCCACACCCAAAACAAAAGATGTTCAATAACGGTTTCATACAGTCTTGGTAGGTATGTCCAAGATCCTTGCAGTTCCAAAAAATAAGGTAGTTTCTTGTATGTGCATTTTCGGGCGAACGATACTCAGTTCTCTGCTTAATCTCATCAATCATATTTTCATTGCTCGATTCTTGTCCTTGATTAAGTTCAGGATGTTGTGGTTGCACCGGAAATCTTTCGACCCTCGTATTCTGCATTGTGTGGTACCTGGAACTTTGTTGTGGATCTATCGCCAAGTCTGGCATATTCCAGGTAACCTCACTGATGTTTGGTCTGCGTCTCTGCGTATCGGAAAATCTTCGGGGATCATATCCAGTTTGTTCCCATAACTTCTCATATTCCTAACACAATACACGTAGTTCATCGATAGATGTTACCGTTCTATGATAAGGAAGAGTTCCGTTTTTGAGTGCAGGGTACATGTTCTGACATAGCCAGTATATTATCTGCCTTTCAGATAAACGATTTTCGAGTCGCGCGTTCATCTTTTGAATGCTCAAAGCAAAATCAGAAAATGATTCCGTTGCATTTTGAACGCGTTTTAAAATCTGTTCTTTAATCTTCTCCTCGTAGTTCGAACTGCTAAAATAAGAAAGCATAGCATCTGAACCCATGAAGCATCCGGGTGATTGGATTTAGCACCCAACACGGAATGTTGTCATCTCGCGCCATTTGTTCAAGTCTATAGACAAACTCATGAACATTCGGGAACTCGGTACCATTAAACGACAGATTCCACTTCTGTTTAATTTTGTAGAAGTTATCTAGACGATATAATTGATTTTGCGGAGGTTGTCGAGGGAACAGTTCTTCATGCAAGTTAGCTTGAAATACATCTTTAGCTGTTCTAGGTGCATAATTTAAAGTGTTTAAATTTCGCTGCTTGTATGTATCTTGAGGAATGTGTTTTTGGCTTTTGAAAAAAAATCAGCGATGGATTCGCGTAAATTACTCGGTTCATTTCTTAGTGTATCGCGGCGTGTATTTGGCTGACCAGCCTGTTGTATAGCAGTCGTTCAAATTTGCTGGTTATCCAGATATAATGAGTCATTAGTAACCAATTGTTCAATTCGTTCTGCAAATGAGCTTTGCAATTTTTCTTGTGCAGGCATATTCGAAGGTGAAGCTCTCTGCAACTCATTATTTTGAAACTCAGTCCAGAACTTGTAATATTGGTTATATGCACGGCGCCAACTACTACAGAGATTTGAAAGACCTGCCGTTTCTCCTATCGTATCGCTTAATCGAAGAGTTCGATCCTTGTAATGCATGATTTTGGCGAGGGCAAGCTCAACAAAATCTTTGTCAGGTGGGATTGGTTGTTCTCCTGAAGCTTTCGACACCACCTCATATTTTTTTCGACACTCTTCAAGCTCAATTTGTGGATCTTCTGATACGTGAGTAGCTTTAGGTTTAATGGAAGGATCCAACTGTTCGGCATTAAAACTGTTGACTAAAATTATATTGGCATCAACCGCTTTACTAGACAAGCCTCTTACGATATATTCCACTTCCAGTTCATCAACAGACAGATTTTTAAAAAACGTTTAAGCATCCATTTTGAATGGATTTATAAATTCAACTACTATAGCTTACGAGTAAATTACGCTTCACGCAAACTATAGAATAAACTTAGAAATGTGTGCGGATTCTATAATCTCATCTAACCCCAAAAATTCGAACAACTCTTATAAGTAATTACGACCGATAAATAGAATTATGAAGATTAGATAAATATGAAACTATTAAATATGAAAAAATAAGATAAATATGAAACTATTTAATAATAAGCTAATAAGAGATATATGGTTATGTGTATGTATAGTAATTCATCGATTATATAATATTAATCAAAATATAGTATAAAAGCTTCGAAAAGAAAATATTAAATGTTTGGTAATGGTGATCAGAACTATCTAGAATTAATGTGAATATGTTGTACGTAGTTTGAATGAGACACAAGAATGAATAAAATTGAAAAGATCACAAATGCCGGAAACTCCAGTGAGATATCAAGCACAATTCGAAGAGATATACTTCAGTACCACTGAATATTCAATCATCGAATTATGTTATGAAATCAATCACTAAGGTTCAAGCAATTGCAACCAAAAAAAACTGTAATAAATTAACATTCGCGTAGCATCTCAATGTAGAAAACGGTAGAAACCGAAAAATCAGAAACCATAAGATCCTGATGTATCAACAACTTGCGATTCCTCCGCACTCGATACATAAACTAAACTTATGTTAAATTATTAAAAAAATTATAAAAACTGCAAAACAAAAACACCTTATTATTAGACAGATTATGAAAACGTTAACCACCCGCTAGAATACCAAAATTAAATTACGTTAAACAAAAAGAAGAGAAGAAAATCTAAGACGTACTTATGGTTCCACGTGGTAAGCAAAGAAGCTGCTTGGATATCTTTTTAGGATCACCAAAGAAAAAAAAGAAAAAATAATAATATTGATCAAGAAAGCACTAAGTAAACTATTGTGTCTCACTCACATTATTCGTTATAATCGCACTTGTAAACCTCAAACATGTTTTAAATCACATGTGTTTAATCCAATGAGACTATAACTGGAACCGTTATCAAAGTGTCTTATTTTTCGGGTCCCTGTTTCGGCGCCTTTTTGTTACATATCTCCAGCAACGTGCACGTGTGTAACGGGCTGTAGTGTCGGCTGGGAGGGTATTGGTTGCCGTTGTGAGATATGGAACCTCATTCCACGTGCTTAAGAGAATATACAAACATTCACACTCTTTCCATAATTCCACCCACCATCACCACTAAAAAAAACTTCACTTCATTTTTTTAATTAATTCACTTTTATTTTAGAACAAATAATAATAATTCATGTTTATTGAAAAAAATTGAACGCAAAGAAAAAATTATGCTAAGTGTTTTGATAAACTTCAAAAAAATATAAATATATGCTTATAAAAAAACAGAACCATAGATCATAATAAAAATATATATATTGTTACGATTTCGCCGAGTGGTTATTCTAATTATTTTATCCGGTTCGATCACTGGATTGTGAATATTAAACTCGCAAAGATTAAATTTCAATTAAATTTATTTCCCACAAATATTACACAAATATTTCACAAATAATTCACTAATATTTATTTTCACTATTATTTTACACAATATTTATCACTACTATTATTTTAACACTTCACTTTCACTATTATTTTCACTTCCCGATATTAACACTTCAAAATTCAAAATTGAACTGTTTCGTAACTCAAATGTCTACACGTATTTATACGACGCAAAGGCTTGTAGAAAATTCCATTATTTGCTTCTCTACACTTCTCGAATTTTCGTTGCGTCGTATTTGGTTCGCTCCGCCTATTTCATTATTTCTTTTTATTTTGTTCGTTTATGTAAACATTTGGTTACAGGGTAATCCCTACTATTATAATTTTCTTTTTAATTATCACAGATGACATCTGTGATTCGTGACACTACCCTCCGCCCAAACCTATTCGTCCCGAACAGGATCCAGATCTCTTCCTCTATAGCACGCCAGTCGTTCCAGGTGTACAACTTTGGGTTTTCCTCGTACTCCTCTTTGGATCCTATAGATCACATCATTTATTCTTGTTATGACCTTGTACGGTCCCTCCCATCCAGGTTGTAATTTCTGCGATAACCCTTTCTTACGTTGTGGGTTGTGAAGCCATACTAATTGTCCCTCGTCGAATCCTTTATTGTTCGCTCGTACATCATACCGAGCCTTTGTTTTATCACTTGACAATTTGATTTTCTCTCTGACAAATTCGTGTATGTTGTTGATCTCTTCTTTCAAGTTGTCCACATATGCTTGTCCACATATAGCTGATGATGGAACCGCTCCAAATTTGAGATCGCCTGGTAGTCTTAAATTGTTGCCAAAAAGTATTGTCGCTGGTGTTACTCCTGTTGTATTATGCACCGCCGATCGATAAGCCATTAAGAACAATGGAATACCTTGATCCCATTTCCGCTGGTTTTTATCCACTGTTTTGGCTATAAACTCCTCCAATGTGGCATTGAAACGCTCCACCATGCCATCAGACTGTGGATGGAAAGGTGTTGTCCGCGTTCTATTAATTCCCAGTAACCGGCACATCTCCTGGAAGACAACCGATTCAAAATTCCGCCCTTGATCGGAATGCAGTTCCATTGGTACCCCATAACGGCTTATCCAATTGTATACCACTGCATTGGCGATTGTGGTTGTTTCCTGATTTGGAATCGGGTATACTTCTGGCCACTTACTGAAGTAGTCCATTACTACCAACACATATTTGTTGCCACTATCGCTGGTTGGAAATGGTCCTGCCACATCTATGGCAATCCTCTCAAATGGTGCTCCCACATTATATTGTTGCATCGCTCCACGGCTCTTCTTTGCCGGTCCTTTCACGGCCATACATTGGTCACACTTTTGACACCATTCAGCTACTGCCTGTCTACATCCTGCCCAGTAGAACCTTTCACGTACCTTGGCTAACGTTTTGTTAATTCCTAGGTGGCCTCCGCTTGTTCCTCCGTGGTATTCCTCCAATATTTCCGCCATCCTGATCCTCGGTACCACAACCAACGATTGCTTTGTCTTGCCATCGGAGCTTTCCCATGTTCGCTTTAAGCAGCCGTCTTCCATGTTTAAACTATCCCATTGGGCCCAATAAGCCCTAATAGTTGGGCCTTTATCCGCAATATCACTCCATGTGGGACGATGTTCTTCCTCCATGAATTTGATAATTACTGCCAAATCTGGATCCTCCCATTGCTCTTTGGAGATAACATCGTTGGTCCATTCATCAGCTGGCAACACTGTCATTAGTCTGATATCGACGATGTTTTCTTTGTTTTCCACCCGTCCGCAATGTTTACAATCCACTCTACATGGTCGTCTTGACAACGCATCCGCATTTCCATGAGCGCTTTCTTTCCGTTGTTGGATTTCGTAGACAAAACTCCCCAATCGCTCAATCCTTCTTGCTACTTGTCCTTCGGGATTTTTAAATTGAAGTAACCATGTCAAGGCGCCATGATCCGTTTTTAATAGAAATGATTGGCCAAAGAGGTATTTCCGGAAATGTTCCACACATTTCACTATGGCCAACAATTCTCTTCTTGTTACACAGTAGTTCCGTTCTCGTTCTGGCTTCGATTAGATCTTTGAATAATATGCGATGACACGTTCCTGTCCATCGATTTCCTGTGACAACACTCCTCCCAAGCCATAATTGCTTGCATCCGTATCCAAAATAAAACGTTTATTCGGAACCGGATATGAAAGCAATGGTGCTGTGCATAATTGTTGCTTCAGTTCGTTGAATGCTTCCTCGTGTTCATCACTCCATTGGAACGGCTTGTTCTTCTGTGTCAGCTCGTGTAAACTTCTTGTGATGTTGGCAAATCCTGGCACAAATCGTCGATAATATGTGCATAGTCCGATGAAACTCCTTAGTTCATGTAAATTCTGCGGTCTTGGCCAATCCTTTACGACGGAGATCTTGTCTTCATCTGTATGAATGCCGCTTGTGGTTATTTTGTGTCCCAAATATTTGACTTCATCCCGGAACAATATACATTTCTTCGGACTTTACTTCAATCCAGCTGCTTGGATTCTTTCGAATACTTCCTCTAGAATACGTAGGTGCTCGTTGAAGTCCTTTCCCATAACGATGATGTCGTCTAAATAAACCAGGCATGTTTTCCAGTGTAGTCCTGTTAGTACGCGTTCCATTAGCCGTTCGAAGGTTGCAGGGGCGTTACAAAGTCCAAATGGCATGACATTGAATTGCCATAATCCATTGCCCACACTGAACGCTGTCTTTTCCTTATCTTCGTCTGCGACCTTCACTTGCCAATAGCCGCTCTGCAAATCCAATGTTGAAAACATCCGTGCTCCTGCCAATGTATCCAGTGTGTCGTCGATCCTTGGTAACGGGTAACTATCCTTTTTGGTAACTGTGTTGAGCTTCCGATAATCAACGCAGAATCTCATGCTTCCATCCTTCTTTTCCACCAATACTACGGGTGAACTCCATGGACTCGTTGACTGCTCAATTACTCCCGATTTTTGCATATCAGTTACCATTTTATCCACCTCTGCTTGCTTAGCCAATGGTAACCTTCTCGGCGCTTGTCGAATTGGTGTTGATGCTCCTGTGTCGATCCGGTGTTTAACCAAATTTGTTCGGCCATTATCTTCCGGTGCACCACAGAAAACGGACATATATTTTTGAAGCAACTCCTTTGCTGCTTGTTTTTCTTTTGGCGTTAATTGTTCCGTCCATTTCTGTGTAAGTTCTTCCGTTATTTGCGTTGTCGTTGGTCCTTGGCCTTTACACACGGATTCGCCTCCTCGCATTTTATAATGGTGGATACTTCCTCACCTCGACCGATGATAGTTCCCTTTTTGATTGTTTTTGTCACATCCGATAAATTAAGAGCCCTTATCGGAACTCTAAAGTCACAATCCGGTTTAACCAAAGCTTTCCCAATGATAATTTCTTTGGTTTGTATCTCGTCACTGTTGGCTTCCACAACCCACAACCGTTGTGTTCCAGGACCTCCATCCAATTTCCCCCAAACAACCGTTTCCGAGTGTGGTGGTAGCTTCGTCCGATGATCCAATGTTATCCTCCTTACGACTGGCTCCTTCCCGTTGTTCAGTTGCAAAGGCAGTTCGACATTACCGTAGCGCAATGTTCCCCGTCCGACATCCAATACGAATCCATTTCGCTTCATGAAGTCCATTCCCAGGATGACCTCATCCACAATATCCGCAACCAGAACTTCATGTCGAAAACTGTTGTTCCCGATTCGTATTGTCACCTCGTTCTTTCCTTTGAAAGCCGCACTGTCGCCTGTCGCCGTTTGTAACTTGAATCCTTCCATTCTCCGAACTCCATCCGTGATAAAATCCGGTCGCACAATCGTTCTCGTTGCTCCAGTGTCCAACGTTATCATACTGGATCGTCCCTCTACTTCGCCTCGCACCATCAAGCTATCACCACCTTTTGCCAATCTGGAAGTGGGGATGAAGGTTATGGAGCATTTGGTTGTGGGAGTCAGCTTTTGCTCCTCAAAGCTGACTCTTACTCGTTTAACGCCTTCGTTGTTGTTTGGCGTTCCTCCTCGGCTGCTGCTTTTCTTTCCTCTGGTGGCCTTCGGTACATCGGCGATGGTGTTCTCGCCCGTTTGCGCCTTATCTCCCAGCATTCCCGCGAGATGTGTCCTATTTTATCACAAACCCAACATCTGATTTTACTAGTTCCATCCCGGAATCTCGTTGTCCGCCAGTTATCTGCTGGTTTGATGTTATTGCCCTGTTTGTGACTGATTGCTGGTTCCACTTCCACACGACGTACCTTGACTGCTGGTTTGATGATGTTGTTAGCAGTCTCGTTGGTTAGGGCACACGCGATGGTTTCCGCAAACGTTGCTTTTGGAGACAATACAACTGCACGTCTCGTATCGGGATCCCGTATACCATCGGTGGAAGCGTCGATCTTGATACGCTCTGTTTATTCACCTGCCATGTTGTAGTGGGTGAGGTGCACTAACCGCTCTATATCAGCCGCATACTCCTGGAGCGTCTCTCCAACCCGCTGACATCGTCCCTTCAACTCCATACGATGTAACTCCCGTCGATGGTCACCACCGTATTTGCGCTTCAGAGCCAACATGATTTTGCCGTAATCCTCTCGTTCGTATTCCGGCACGATTTGTAGGAGCTCCGCAGCACTTCCCTTTAACGCCACAATTAATGCTGCTACTTGATCCTGCTCGCACCAACCATTCCTTGTGGCCGCCATTTCAAACTGGAGTTTGAAGATGTTGAATGGTGTGGTCCCATCGAACGTTGGTGGCTTCAATTTAATCGAGCTGGTTGGTCGAGCAATTTGAGCGCTGCCGTTGGTTTTGAGATCCATCAGCTCCTTTTCAAGTTTCTGGAATCGTTGATCGGTCACCTCGATTTGTTGATCTAATTTGTGATCCATTTCCATTTTGATGGTATCGACTTTTGTGTTCAACGTAACGGAAAGCTCTCGAAACTACTCGTTGACACATTTTTCTTGCTGCTCCAACCGTTCGATGATGTTCTCTTGACCGGTTCTCATGACCTCCTGTTCCGCCAACAATCTTTCTTGATCGGCTCGCATCTGCTCCTTAAGGTCGCTCTTCAATTGATCTTGGCCGGTAATCGTTTTTACTTCGAGGCCGCCGATCATTTGCGTCTGTACGGTAACCATTTCATTTTTAAGACCTCCAATCATATGTTGCATTGCGGCCATCAATTGCCCCATATCGAACGCTCCTGGTGTCGTTGGAGTGGTTTCTAGGACGATGACATTCTGGTCTTCTGCTTTGGTCGTTGACTCTGTAGTTACCTCAACCGCTTGCACCTCGGTTGAATCCGGTGCCCCAAAATTAAACTCATGTTGATCTGGGTCAACATTTTCATCCAACAATGCGGTACGGAGTCTCAACTGCAACTCATTTCGGTTGCCCGCTGTTGGTAGATTCTGTAGCCCCAACTCCTTCTTCAAATCTGCCACTTTTAAGTCCACTTATTTCATTTTGGATATTCACAATCCCACCGCTGTCACCAATTGTTACGATTTCGCCGAGTGGTTATTCTAATTATTTTATCCGGTTCGATCACTGGATTGTGAATATTAAACTCGCAAAGATTAAATTTCAATTAAATTTATTTCCCACAAATACAACACAAATATTTCACAAATAATTCAGTAATATTTATTTTCACTATTATTTTACAAAATATTTATCACTACTATTATTTTAACACTTCACTTTCACTATTATTTTCACTTCCCGATATTAACACTTCAAAATTCTCTCTCCCCGACATACACTAATTTTATACACAGATATATATATATATATATATATATATATATATATATATATATATATATATATATATATATATATATATATATATATATATATATATAAATATAAATATATATATATATATATATATATATATATATATATATATATAATATATATATATATATATATATATATATATATATGTATATATATATATATATATATATATATATATATATATATATATATATATATATATATATATATATATATATATATATATATATATATATATATATATATATATATATATATATATGGTCGCTCAACACGTTTAAATCACACAAAAAAAACAATCAACGCAATCGATTATAATATACATATAACATACAATATATATATTATAAATATACACACATAATATGCTTATTTGAACTTTGGGTGTAGTTTGCACTTCTTATTGGTTTTTCTTATTTGTTTATTATTACTATATTTTTTTTTCTCGGCTTCCAAAAAAAAGTAGACACTGAATGGGCTGCCTCTATATTTCACCAAACCAAATTGGTAGCGTGGCCTAGCTGCTTATGAATTTATTGCAACTACTTAATGCTCTCAAATAATGAGACCCAGTCTCTTGCTATTTGTTTAAGGAAATGGATGCTGCCTTCCGCTTCGTGCGTCATATATAATGAATCGCGCGTGAACTTTTAAATTTAAGATTTTTTTTTTTAAGGTTGAAATATATATATTTCACCATTTATAATGTTTTATCTTTTATTCTATTTATTCGCAAATAATGACTTGAAACTAATGATTTGCATCACACCCGCACGGAAGTCTCGGACTGATTGCGAACAAAAGTAAAACCCATAACCTTCAGTTATAAGGTTCAGTTATATAAATCAATTATATAAAGTTATATAAAGTTATATAACCAAACGCAGTCACAATGCTGTGTCAAATATTATGTTTACACACATAATATGCTTATTTGAACTTTGGGTGTAGTTTGCACTTCTTATTGGTTTTTCTTATTTGTTTATTATTACTATATTTTTTTTTCTCGGCTTCCAAAAAAAAGTTGACACTGAATGGGCTGCCTCTATATTTCACCAAACCAAATTGGTAGCGTGGCCTAGCTGCTTATGAATTTATTGCAACTACTTAATGCTCTCAAATAATGAGACCCCGTCTCTTGCTATTTGTTTAAGGAAATGGATGCTGCCTTCCGCTTCGTGCGTCATATATAATGAATCGCGCGTGAACTTTTAAATTTAAGATTTTTTTTTTAAGGTTGAAATATACATATTTCACCATTTATAATGTTTTATCTTTTATTCTATTTATTCGCAAATAATGACTTGAAACTAATGATTTGCATCACACCCACACGGAAGTCTCGGACTGATTGCGAACAAAAGTAAAACCCATAACCTTCAGTTATAAGGTTCAGTTATATAAATCAATTATATAAAGTTATATAAAGTTATATAATCAAACGCAGTCACAATGCTGTGTCAAAGTTGAGAACAGGCTATCGAGAACTTTTGCAATCAATTCCGGTGTTCGACAACGAGATGCGCTGTCCCCGATACTTTTTAATCTCATGTTGAAATACATCATTCGCAAAAGTGAAACACCGCAGGACAACATCTTATTCCGACAATCCAATCAACTTCTTGCTTATGCATATGATATCTGTGTGATTGTTGAACCGTTTTCAGCTTCTTTTGGTCTCAAAATCAACGAGTCAAAAACCAAACATCTAATTTCTGGTTTTCGAGGCCAAGACGCAATTGATTTCAGTAGTGGTAACCAGACGTTTGAAGAAGTGATGAAATTCAAGTATCTTGGATCTCTCATCACTCACGATAATAGTGTGGGCGAGGATATCAAGGTCCGCCTTGCCGCTGGCAATCGGGCTTTGCTTCCTCTACGTCCACTGCTGAAATCAAAATATCTTGCAAATACGCATAAGCTGAAACTGTACAGAGTGTTGATCAGACCCGTAGTCATGTATGGATGTGAGAGTTGGACCTTGACGGATGAGTACGAAAGATGGCTTCTTACATTCGAGAGAAGAATCATGTGTGTGATATATGGTCCAAAACGCGACGTCGGTGGCACATACCGAGTTCTATTCAATCACGAGATCAGGAATTTAATGCAAATTCCTGATATCGTGCATGAAATTAAAGGACAGTGAGTACGCTGGCTCGGACACGTTCTGCGTGCTGATCCGAACTGAATGATACAGCTAACCTTTAAAAGAGAACCGCCTTTCGGTAGGCGAAGAGGTTGCTGTCGGCAACGATGGCTCAACGGCGTAGAGAGCGATCTGGCATCCTCAAACTGCCTACAACGGTTTAAATAGCTGGCTCGTGATCGAAACCGATGGAGTCAAATTGTTGACACGGTACGGGCCAATAATGGGCTGTAAAAACCGTAAAAAAAAAAAAAATATAGATCAATCACATACTGATAGTATATAAATACCACAACAACAAAAAATAATAATTCAAGCGTTTCGAAAAAAAATTAAAATATGAAGATTTGTTACCATGCAAAGTACATTATGACTTATATACTTTACAGAGCATTTATATTTCCCCTATTCCAATATAGCGAATTACCAATCCAGTGAGTCATAGTATATAATACGAAAACATAAAAAAAAATAAATAGAAAAAATGCAACTCAAGTTCGTTGACCCATTTGTGTAACAAAGGGAATTCCGTACTTGATCTTGAAAAGAAAAATCTAACATCTTGCTGTCTGGTAACAAAAAAAGATTATAACTTAGGTACTAATGCAACCGTTACAACCACTATTCAATTTTTTTATATTTTTATGGTTTAATATTTCTATTTGTAGGTAAAATGCACAATTTAACCCCACGGAACAACGTTAAATAACGGTAAATAGACAAGTTTACACCAAACTTGTCTGTTTTACCTTTATTTCGAACAGAATATGAAATTTTAACGTGCATTTTTATGTTGCGCGGGGTAAAAAGTCATTTTTTCCCATATTTTGGACAATTGAAATATAAAAAAATTGAGTTGTGTTGATAAAACACACGCTTTGGTTGTAATTTTTCTTAATTTATATTTTTTTGTGTTTATATTCATTATTTGTCCATTTGAATGTCATTTTGAACAATTAATACCAAAATTCTACCAAAGTGTGTTTTATCACCAGAACTCAATTGTTTTATATTGAAATTGTTCAAAATGTCGGTTAAATGGAGAATTTCAGCCCAAATGACGTTAAATTGCACTTAAAAATTTAATATTTGGCTCAAAATAACACAAAAAAATTTGTGAAAGCAAAAATAACTTCCAAAGCGTGTGTTTTGTCACCACAATTCCATTTTTTTATATTTAAATTGTTCAAAATGTGGGTAAAACGCACAATTTTACCCCACGCAATATAAAAATTAACGTTTAAATTTAGAATTTGGTTCGAAATAACGGGAAATAGACAAACTTACACAAAACTTGTTTATTTTCTGTTATTTCGAACAAAATATGAAATTTTTACGTGCATTTTTTTGTTTTGTGGGGTTAAATGGTCAATTATACCCAAATTTTGGACAATTGAAATATAAAAAAATTGAGTTGTGGTGATAAAACACACGCTTTGGTAGTAATTTTTGCTAAAAAATATTATTGTTGTATTTTTATTCATTATTTTTCCATTTGAACGTCATTTTGAACGATTTATACCAAAATTCTTCCAAAGTGTGTTTTATCACCACAACTCAATTGTTTTATATTGAAATTGTTCAAAATGTCGGTTTAATGGTGAAATTCACCCCATATAACATTTAATTGCACTAAAAAATTAAATATTTGGTTCAAAATAACACAAAAAAATATTAATAAGCAGAAATTACTACCAGAGCGTGTGTTTTGTCATCACAATTCAATTTTTTTATATTTTTATTGTTTAAATGTTGGTTAAATGAACAGTTTAACCCCACGCAATATAACAATGCACGCTAGAATTAAAAATTTGGTTCGAAATAACGGTTAATAGACAAGTTTAAACAAACCTGTCTTTTTTTACCGTTATTTCGGAAAAAATATTAAATTTTTACGCGCAATTTTATGTTTTGTGGGGTTATTTTGTCCATTTTACCCACAATTTGACCAATTTCCATACACAAAAATAGATTTGTGGTGATAAAACACCCGCATTGGTAGTAATTTTTGCTAATTCATATATTGGTTTAAGGTTGAGTTGTGGTTTTATCACCACAACTTAATTTTTTGTATTTTTATTTTGTATTTTTATAAGAACCCAAAAAAAATATAATTAGCCAAAATTACTACCAAAGCGTTAGTTTTATCGCCACAACTCAATTTTTTTATATTTCTAATGTCCACAATGTGGGTAAAATGGACCATTTAACCCCCGCAACATAAAAATGGACGTAAAAATTTAATATTTTGTTCGAAATAACGGTAAAACAGACCAGTTTTGTGAAAACTTGCCTAATTAGCGTTACTTTGAATCAAATTTTGAATTTTTACGTGCATTTTTATATTGTGTGGGGTTAAATATTGCATAAAGCCCACATTTCGAACAATTTAAATATCAAAATATTGAGTTGTGGTGACAAAACACACGCTTAAGTATTAATTTTTGCTAAGAAATTTTTTTTTCTGTTATTGTTCATTATTTTTGTTCATTGTCATTGAACGTCATTTTGAACAATATGTACCAAAATCTTAACAAAATATTGGGTAAATGGAAGATTCTACCCCAAATGACATAAAATTGCACCTAAAAATTAAATATTCTTATCGAAATAAAGGTAATTAGACAGGTTGACAGTAAATTTGTTGTTTTTACCGTTAATTGAACCAAATTTTTAGTTTTTAAGTGCAATTTAATGTCGTTTGGGGTGAAATTTTCCATTTAACCGACATTTTGAACAATTTAAATATGAAACAATTGATTTGTGGTGATAAAACACACTTTGGTATAATTTTGGTATTTATTGTTCAAAATGAAATTCAAATGGACGAATAATGAATAAAAAATACAAAAAATATATAGATTAGCAAAAATTACTACCAAACCGTGTGTTTTATCACCACAAATCAATTTTTGTATATTTAAATTGTTCAAATTTTTAATTGCAATTAAATGTCATTTGGGCTGAAATTTTCCATTTCACCAACATTTTCAACCAATTTTTTTATATTTAATATTTCGATATTTTGATAATTTCGATTTTAATATTCAATTTTAGGGTGCAATTTAATGTCATTTGGGATGAAATTCTGAATTCACTGAATATTTTGTTAAGATTTTGAAACATATCGTTCAGAATGACGTTCAAATGGACATATAATAAATTAAAACACCAAAAAAAAATTTAAATTAGCAAAAATTACTACCAAAGCGTGTGTTTTATCACCACAGCTCAATTTTTTTATATTTCAATTTTCCAAAGTGTGGGTAAAATCATTTAACCCCGCGCAACATAAAATGCACGTTTAATTTTATATTTTGTTCGGGAAATAACGGTAAAACAGAACAAGTTTTGTGTAATCTTGTCTATTTAACCGTTATTTCGAACCAAATTTCAAATTTCTACATGCATTTTGATAATGCGTGGGATTAAATGGTCCATTTTACCCACATTTTGAACATTTTGAATATAAAAAAAATGAGTTGCGGTGATAAAACACACGCTTTGGTAGTAATTTTTGTTTTATTATATTTTTGTTGTGTTATTTTGAGCCAAAAATTTAATTTTTAAGTGCAATTTAATGCCATTTGGGCTGAAATTCTCCATTTAAAAAACATTTTGAACAATTTCAATATAAAACAATTGAGTTGTGGTGATAAGACACACTTTGGTAGAATTTTGGTATTAATTGTTCAAAATGACGTTTAACTGAACAAATAATAAATAAAAACACAAAAACATATAAATAAGCAAAAATTACTACCAAAGCGTGTGTTTTATCACCACAACTCAATTTTTTTATATTTCAATTGTCCAAAATTTTGGTTAGATAGACCATTTAACCCCACGCAACATAAAATGCACGTTAAAATTAAATATTTTGTTTGAAATAACTCTGAAACAGAAAAGTTATGTGTAAACTTGTCTATTTACCGGTATTTCGAACCAAATTTTAATGTGGGGTTAAGTTGTCCATTTTACCCATATTTCGAACCATTTGATTACCAAACAAATAAGTTGTGGTGACAAAACACACGCGCTAGTAATTATTTTTCCTCATTAATAATTTTCTTGAGTTTTTGTTCATTATTTGTCCATTTGAAAGTCATTTTGAACAATATGAACCAAAATCTTAACCAAATAATAGGTAAATGGAAAATTTCACCCCAAATGACATAAAATTGCGTGTAAAAATCAAATATTTTAATCGAAATAACGGCAAAAAGACAAGTTGACACAAAACTTGTCGTTTTTACCGTTATATTGAACCAAATATTTTATTTTTGAGTGCAATTTAATGTCATTTGGGGTGATATTCTCCATTCAACCGACATTTTGAACAATTTTAATATGAAACATTTGAGTTGTGGTGATAAAATTTACTTTGGTAAAATTTTGGTATTAATTGTTCAAAATAAAGTTAAAATGGACAAATAATGAATAAAAAATACAAAAAATATATAAATTAGCGAAAACTTCTACCAAAGCGTGTGTTTTATCACCACAACTCTATTTTGGTTTATTCCAATTAACGATTAAAAGACAAGTTAATACAAAACTTGTCTGTTTTACCTTTATTTCGAACAAAATATTAAATTTTAACGTCATTTTCATGTTGCGTGGGGTTATATTGTCCATTTCACCCACATTTTGAACAATTTTAATATGAACAAATTAAATTGTGGTGACAAAACACATGCTTTGGTAGTAATTTTTGCTTATTAAAATTTTTTTTTCGTGTTATTTTGAACCAAATATTTATTTTTTAAGTGCAATTAAATGTCATTTGGGCTGAAATTCTTCATTTAACCGACATTTTGAACAATTTTAATATGAAACAAATAGAGTTGTGGTGATAAAACACACTTTGGTAGAATGTTGTACTATTTGTTCAAAATGACGTTCAAATGGACAAATAATGAATAAAAACACAAAAAAAATATAAATTAGCAAAAATTACTACCAAAGCGTGTGTTTTATCACCACAACTCAATTTTATTATATTTCATTTGTCCAAAATGTGAGTCAAATGGGCAATATAACCCCGTGCAACATAAAAATGCATGTTAAAATTTAATTTTTGTTCGAAATAACAGTTAAACAGACAAGTTTAATGTTAACTGGTCTATTTACCGTTATTTCGAACCAAATTTTAAATTTTAATGTGCATTTTTATGTTGCGTGGAGTTAAATTGTGCATTTTACCCACATTTTGAACAATTTTAATATCAAAAAATTTATTTGAGGTGACAAATTTCTCGCTTTGGTAGTAATTTTTGCTAATTACTATTTTTTTTGTGTTTTTGTTCATTATTTGTCCATTTGAACGACATGTACCAAAATCCTAACAAAATAATGGGTGAATGGAGAATTTCACTCCAAATGACATTAATTTGTTACAAAAAATTATATATTTTAATCAAAATAATGGTAAATAAACCAGTTCACATAAAACTTGTCGTTTTTACCGTTATTTTAAACCAAATATTAAATTTTTAAGTGAAATTTTATGTCATTTGGGGTTAAATTTTACATTTAACCGACATTTTGAACAATTTCAATATGTAACAATTGAGTTGTGGTGATAAATATAATTTTGGAAAAATTTTGGTATTTTTTCATCCAAATGACGTTCATATGAACAAATAATGAAAAAAAATACAAAAGAAATATAAATTAGCAAAAATGACTATCAAAGCGTGTGTTTTATCACCAGAACTCAATGTTTTTGTATTTTAATTGTCCAAAATGTGGGTAAAATGGACCATTAGACCCCGCGCAACATAAAAATGCACGTTAAAATTTTTTTTTTGTTCGAAATAAAAATAAAACAGACCAGTTTTGTGTAAACTTGACTAATTATCGTTATTTCGAACCAAATTCTACATTAAACGTGCGTTTTTATAATGCGTGGGGTAAACATTTTCATATACACCACATTTTGAACTATTAAAATAGAAAAAAACTGAATTGTGGTGACATATCACACGGTTTGGTAGTATTTTTTGATTTAAAATATTTTTTTGTGTTTTTGTTCATTATTTGTCCATCTGAACGTCATTTTGAACGAAATGTACCAAAATCTGAACAAAATAATGGGTAAATGGAGAATTTCACCATAATTGACATAAAATTGCACCTTAAAATTAAATATTCTAATCGAAATAGTGGTAAATAGACAAGTTGACACAAAACTTGTCGTTTTTCCGGTATTATGAACCAAAAATTTAATTTTTAAGTGCAATTTTATGTCATTTTAAGTTGAAATTTTCCATTAAACCGACATTTTGAACAATTTAAATATGCAACAATTGAGCTGTGGTGAGAAAACACACTTTGGTAGAATTTTGGAACAACTTGTTTAAAATGACGTTCAAATGGACAAATAATGAATGAAAATACAAAAATAATATAAATTAGCAAAATTTACTACCAAAGCGTGTGTTTTATCACCATAAATCTATTTATGTATATTTCAATTGTTCAAAATTTGGGTAAAGTGGATCGTTTAACCCAACGCAACATAAAAATGCACGTAAAATTTAAATGTTTTGTTCGAAATCACGGTAAAATAGACAAGTTTTGTTTAAACATTAACCGTTACTTCGAACATTATTTCAATTTTTTCCGTGCATTTTTATATTGCGTGGGGTTAAATTGTGCAAATTACCCACATTTTGAACAATTTAAATGAAAAATTGAATTGTGATGACAAAACACTCGCCTTGGTGGTACTTAATGCTAATTTATATTTTTTTTGTATTAGTTTGAACCAAATACTTAATTTCTAAGTCCAATTTAATGTCATTTGTAGTGAAAATCTCCATTTTACCGACATTTTGAACAATTTTAATATGAAAAAATTGAGTTGTGGTGATAAAACACACTTTGGTAGAATTTTGGTATTATTTGTTTAAAATGACGTTCAAATAGACAAATAGTGAATAAAAAATACAAAAAAAAAATATAAATTGGCAAAAATTACTACCATAGCGTGTGTTTTATCACCACAACTCTATTTTTGTATATTTCAATTGTTCAAAATGTGGTTTAAATGGACAATATAACCCCACGAAACATAAAGATGCACGTAAAAATTTAAAATTTGGTTCGAAATAACGGTAAAACCGACAAGTTGTGTTAAAACTTGTCTATTAATCGTTATTTCGTACCAAATTTTATATACCCAAGTGCATTTTGATATTCGATAAAAAACTTGTCTGTTAAACCGTTATTTCGAACAAAATACTAAAATTTTACTTGCATTTTGATGTTGCGTGGGGTTAAATGGTACATTTTACCCAAATTAAGAACAATTGGAATATACATGCATAGATTTTTGGTGATAAAATACACGCTTTGTTAGTAATTTTTGCTAATTTATATTTTTCTTGTGTTACTTTGAACCAAAAATTTAATTTTTAAGTGCAATTTAATGTCATTTGGGGTGAAATTCTCCATTTTGACCGACGTTTTGAACACTTTAAATATAAAACAATTGAGTTGTGGTGATAAAATAAACTTGGGTAGAAATTTGGTATTTATTGTTCAAAATGACATTCAAATCGACAACTAATCAATAAAAAATACAAACAAAATATATTTTAGCAAAAATGACTACCAAAGCGTGTGTTTTATCACCACAAATTTATTGTTGTATATTTCAGTTGTTCAAAATTTGGGAATAATGGACCATTTAACCCCACGCAACATTAAAATGCACGTAAAAATTTAATATTTTTTTCAAAATAACGGTAAAACAGAAAAGTTTTGTTTAAACTACTGTTATTTCGTACGAAATTTAAAATTTTAACGTGCATTTGATATTGCGTGGGGTTAATTTGTGCATTTAACTCACATTTTGAACAATTGAAATATCAAAAAATTGAATTGTGGTGACAAAACACACGTCTTGGTAGTAATTTTTTCTTTTAAATATAAATTTTGTGTTATTTTGAACCAAATATTTAATTTTTAAGTGCAATTCAATGTCATTTGGGCTTAAATTTTCCATTTAACCAACATTTTGAACAATTTCAATATAAAACAATTGAAATGTGGTGTAAAACACACTTTGGTAGAATTTTGGTATTAATTGTTCAAAAGGACGTTCAAAAGGTTAAAAAAGGATAAAAAAACAAAAAAAACATAAATTAGCAAAAATTACTACCAAAGCGTATGTTTTATCATCAAAACTCAATTTTTTTATATTTCAATTGTTTTAAATGTGGGTAAAATGGATCATTAAACCCCACGCAGTATAAAAATGCATGTAAACATTAATATTTTGTTCGAAAGAACGTTTAAACAGACATGTTTTGTGTAAACTTGTCTATTAACCGTTATTTCGAACCAAATTATAAATTTATACTTGCATTTTTATATTGCGTGGGGTTAAATTGTGCTTTTTCCCACATTTTGAACAATTTAAATATCAAAAAATTAAGTTGTGGTTACAAAACACACGCTTAGGTAGTAATTTTTTGCAAATTAATATTGTTTTTTTTATTCATTATTCGTCCATTTGAACGTCCATTTGTACATAAGATATGTACCACAATCTTAACCACATAATAGGTTAATGGAGAATTCCAACCCCAATGACATAAAATTGCAACCAAAAATTAAGTATTGTAATCAAAATAACGGTAAATAAACAAGTTGACAAAAAACTTGTCGTTTTTACCGTTATTTTGAAGGAAATATTTCATTTTTAAGTGCAATTTAATGTCATTTGGGCTGAAATTCTCCATTTAACTGACATTTTGAACAATTTTGTTATGAAACAATTGAGTTGTGGTGATTAAATAAACTTTGGTAGAATTAAGGTATTCATTGTTCAGAATGACGTTCAAATGGACAAATAATGAATAAAAATAAAAAAAAAATATAAATGAGCAAAAATTATTACCAAAGCGTAAGTTTTATCACCAAAAATCTATTTTTGTATATTCCAATTGTTGAAATTTTTGGAAAAATGGACAATATAACCTCACGATACATTAAAATGCACGTAAAAATTTAATATTTTCTTCGAAAAAACGATAAAATACACAAATTTTGTTTTAATTTGTCTATTTACCGTTATTTCGAAATTTTATTTTAAAATTTTAAGGTGCATTAAACGCATTTTACGCGCATTTTGAACACTTTAAATATAAAAAATTCAATCAAATAAAAATTTGATATTATAAGTTCAAAAATATTCCTTATAGTGGATTTTTATTTTTTTTTATATTATAAATATATTTCGGCAATCTATATATATATTTAAAAGTGGAATAAGTCACACATTAGGGAAATTCTTAATATGAATTTCAACAATATAAAAAATTGAATAATGGTGATAAAACACATGCGTTGGTAGTAATTTTTGCTTATTAATATTTTTTTGTGTTTTTGTTCATTATTTGTCCATTTGAACATCATTTTGATCGATATGTACCAAAATCTTAACAAAATAATAGATAAATGGAGAATTTCACCCGAAATGACATTAATTTTCACCTGAAAATTAAATATTTAAATCGAAATATCGGTAAATAGACAAGTTGACACAAAACGTTTCGTTTTTACCGTTATTTCGAACCAAATTAGAAATTTATACGTGCTTTTTTATATTGCGTGGGGTTAAATGTGCTTTTTATCACCCCAAATGACATAAAATGATGTATTTGAGGTAAATGATGAATTTCACCCCAAATGACATAAAATTGCACCTAAAAATTAAATATTTTAATCGAGATAACGGAAAATAGATCAGTTGACAAAAAACTTGTGGTTTTTACCATTATATTGAACCAAATATTTAATTTTTTAGGGAAATTTTTTGTCATTTATGGTGAAATTCTCCATTTTTTCGACATGTTGAACAATTTATGAAACAATTCAGTTGTGGTGATTAACTAAGGTAGAATTTTGGAATTTCTTGTTCAAAATGACGTTCAAATGGACAAATTTTGAATAAAAATACAAACAAAATATAAATTAGCAAAAATTACTACCAGAGCGTGTCTTTTATCACCACAAATCAATTTATGTATATGCCAATGGTTCAAAATGTGGGTATAATGGACCATTTATTCCTGCTCAACATAAAAATGCACGTAAAAATTGAATATATTTTGTTCAAAATAACGGTTAAACATACAAGTTTTGTGTAAACTTGTCTATTAACCGTTATTTCGAACCAAATTTTAAATTTTGACGTGCTTTTTATATTGCAATTGGGTTAAATTTTACATTTAATTCAAACTTTGAACAATTTAAATATAAAGAAATTGAATTGTGGTGACAAAACACACGATTTGGTAGTAATTTTTGCTTATAAGTATTTAATTTTTGTGTTATTTTGTTCGAAATATTTCATTTTAAAATGCAATTTAATGTCATTTGGGGTGAAATTCTCCATTTAACCGACATTTTGCACAATTTCAATATGAAACAATTGAGTTGTGGTGGTAAAATTAACTTTGGTAGAATTTTGGTATGAATTGTTAAAAATGACGTTCAAATGGACAAATAATGAATAAAACCAGAAACAATATAAGTAAGCAAAAATTACTACCAAAGCTTGTGTTTTATCACCACAACTTAATTTTTATATGTTTAAATTGTCCATAACGTCGGGCAAATGTACCATTCAACCTAGCGCAACATAAAAATGCGCATAAAAATTTAATATTTTGTTCGAAATAATGTTAAAACAGACCAGTTTTGCGTAAACTTGTCTATTTACTGTTATTTTGAACCAAATTCGAAATTTTTACGTGCATTTTTATATTACGTGGGGTTAAATTGTGCAGTTTACCCGTATTTTGAATTATTGAAATATATAAGGTTTTAATTGTGGTGACAAAACACACGCTTTGGAAGTAATTTTTGCTTATAAATGTTTTTTTTTTGTGTTATTATGTACCAAATATTTCATTTTTAAGGGCAATTTAATGTCATTTGTAGTGAAATTCTCCATTAAACCGACATTTTGAACAATTTCAATATGAAACATTTGAGTTGTGGTGATAAAACACACTTTGGTAGAATTTTGGGAATACTGGTTCAAAATAACGTTCAAATGAATTAAAACAGAAAGAAAATATAAATTAGAAAAAATTACTCAAAAAGCGTATGTTTTATCACCGGAACTCACTTTTTATTTATTTCAATTGTCCAAAATGTGGGTAAAATGGGCCATTAACCCCGCGCAACTAACAAATGCACGTAAAAATTTAATATTTTGTTCGAAATAACGGTAAAACAGACAAAGTTTGTGTAAACTTGTCTTTTCACCGTTATTTCGAAACAAATTTTAAATTTTTACGTGCATTTTCATATAGAATGGGGTTAATTGTGCATTTTTTCCATATTTTAAACAATTTTAATATAAAAAGATTTTATTTTGGTGACACAACACACGCTTTGGTAGAAATTTTTGCTTATTTATATTTTTTTTTGTATTATTTTGAACCAAATATTTCTTTTTTAAGTGCAATTAAATGTCATTTGGGGTGAAATTCGTTAGTTTACCGACAGTTTGAACAATTTTAATATGAAAAAATTGAGATATGGTGATAAAACATACTTTTCTACCAAAGTATTATTTGGTATTAATTGTTAAAAATGACGTTCAAATGGACAAATAACTAATAAAAACAAAAAAAATATAAATTAGCAAAACTTATAACCAACGCGTGTGTTTTATCACCACAACTCAAATTTTTTATATTTCAATTGTCCAAAATGTGGGTAAAATTGACCATTTTTCCTCGAGCAACATAAAAATGCACGTAAAAATTAGCTAATTTGTTCGAAATAACGGTATATCCGACAAGTTTTGTGTTAACTTGTCTATTTACCGTTATTTCGAACCAAATTTTAAATTTTAACGTATTTTTTATATTGCGTGGGGTTAAATTGTGCATTTTACCCACATTATTTACCATTTCAATATCAAATTAATTGAGTTGAGGTGACAAAACACACGCTTTTGTAGTAATTTTTGCAAATTAATTTTTTTTTTTTGGTTTTGGTTCATTGATTGTCCATTTGAACGTCATTTTGAACGACATGTACAAGTTTTGTGTTAACTTGTCTATTTACCGTTATTTCGAACCAAATTTATAATTTTGACGTGCTTTTTATATTGCATGGGGTTAAATTGTGCATTTTACTCAAATTTTGAACAATTTTAATTTAAAGAAATTGAATTGTGGTGACACAACACACGATTTGGTAGTAATTTTTGTGTTATGTTGAACCAAATATTTAATTTTTAAGTGCAATTTAATGTCATTTGGGGTGTAAATCTCCGTTTAACCGACATTTTGAACAATTTCAATATGAAACAATTGAGTTGTGGTGATAAAACACACGTTGGAACTGTTTTGGTATTAATTGTTCAAAATGAAGTTTAAATTGACAAAAAAGGAATAAAAACAGAAGTAAAATATAAATTAGTTAAGATTATTATCAAAGCGTGATTTTTAACACCAGAACTCAATTTTTTTATATTTCATTTGTCCAAAATGTCGGTTATATGGACCATTTAACCCCGCGGAAAATAAAAATGCACGTAAAAATTTTATATCTTATTCAAAATAACCGTAGAACAGTCAAGTTTTGTGTTATCTTTTCTATTTACCGTTATTTCGAACCAAATTTTAAATTTTTGTATTGCG
Source organism: Tipula lateralis (assembly GCA_963932295.1). Taxonomy (NCBI): domain Eukaryota; kingdom Metazoa; phylum Arthropoda; class Insecta; order Diptera; family Tipulidae; genus Tipula; species Tipula lateralis. The sequence goes on along the minus strand of CAWVQQ010000513.1, from coordinate 251,196 downwards.
AAGGGTTAAAATTTGCATTTTACTCATTATTTTTACAATTTAAATATAAAGAAATTGAACTCTGGTGACAAAACACACGCTATGGTAGAAATTTTTGCTCATTTATATTTTTTTTTGTTATTTTGATCCAAATATTGTATTTTAAAGTGCAATTTAATGTCATTTGGGGTAAAATTCTCCATTTTTCCGACATGTTGAGCAATTTCAATATGAAACAATTGAGTTGTGGTGATTTGATTAACTAAGGTAGAATTTTGGTATTTCTTGTTCAAACTGACGTTCAAATGGACAAATAATGAATAAAAGTTCAATCAATATATAAATTAGCTAAAATTACTGCCAAAGCGTGTGTTTTATCACCACAACTTAATTTTTTTATGTTTCAATTGTCCAAAACGTCGGTCAAATGGACCATTCAACCCCGCGCAACATAAAAATGCACGTAAAAAATTAATATTTTGTTCGAAATAACTTGTCTATTTACTGTTATTTCGAACCAAATTTGAAAATTATCGTGCATTTTTATATTGCGTGGGGTTAAATTGTGCATTTTACCCACATATTGAACAATTGAAATATATAAAAATTGAATTGTGGTGACAAAACACACGCTTTGGTAGTAGTTTTTGCTTATAAATGTTTTTTTTTTTGTGTTATTTTGTACCAAATATTTCATTTCTAAGGGCAATTTAATGTCATTTGGGGTGAAATTCTCCATTAAACCGACATTTTGAACCATTTCAAAATGAAACAATTGAGTTGTGGTGATAAAACACACTTTGGTAGAATTTTGGGAGGAGTTGTTCAAAATGACGATCAAATGAATTAAAACAGAAAGAAAATATAAATTAGAAAAAATTACTTCCAAAGCGTATGTTTTTTTGTTGAAATTCATATTAAAAATTTCTCTGATGTGTGACTTATTCCACTATTAAATTCAATCAAATAAAAATTTGATATTTAAGTTCAAAAATATTCCTTATAGTGGATTTTTATTTTTTATATTATAAATATATTTCGGCAATCAAGTTGCCATCTTCAGTATTTATCATGAACTAAAAAATAAATTTTATTTCCATGCCTTTTTATACTTTTTCCAGGGTACAGTGTTTTTATTTTAAAGGTATACTATTTTGTGACGTATTTTTCAAAACAAGTTCGTAAAATTTGTTCGTCATAGTATTAATTTTGTTGTTAAGTAGACATTTATTTTTGCGGTTTTTATATATTTCAAATTCTTCTAGCCTGTTCATTTGGTCGCTTTTATTCATCTTGTAGAAAATTTTTAAGTTTATATCCATATCTGTGTAGTTGTGTAAAGTATTATTGATATGGAGAGCAAATCTTGACTCAGTATTCATTTTACCGATATCCTTTATATGTTCGTTAAATCTTATTTTAAAGGATCTACCGGTTTATCCTATGTAAAATGATGGACAGTCTGAACATGTTAATTTATAAATTCCGCTGTCTAATGTAATGTTACTATTTGATCTAATTTGTTGTTCTAATTTGTTATGGGTTTTATATGCAACTTTATATCCAAAGTTTTTGAATATTTTCTGGATATGTTGGCTGGTGTTTTTATTATAATCCACAATAACGTATTTTCCTTGGGTATTATCATCAAATTGTAACGTAGTGTTCGGTCGGTAATTGGTTCTGACTATATATTTTCGATTTATCTCGTCCACTTTGGCCGTGGTATAACACTTTCAGCACCGTCTTAAGCGATTGTGTAGGTTTTTTTTTACCTTCGTAGAAAACCAAAAATATTTAATTATTTGTTTAAAATTGCAACCAAATAACACAATTGTGTACTAAAAATAAATGATTCATTTAAATTTTAAATGAGAAAATTAAATTTTGAATTGGGGATCACCCTTCACATTTGTGTACGTTAAACTGTTCGCTATTACAATCCAGTTTAATTGAAACCTCAAATATTGTAACAAATTTAATGCAAATTGCATAATTTTAAGTAAGTTTACGAACTGTTAAAAAAAATTATAAAAAAAATATCAGGAATCGCCGTTATAGTACTTACACATTTGTGCTATTTGGTTTTATTTTAATCCGAAAAGAAAAGAAGTAACAAACAGATTAAAAAAATATTTATTCAATAAAATTATCACAAAATTCAGTTTTTTTATATAATTTAAAACTAAAATAATATCACAAAATTCATTTTTGATGAAATAATTTTAAAAAAAAATTAGTCTTGTGTTGTATGGAACAACTGAAAATAATTGTTTGTTTTAGTTGAGCATAAATATATATTGCATTTTTCGCATCTGCACCTTGTTCGACATTTACAGGATTTGAAACGACACATTCTCGGTGTCGATAAATCATCCCATACCGGCCAGTGGCCCGATGTTGAAAAGCGTCTGCCTAATGACGGTAATGTCTCCATTTTTTTTTCTTTGCTGCTGGTTGGTCGTCATTCATATAATCGTCTTGATCTGTATGATTATTATTATTTTCTTCTGATAAAAGGGAATCCGCCACATTCATTTTGAATGCCAACAGATCCATTATTTTTGATTTTTGTATATTAAAATATAAACAATTTTGCTTATATTCCATCCAGGAGTTTACGACGGCTAGATCGATGAAGTGATGAGCTACTTTGAGAGGCCATTTCCTAGTCTTAAAAAACGTTCTATAATACTCCATTTGCTGATCACATATGTCCACCCCACCCATATGCATATTGTAATCATTAATTATCGACGGACATTCTATTTGTTCATATTTTTTCTGTTTTTCACACCATCGGTTAACCACGCTCACTGGATAAACACCACTTACAGTAGAAATGGCTGTCACACATTTAGAATCCTTCCATTTGACGGTTGAAATGGTTAAATTTGCATCCCGATAAGTAAATTCTTGAGATTCGCCTCGTTTTACTTCTCGGTCTGGTTTAAACTTAACTTGTTTTATTCGATTAGTCATAATAGTTCCGGTTGCTTTAAAATTCATTTCATGAAGTTGTTAAAATAAAGCAACTGTCGAAAAATAACTATCGAAGTATAAAAAACTTCCTGGGGGAAGGGTTTCCACTAATCTCAAGACTATAGATGGGCCAAGGCCAAGGTTCCTGTATTAAAAGTTAGTTAATCCACCTTGATAAATCTCAAAATCCATTACTAGCCCGGCTGACGTAGTAACAACTAAGTTTTTGAGTCCCACAGGACGCGGTTTGTTTTTAACAAATTGACGAGCTGGCATTCTTCCAGTGAATGGAATCATTTGCTCGTCTATGGAGTACCTTCCAATTTTTCGATTTATCTGAATACACCTTTTTTTAACACTGTCAATGATGGGTTGGACTTTCCAAAAGAGATTATCATTGTTAGGTGGTACAATAGTTGTGTCCAAAAAATGGAGAGATGATCTTAATATTTGAAAACGATTCCTTGAAATACATTTTGATATTTTAGATAGTCCAATTGTGTTACTCCAATACGAATGCATTCGAGGATAAGTTATACAACCCATAATCATAAAAATTCCATACAATTTTCGAATTTCAACTTCGTTTGTCTTTAGTTCCTTACCAGTTCGTTTTAAATGGTACATGTTAGTAAAGAAAGCAGTATTTATGAAGTGTTGTGCGTCGAAATATTTATAAAAATATTGAATAGGACTTTCCATTTCCATTTTTTTGCGCATGTATGTTCTAGTGGTAAGTAGCTCATCAAAAGTGGTGATTCTTGCCAATCTGGAGTAGGCTCATTCGTTGCTTCAGTACGACTTTACAATTGTGTGTTTAATGTTTTTTCGATTTCATCATGCTCATCTGACTCTGAAGAGGAATTTATTAAACCAATTTATTAAGATCTGTGCTGGGCATAGTTTTCGTCATCGGATTGATCAGAATTTTCTAATAATTTTGCTAGTTCAACTTTATCAATTAACCACTTTCCGTCGCCAAAGACAACTTAAATAAGCATCATATATAGTATTAATCATTAACTCATTAAATTAAAATTTATTATGTCGAACAGGTAAAAAAAATTCCACATATTAATTTTATTGTCATTTTAATCCCAACTTACACAATTGTGTAGGGCTCTGTTGAAACAGTTTTTAAAACACAAGTATAACAATTTTAATTATTTAAAGGTTAAAAACCGAATTTTCAACATTTAATTGTCAATTACTCACAATTTTTTTGATTAAAATCGAATTATTACTATTAAAAAGAAATACTTACTTTTTCCACGATTATTGTGTGTTGTCATTGCTACTGTTTGTCAATCACTGTACTTTTCCCTCCAATTATTTTTAGGTATTAATCATTATATAAAGAAGGTTAAAGTGTTTAAAATTAGATGACACCATACTTTAGAAAGATGAAATTCAATTTTTCAACCAATTTGATGTTTTATTTCAGAGTAAATTTATATACACATTTGTGTAACTTGGGTTTAACTTATCAGCGAAATACTTTTGATGTTGGTTGTGAACGATGGTTATTATTTTCATACACAAACGTGTCATTTGGTCGTTACTTTATATTAAATCAAGATTATGATTGGTTTTTTGTTATCGACCATTTAAACCTACACAATTGAGACAGTTGGTTTTCAAACGATAAATAAAATTGTTTTTGTTCGGTGCTGAAAGGGATAACCATTTTTATGTGCGATGTATTTAATTATCTTAAGTTCATTTTGATAATCTTCTTTTGACATCGGGATCTTATTTAATCGGTTTATCATATGATTATATGCGGCTATTTTATGCTGGTATGGGTGGTTTGAGTTTTTATGTATAGTTTGGTCCGTTTGCGTGGGTTTTATAAATATTTTGAATGTGTGTTTGTTATTGATGTTTTTAATTGTTAGATCCAGAAAATTAATCGCATTATTTTGTTCTAATTCTCACGTGAATTTAATGTTTTCGTGAATATTATTTCTATAATTTTGCATTTGGTCCAGTTGTCTAGATGTACTCGTAAACAATATTAGTATGTCATCTACATATCTGTGCTAGTATTTAATGTTCTTTAAAAATTTGTTTCTATTATTTAAGATGTAATTATTTTCGAAATGATTTAAATATATATTGGCTAACGTTCCAGATAGAGGACTACCCATTGGTAGACCATCATTTTGGGAGTAAAATTTTCCATTATATGTAAAGTAATTTTGACTTGTAATTTCTTCTAATAGTTTTGTTATTTCTTCGACGGTGTTACTGTTCGTTCCGTTTTTTATTAATATGTTCTTGGTTATGATCAACGTTTCTTCCACTGGTATATTCGAATACATGTTTGTGACTTCGAAGGAAGCGAGTTTTGCTTTATTTGGTAAATTAATTTTCTCAATTTTTCTGACCAATTCAATGTTATTTTTAATTGAGTGGTCATGTTCGAGAGTTATATTATCTGTAAGCCATTTGTTAATATGCTTTGCAATTTTGTAAGATGGAGCCGAAGTAAAGTTAATGACTGGTCGTATTGGAATATTATCTTTATGTATTATACTTTCGGCATGCCTCGTAGAATCGGTGCTGTTGGTTTTATCATCTTATTGTATCGAATGTCTTTGTCACATAAGAACTGTTTTGATTTGTTAATCATAACTTTTAGATTTTTATGATATTTTTGAGTGGGATCTTCAGTTAGTTCTTGTATATCGTTATTTTTTATGAAGTTGTTAACTTTAGAGTTGTAGTTAGTTTCGTTCATTATAACTATTGTGTTTCCTTTATCTGCTTTTGTTAATATAGCATTATTGGCAATTATTTTACTTTTGATTTCCTTAATAACATTTTGATCGTTATAACTATGTCTTTCTAGGTGCATATCTTTTATTTTATCTACAATCATTGTTCTTAAATCTGATTGATGTTCTATATTGGTTTTAGTGATTGCATTTTCAATACTAAGGATATGTTTTTTTTGATATTTAACGTTATTTATCGGAATTAGATTATATTTTAATCATTTTTCCAATAAAGATGTTTCATTATCGTTAAATTGGATGTTAGTATAATTTTCTATCCGTTGATAAAAGTTATGTGTTATATTCGTTTCATTATTATCTGATTTAGTTTTGTTATTTTTTTGGATTAAAGTTTTAAGTTTCTTATTAACCGTTCTTCTTTTGTATCTAAGTCTTTGTTCTACTTTCGTGTCGATTTGTTCTAATATTTCTAAATTTCTATATAGTGGAATTCCTTAGATATTTGCAGTTGTTAGTTATATAACTTCATTGTCAGTTGAATAATCTTAGTATAAATTGCTTTGATTTCGTTTGTTAGCCAAAAATGTTCTGCTTTATTTTTAGTTTGTTTTGCTGTTCTTGATTGATTCTTAATTGGTACCCAGATGTAATTCGGTATAATATTTTTCCGTTGGCATGTTTTGTTAAAATATAAACTTATTTTGTTTACCTTTAGTTTGACTAAGGTGTTTAAATAATCATTCACACTTGAGATTGGTTCATCATTCATACTTGAGAAAGAATGTTTTATCACCAGAACTCAATTATTGATGTATTTTAATGGTCCAAAATGTGAGAAAATGGGCCATTTACCCCGCGCAACTTAAAAATGCACGTAACATTTTAACATTTTGTTCGAAATAACGGTAAAACAGACAAAATTTGGGTAAATTTGTCTTTCTACCGTTATTTCGAAACAAATTTTAAATTTTTACGTGCAATATTTTGAATGTGTGTTTGTTATTGATGTTTTTAATTGTTAGATCCAGAAAATTAATCGCATTATTTTGTTCTAATTCTCACGTGAATTTAATGTTTTCGTGAATATTATTTCTATAATTTTGCATTTGGTCCAGTTGTCTAGATGTACTCGTAAACAATATTAGTATGTCATCTACATATCTGTGCTAGTATTTAATGTTCTTTAAAAATTTGTTTCTATTATTTAAGATGTAATTATTTTCGAAATGATTTAAATATATATTGGCTAACGTTCCAGATAGAGGACTACCCATTGGTAGACCATCATTTTGGGAGTAGAATTTTCCATTATATGTAAAGTAATTTTGACTTGTAATTTCTTCTAATAGTTTTGTTATTTCTTCGACGGTGTTACTGTTCGTTCCGTTTTTTATTAATATGTTCTTGGTTATGATCAACGTTTCTTCCACTGGTATATTCGAATACATGTTTGTGACTTCGAAGGAAGCGAGTTTTGCTTTATTTGGTAAATTAATTTTCTCAATTTTTCTGACCAATTCAATGTTATTTTTAATTGAGTGGTCATGTTCGAGAGTTATATTATCTGTAAGCCATTTGTTAATATGCTTTGCAATTTTGTAAGATGGAGCCGAAGTAAAGTTAATGACTGGTCGTATTGGAATATTATCTTTATGTATTATACTTTCGGCATGCCTCGTAGAATCGGTGCTGTTGGTTTTATCATCTTATTGTATCGAATGTCTTTGTCACATAAGAACTGTTTTGATTTGTTAATCATAACTTTTAGATTTTTATGATATTTTTGAGTGGGATCTTCAGTTAGTTCTTGTATATCGTTATTTTTTATGAAGTTGTTAACTTTAGAGTTGTAGTTAGTTTCGTTCATTATAACTATTGTGTTTCCTTTATCTGCTTTTGTTAATATAGCATTATTGGCAATTATTTTACTTTTGATTTCCTTAATAACATTTTGATCGTTATAACTATGTCTTTCTAGGTGCATATCTTTTATTTTATCTACAATCATTGTTCTTAAATCTGATTGATGTTCTATATTGGTTTTAGTGATTGCATTTTCAATACTAAGGATATGTTTTTTTTGATATTTAACGTTATTTATCGGAATTAGATTATATTTTAATCATTTTTCCAATAAAGATGTTTCATTATCGTTAAATTGGATGTTAGTATAATTTTCTATCCGTTGATAAAAGTTATGTGTTATATTCGTTTCATTATTATCTGATTTAGTTTTGTTATTTTTTTGGATTAAAGTTTTAAGTTTCTTATTAACCGTTCTTCTTTTGTATCTAAGTCTTTGTTCTACTTTCGTGTCGATTTGTTCTAATATTTCTAAATTTCTATATAGTGGAATTCCTTAGATATTTGCAGTTGTTAGTTATATAACTTCATTGTCAGTTGAATAATCTTAGTATAAATTGCTTTGATTTCGTTTGTTAGCCAAAAATGTTCTGCTTTATTTTTAGTTTGTTTTGCTGTTCTTGATTGATTCTTAATTGGTACCCAGATGTAATTCGGTATAATATTTTTCCGTTGGCATGTTTTGTTAAAATATAAACTTATTTTGTTTACCTTTAGTTTGACTAAGGTGTTTAAATAATCATTCACACTTGAGATTGGTTCATCATTCATACTTGAGAAAGAATGTTTTATCACCAGAACTCAATTATTGATGTATTTTAATGGTCCAAAATGTGAGAAAATGGGCCATTTACCCCGCGCAACTTAAAAATGCACGTAACATTTTAACATTTTGTTCGAAATAACGGTAAAACAGACAAAATTTGGGTAAATTTGTCTTTCTACCGTTATTTCGAAACAAATTTTAAATTTTTACGTGCATTTTCATATAGCATGGGGTTTAATTGTGCATTTTTTCCATATTTTAAACAATTTAAATATAAAAAGATTGAATTGTGGTGACGAAACACACGGTTTGGTAGTAATTTTTGCTTATTTATATTTTTTTTGTGTTATTTTGAACCAAATATTTAATTTTTAAGTGCAATTAAATGTCATTTGGGTTGAAATTCGTTATTTTACCGACATTTTGAACAATTTTAATATAAAAAAATTGAGATATGGTGAGAAAACACACTTTGGTAGAATTTTGGTATTGATTGTTTAAAATGACGTTCAAATGGACAAATAACGAATAAAAACAAAAAAAATATAAATTAGCAAAAATTACTACCAAAGCGTGTGTTTTATCACCACAACTCATATTTTTTATATTTCAATTGTCCAAAATCTGGGCTAATGGACCATTTTTCCTCGCGCAACATAAAAATGCACGAAAAAATTAAATATTATGTTCGAAATAATTGTATATCCGACAAGTTTTGTGAAACTTGTCTATTTACAATTTAATAGACAAAACTATTAAAATAACTAACTAGTTTTGTGTAAATTTGTCTATTATTTACCGTTATTTCGAACCAAATTTTAAATTTTAACGTGCATATTACCCACATTTTGAACCATTTTAATATCAAAAAATTGAATTGAGGTGACAAAACACACGCTTTTGTAGTAATTTTTGGATATAAATTTTTTTTTTGGTTTTTGTTCATTGATTGTTCATTTGAACGTCATTTTGAATGACATGTACAAGTTTTGTGTAAACTTGTCTATTTACCGTTATTTCGAACCAAATTTTTAATTTTGACGTGCTTTTTATATTGCATGGGGTTCATTTGTGCATTTAACTCAAATTTTGAACAATTTTAATTTAAAGAAATTGAATTGTGGTGACAAAACACACGCTTTGTTAGTAATTTTTGCTTATTAGTATTTAATTTTTGTGTTATTTTGAACCAAATATTTAATTTTTAAGTGCAATTTAATGTCATTTGGGGTGAAATTCTCCATTTAACTGACATTTTGAACAATTTCAAAATGAAACAATTGAGTTGTGGTGATACAAAGATGCCATACATTTCAAGACAAACGTCTTCATCGGCTGGTTGATTCAGCGCCCTAGCTGTCAATCAATGCCACTCTGTGGAGTTGAAAGTTAAACTCCCACCATTCATCATTAGCTGTCACGATAACAGCACCCAGCATCACTTATCAATTCAACAAAACACACGTTGGAACTGTTTTTGTATTAATTGTTCAAAATGAAGTTCAAATTGACAAATAATGAATAAAAACAGAAAGAAAATATAAATTAGTAAAAATTATTATCAAAAAGTGATTTTTAACACCAGAACTAAATTTTTTTATATTTCATTTGTCCAAAAGGTCGGTAAAATGGACCATTTAACCCAACGGAAAATAGAAATGCACATAAAAATTAAATATTTTATTCAAAATAACGGTAAAACAGACAAGTTTTGTGTAATCTTTTCTATTTACCGTTATTTCGAACCAAATTTTAAATTTTTGTATTGCGGAGGCTAAAAATTCGCATTTTACCCATTATTTTAACAATTTAAATATAAAAATATTGAATTCTGGTGACAAAACACACGCTATGGTAGTAATTTTTGCTCATTAATATTTTTTTTATGTTATTTTGATCGAAATATTTCATTTTTAAGTGCAATTTAATGTCATTTGGGGTAAAATTCTCCATTTAACCGACATTTTGAACAATTTCAATATGAGACAATTAAGTTGTAGTGATAAAACACACTTTGGTAGAAGTTTGGTATAATTTGTTCCAAAAAACGTTCAAATGGACAAATAATGAAAAAAAAACACAAAAAATATAAATTAGCAAAAATTAGTACCAAAGCGTGTGTTTAATCACAACAATTCAAATTTAATATATATCTGTTGTCCACAATGTGAGTAAAATAAACTATTTAAGCCCGTGCAACGTGAAAATGCACGTAAATAATAAAAATTTTGTTTCGAAATAACGGTAAAACAGACAAGTTTTGTTAAACTTGACTATTTATCGTTATTTCGAAAAAAAATTTAAATTTTAAAGTGCATTTTTATATTGCGTGGGGTAAAATTAAGAATTTAACTTACAAATTGAACAATTTAAATATCAAAAAATTGATTTGAGGTGACAAAACACACGCTTTAGTAGTAATTTTTGCTAATTAAAATTTTTTCTTGCGTTATTTTTAACCAAATATGTAATTTTAAAGTAAAATTTTATCTCATTTGGGCTGAAACTCTCCATTTAACCTAGATAATGAACAATTTCAATATAAACAATTGAGTTCTGGTGACAAAATTAACTTAAGTAGAATTTTGGTATTGATTGTTAAAAATGACGTTCAAATGGACCAACAATGAATAAAAAAAGAAAAAAATTGCGAAAATTACTACCAAAGCGTGTGTTTTATCACCACAACTCAATTTTTTGTATATTTCAATTGTCCAAAATATGGGTAAAATTGACCATTTAACCTCGCGCACCTAAAAAATGCACGTAAAAATTTAATATTTTGTTCGAAATAACGGTAAAACCGACAAGTTAAGTGTAAACTTGTCTATTAACCATTATAACGAACCAAATTTTAAATTTTCACGTCCATTTTTATTTCGAGTGGGGCATATAAATTGTTCATTTTTCCCACATTTTGAACCATTTAAAAATTAAAAAAATTGAATTGTAGTGACAAAATACACGCTTTGATAATAATTTTTGCTTATTAATTTTTTTTTTTGTTTTATTTTGAATCAAATATTTAGATTTTTAGTGCAATTCAATGTCATTTGGGGAGAAATTCTCCATTTTACCGACATTTTGAACAATTTCAATATGAAATTATTGAGTTGTGGTGATAAAACACAACTCAATTGTCATTTTGAACGATATGTACCAAAATCTTAACAAAATAATGGGTAAATGATGAATTTCACCCCAAATGACATAAAATTTCACCTAAAAATTAAATATTTTTATCGAGATAACGGTAAATAGATAAGTTGACCAAAAATTTTTCGTTTTTACAATTATATTGAACCAAATATTTAATTTTTTAGTAAAATTTTTTGTCATTTGGGCTGAAATTCTCCATTTTACCGACATTTTGAACCATTTATGAAACAATTGAGTTGTGGTGATTTTATTAACTAAGTAGAATTTTGGTATTTTTTGTTCAAAATGACGTTAAAATAGACAAGTTATGAATAAAAATACAAACAAAATATAAATTCGCAAAAATTACTACCAGAGCGTGTGTTTTATCACTACAAATCAATTTATGTATATGCCAATGGTTCAAAATGTGAGTATAATTGACCATTTTTTTCCTGCTCAACATAAAAATGCACGTACAAATTAAAGATTTTAATTTACCGTTATTTCGAACCAAATTTTTAATTTTGACGTGCTTTTTATATTGCATGAGGTTAAATTGTGCATTAAACTCAAATTTTGAACAACTTAAATATAAAGAAATTGAATTTTGGTGACAAAACACACGCTTTGGAAGTAATTGTTGCTTATAAGTATTTAATTTTTGAGTGATTTTGTTCCAAATATTTAGTTTTTAAGTCCAATTTAATGTCATTGGGGGTGAAATTCTCCATTTAACCGACATTTTGAACAATTTCAATAAGAAACAATTGAGTTGTGGTGATAAAATTAACTTTGGTAGAATTTTGGTATGAATTGTTAAAAATGACGTTCAAATGAACAAATAATAAATAAGAGCAGAAACAACATAAATTAGCAAAAATTACTACCAAAGCTTGTGTTTTATCACCACAACTTAATTTTTTTATATATAAATTGTCCAAAACGTCGGTAAAATGGACAATTCAACCCCGCCCAACATTAAAATGCACGTAAAAATTTAATATTTTGTTCGAAATAACGGTAAAACAGACAAGTTTTGTGTTAATTTGTCTATTTACCGTTATTTCGAACCAAATTTTAAATTTTTACGTGCATTTCAATATTGCATGGGAATAAATTGTGCATTTTTTCCATATTTTAAACAATTTAAATATAAAAAGATTGAATTTTGGTGACAAAACACACGCTTTGGAAGTAATTTTTGCTTATAAATGTTTTTTTTTTGTGTTATTTTGACCCAAATATTTTTTTTGTAAGTGCAATTTAATGTCATTTGCGGTGAGATTCGTTATTTTACCGACATTTTGAACAATTTTTATATGAAAAAATTGAGATATGGTGATAAAACAAACTTTGGTAGAATTTTGGTATTAATCGTTTCAAATGACGTTCAAATGGACAAATAACGAATAAAAACAAAAAAAACATAAATAAGCAAAAATTACTACCAAAGCGTGTGTTTTATCACCACAACTCAAATTTTTTATATTTCAATTGTCCAAAATGTGGGTAAAATGGACCATTAATCCTCGCGCAACATGAAAATGCACATAAAAATTTAATATTTTGTTCGAAATTACGGTAAATCCGAAAAGTTTTGTGTTAACTTGTCAATTTACCGTTATTTCGAACCAAATTTTAAATTTTTACGTGCATTTTTATATTGCGTGGGGTTAAATTGTGCATTTTACCCACATTTTGAACCATTTTAATATCAATAAATTGAGTTGAGGTGACAAAACACACGCTTTTGTAGTAATTTTTGCAAATTAATTTTTTTTTTTTTGGTTTTTGTTCATTTATTGTCCATTTGAATAAGAATTTAATTTTTGTGTTATTTTGTTTCAAATATTAAATTTTTAAGTGCAATTTTATGTCATTTGGGGTGAAATTCTCCATTTAACCGACATTTTGAACAATTTCAAACTGAAACAATTGAATTGTGGTGAAAAAATAAACTTGAGTAGAATTTTGGTATGAATTGTTAAAAATGACGTTCAAATGGACAAAAAATGAATAAAAGCAGAAACAATATAAATTAGCAAAAATTACTACCAAAGCGTGTGTTTTATCACCACAACTTAATTTTTTTAAATTGTCCAAAACGTCGGTTAAATGGAACATTCAACCCCGCGAATTTTAAAAGAGGGACGTAAAAATTTACTATTTTGTTCGAAATAACGGTAAACAAACAAGTTCTGCGTAAACTTGTCTATTTACCGTTATTTCGAACCAAATTTTAAATTTTTACGTGCATTTTTATATTGCGTGGGGTTAAATTGTGCATTTTACCCAAATTTTGAACAATTGAAATATAAAAGGATAGAATTGTGGTGACAAAACACACGCTTTGGTAGTAATTTTTCCTTATAAATGTTTTTTTTTCTGTTATTTTGTACCAAATATTTCATTTTTAAGGGCAATTTAATGTCATTTGGGGTGAAATTCTCCATTTAACCGACATTTTGAACAATTTTAATATGAAGCAATTGAGTTGTGGTGGTATAACACACTTTGGTAGAATTTTGGGAATAGTTGTTCAAAATGACACTAAAATGAATTCAAACAGAAAGAAAATATAAATTAGGAAAAATTACTACCAAAGCGTATGTTTCATCACCAGAACTCAATTTTTTTATATTTCAATTGTCCAAAATGTGGATAAAATGGACCATTTTACCCCGCGCAACATAAAATTGCACGTAAAAATTTAATTATTTGTTCGGAATTACGGTAATTTTGACAAGTTTTGTGTTAACTTGTCTATTTACCGTTATTTCGAACGAAATAATAAATTTTTACGCGCATTTTCATATTGAATGGGACTAAATTGTGCATTTTACCCACATTTCGAACCATTTAAATATCAAAAAATTGAGTTGAGGTGACAAAACACACGCTTTTGTAGTAATTTTTGCAAATTAAATCTTTTTTGGTTTTTGTTCATTAATTGTCCATTCGAACGTCATTTTGAACGACATGTACCAAAATCTTAACAAAACAATGGGTTAATGGATAATTTCAGCATAAATGAAATAAAATACACCTAAAAATTAAATACTTTAATCGAAATAACGGTAAATAGACAAATTTACACAAAATGTGTCATTTTTACCGTTACTTTGAACCAAATATTCAATTTTAAATGCAATTTTATGTCATTTGAGGTGAAATTCTCCATTAAACTGACATTTTGAACAATTTAAATATAAAACAATTAAGTTGTGGTGATAGAATTAACTTTGGTAGAATTTAAGTTTTCATTGTTCAAAATGACAATCAAATATGAATTAAGTTTAAATTTTTTTTCGATAATGACTTTAATTATTTAATTTTTAAAGCTACTTTATAAATAAGCAAAACTTACTACCAAAGCGTGTGTTTTTTCACCACAACTCAATTTTTGTATATTCCAATTGTTCAAACTTTGGGTAAGATGGAAAATATTACCCCACGCAACATAAAAATGCACGTTAAAATTTAATATTTTGTTCAAAATTACGGTAAAACAGACTAGTTTTGTTAAAAATTGTCTATTTATCGTTATTTCGTACCAGATTTTTTATCTTAAAGTGCATTTTCATATTGCGTAAGGTTAAATTGTGCATTTTACCCACATTTCGAACAATTAAAATATAGAAAAATTGAATTTTGGTGACAAAACACCCGCTTTGGTAGTAATTTTTGCTTATTATTATTTTTTTTGTGTTATTTTGAACGAAATATTTTATTTTTAAGTGCAATGTAATGTCCTTTAGTGTGAAATTCTCCATTTTACCGACATTTTGAACAATTTTAATATGAAACAATTGAGTTGTGGTGATAAAACACACTTCTGTAGAATTTTGGTATTAATTGTTCAAAATGACGTTCAAATGGACAAATAATGAATAAAAACACCAAAAAAATATAAATTAGCAAAAATTTCTACCAAATCATGTTTTTTATCACCACAACTTTTAACAAAATATTAAACTTTTATGTCCAATTTAATGTTATTTGGGGTTGAAATTCTCCATTAAGCCTTTTGAACCAAATGGACAAATAATGAATAAAAAGACAAAAAAAAATATTAATTAGAAAAATTATTACCAAAGCGTGTGTTTTATCACCACAACTCAATTAATCTATATTTCAATTGTTCAAAATGTGGGTGAAATGGACTATTTTACCCCGCGCAACATAATAATGCACGTAAAAATTTAATATTTTGTTCGAAATAACGGTAAAACAGACAAGTTTGGTGTAAAATTGTGTATTTCACGTTATTTCGAAACAAATTTTAAATTTGTAAGTGCCTTTTCATATTGTTTGGGGTAAAATTGTGCATTTTACCCACATTTTGAACAATTTCAATAAAAAAAGATTGAATAGTGGTGACAAAACACACGAGTAATTTTTGCTAATTAATATTTTTTTTGTGTTATTTTGAACCAAATATTTCTTTTTTAAGTGCAATTTATTGTCATTTGGGGTCAAATTCTCTATTTTACCAACATTTTGATCAATTTCAATATGAAAAAATTGAGATGTGGTGACAAAACACACTTTGGTAGAATTTTGGTATCAATTGTTCATAATGACGTTCAAATGGACAAATAAGGAATAAAAATACAAAAAAAATATAAATAAGCAATAATTTCTACCAAACCGTGTGTTTTATCATCACAACTCAATTTTTTTATATTTCAATTGTTCAACATGTGAGTAAAATGGACCATTTGACCCCGCGCAACATAGAAATGCACGTTAAATTTTAATATTTTGTTCGGAATAACGGTAAAACAGACAAGTTTTGTGTAAAATTGTCTATTAACCGTTATTTCGAACCAAATTTTAAGTTTTTCTTGCATTTGTATATTGCGTTAGGTTAAATTGTGCATTTTACCCAAATTTTGAACAATTTCACTTTAAAAAAACTGAATTGTGGTGACAAAACACCCGTTTCGGTAGTAATTTTGCTAATTAATATTTTTTTTGTGTTATTTTGGATCAAACATTTAATTTTAAAGGGCAATTTAATGTAATTGGGGCTGAAATATTCCATTTACATGACATTTTGAACAATTTAAACATTAAACAATTGAGTTGTGGTGATAAATCACACTTTGGTAGAATTTTGGTATTAATTGTTCAAAATGACGTTCAAATGGACAAATAATGAATAAAAACACAAAAAAAATATAAATAAGCAAAAATTACTACCAAAGCTTGTGTTTTATCATCACAACTCAATTTTTATATATTTTAATTGTCCAAAATGTGGGTAAAATGGACAATATAACCCCGCGCAACATAAAAATGCACGTAAAAATTTAATATTTTGTTTGAAACAACGGGAGAACAGACAAGTTTTGTGAAAACTTGTGTACTTACCGCTATTTCGAACCAAATTTTTAATTTTGACGTGCATGTGTATATTTTGTGGGGTAAAATTGTGCATTTTAACCACATTTTGAACAATTTTAATATCAAAAAATTTATTTGAGGTGACAAAACACACTTTTTAGTAGTTATTATTGCTAATTAATATTCTTTTGGTGGTTTTGTTCATTTTTTGTCCACTTGAACATCATTTTGAATGACATGTACCAAAATTTTAACAAAATAATGGGTTAATGGAGAATTTTACCCCAATGACATAAAGTTGCACCTAAAAATTAAACATTTAAATCGAAATAACGGTAAATAGACAAGTTGACACTTAACTTGGTTTCAACTGTTATTAACTGTTATTTTGAGTCGAATATTTAACTTTTAAGCTCAATTAAATGTCATTTGGGGTGAAATTCTCCATCAAACCGACATTTTGAACAGTTTTAAAATGAAACAATTGAGTTGTGGTGATAAAATTAACTTTGTTAGAATTTTGGTATTTATTGTTTAAAATGACGTTCAAATGGACAAATAATGAATGAAAACATAACAAAAATATAATTAGCCAAAGTAACTACCAAAGCGTGTGTTTTATCACCACAACTCAATTTTTTTATATTTCAATTGTCCAAAATGTGGGTAAATGAACCATTAAACCACGAGAAACATAAAAATGCATGTAAACATTTAAAATTTTGTTTGAAATAACGGTAAAACAGACAAGTTTTGTGTTAACTTGTGTATTTACCGTTATTTCGAAACAAATTTTAAATTTTTGCGTGCATTTTTATGTTGCATAACATTTTTTGTGTTGTTTTGAACCAAATATTTCATTTTTAAGGGCAGTTTAATGTCATTTGGGGTGAAATTCTCCATTTAACTGACATTTTGAACAATTTCAATATGAAACAATTGAGTTGTGGTGATAAAACACACTTTGGTAGAATTTTGGGTTTAATTGTTCAAAACGACGGTCAAATGGACAAATAATGAGTAAAAACACAAAAAAAATATTAATTAGCAAAAATTAATACCAAAGCGTGTGTTTTATCACCAAAACTCAAAATTGTTCAACATTTGGGTAAAATGGACAATTAACCCCGCGCAACATAAAAATAAACGTAAAAATTTAATATTTTATTCAAAATAACGGTAAAACAGACAAGTTTTTTGTAAAATTGTTTATTGCACGTTATTTCGAACCAAATGTTAAATTTTTACGTGCATTTTCAAATTGCGTGGGGTTAAATCGTGCATTTTACCAAAATTTTGAACAATTTCAAATTAAAAAAATTGAATCGTGGTGACAAAACACACGCTTTGGTAGTTATTTTTGCTAATTAATAATTATTTTGTGTTATTTTGTACCAAATATTTCATTTTTAAGTGAAATTTTATGTCATTTGAGCTGAAATTCTCCATTGAACTGACATTTTGAACAATTTTAAAATAAAACAATTGAGTTGTGGTGATAAAACATACTTTGGTAGAATTTTGGTATTAATTGTTCAAAATGACGTTCAAATGGACAAGTTATAAATAAAAAATACAAAAAATTTATTAATTAGCAAAAATTAATTCTAAAGCGTGTGTTTTATCACCACAACTTTTTTTTTATATTCCAAATGTTCAGAATTTGGGTAAAATTGACAATATAACCTCATGCAACATAAAATTGTACGTACAAATTTAATATTTTGTTCAAAATAACGGTCAAACCGACAAGTTTTGTGTTAACTTGTCTATTTACAGTTATTTTGAACCAAATTTTAAATTTTGACGTGCATTTTAATATTGCGTGGGGTTAAATTGTGCATTTTTCCCACATTTTGAACAATTTATTTATCAAAAGATTGAGTTGTGGTGACAAAACCCACGCGTTAGTAGTAATTTGTGATAATTAATATTTTTTTGTGTTTTTGTTCATTATTTGTCTATTGGAACGTCATTTAGAACGACATTTACCAAAATCTTAACTAAATAACGGTTAAATGGAGAATTAAACCCATTATGACATAATATTGCACCTAAAAATTAAATATTTTAATCGAAATAACGGTTAATAGAGAAGTTGATACAAAACTTGTCGTTTTAACGGTTATTTTAAACCAAATATTTAGTTTTTAAGTGCAATTTAATAACATTTGGGATGAAATTTTCCAATAAACCGACATTTTGAACAATTTCAAAACAAATGAGTTGTTGTGATAAAATTAACTTTGGTAGAATTTTGGTATTAATTGTTTAAAATGACGTTCATATGGGCAAATAATGAATAAAAATACAAACAAAATATAATTAGCCAAAATTACTATCAAAGCGTGTGTTTTATTAACACAACTCAATTTTTTTTATGCCGATTGTCCAAAATGTGAGTAAAACGGACCATTCAACCACGATAAACATATAAATGCATGTTATTATTTAATATTTTGTTCGAAATAACGATAAAACCGACAAGTTAAGTGTTAACTTATCTATTTATCGTTATTTGGTCCCAAATTTTAAATATTTAAGTGCATTTTAACATTGCGTTAAGTTAAATTGTGCATTTTACCCACATTTTTAACAATTTTAATATAAAAAAATAGAATTGTGGTGACAAAACACACTTTGTGGTAGTAATTTTTGTTTATTAATGTTTTTTTTGTGTTATTTTGAACCAAATATTTCATTTTTAAGAGCAATTTAATGTCATTTGGGCTAAAATTCTCCATTTGACCGACATTTATAACAATTCTAATATTAAACAATTGAGTTGTGGTGACAAAACACACTATGGTAGAATTTCAGTATTAATTGTTTAAAATGACGTTCAAATGGACGTTTGATGAATAAAAACACAAAAAAATATAAATTAGGAAAAATTACTGTCAAAGCGTGTGTTTTATCACCAGAACTCATAATTTTTCAATTTCAATTGTCCAAAATGTGGGTAAAATGGGCCAATACCACCGCGCCACTTAAAAATGCACGCCAAAATTTAATATTTTATTCGAAATGACGGTAAAATAGACCAAATTTGTGAAAACTTGTCTATTTACCGTTATTTTGAAACAAATTTAAAATTTAATGTGTTTTTTCATATTGAATGAGGTTCAATTGTGCATTTTACCCACAGTTTGAACAATTTTAATATAAAAAGATTGAATTGTGGTGACAAAACACACGATTTAGTAGTAAGTTTTGCTTATTAATATTTTTTTTTGTGTTAGTTTGAACCAAATATATCTTTTTCAAGTGCAATTTAATGTCATTTGGGGTGAAATTCTCTATTTAACCGACATTTTGAACAATTTCAATATGAAACAATTGAGATGTGGTGATATAACACACTTTGGTAGAATTTTGGTATTAATTGTTCAAAATGACGTTCAAATGGACAAATAATGAATAAAAACAGAAATAAAAATATTAATTATTAATATTTACTACCAAAGCGTGTGTTTTATCATCACAACTCAATTTTTTTATATTTCAATTGTTCAAAATGTGGGTAAAATGGACAATTAACCCCCCGCAACATAAAAATGCAAGTTAAAATTTAATATTTTGATCGAAATAACGGTTAAACAGACAAGTTTTTGTGTAAAATTGTCTATTTACCGTTATTTCGAACCAATTTTTAAATTGTAAGTTGCATTTTCATATTGCGTGGGGATTTATTGTGCATTTTACCAAAATTTGGAACTATTTTAAAATAAAAAATTGAATTGTGGTGACAAAACACACTCTTTGGTAGAAATTTTGACTAATTAATAATTATTTTTTGTTATTTGTACCGAATATTTACTTTTTAAGGGTAGTTTAATGTCATTTGGGGTGAAATTCTCCATTTAACCGACATTTTGAACAATTTCAAAATGAAACAATTGATAAAACACACTTCGGTAGAATTGTTGTATTCATTGTTCAAAATGACTTTCAAATGGACAAATAATGAATAAAGAACACAAAAAAAATATAAATTAGCAAAAATAACTACCAGAGCGTGTGTTTTATCACCACAACTCAATTGTTATATATTTCAATTTTCCAAAATTTAGGTTAAATGGACAATTAAACCCCGTTCAGCTACAAAAAGTACGTAAAATTTTAATATTTTGTTCGAAATAACGGTAAAACAGACAAGTTTGGAGTAAACTTGTCTATTAACCGTTATTTCGAACCAAATTTTATATTTAACCGTGCATTTTGATGTTGCGTGTGGTTAAATTGTGCATTTTATCCACATTTTGAACAATTAAAATATCAAAATGGAGTTGTGGTGACAAAACACTCGCTTGTATTTTTGCAGATTAATATTTTTTGTGTTTTTGTTCATTACTTGTCCATTTGATCGTCATTTTGAACGATATGTACCAAAATCTTAACAAAATAATGGGTAAATGGAGAATTTTACCCCAAATGACTTAGAATTGCACCTTAAAATTTAATTTTTAATCGAGATAATGGTAGGTAGACAAGTTGACACAAAACTTGTCGTTTTTACCGATATATTGAACCAAATATTTAATTTTAAAGTTCCATTTAATGTCATTTGGAGTGAAATTCTCCATTTAACCGACATTTTGAACAATTTCGATATGAAACAATTGAGTTGTGGTGACAATACACACTTTGGTAGAATTTTGGTAAAAATTGTTCAAAATAACGTAAAAATGGACAAATAATGAATAAAAACACAAAAAAATATAAATTAGCCGAAATTACTACCAAAGCGTCTGTTTTATCACCTGAACTCAGTTTTTTTATATTTCAATTGTCCAAAATGTGAGTAAAATGGGCCATTAACCCCGCGCAACTTAAAAATGCACGTCAAAAAAAAAATTGTGTATTTACCGTTATTTCGAACAAAATATTAAATTTTTACTTGTCTTTTCATATAGCATGGGGTTCAATTGTGCATTTTACCCACAGTTTGAACAGTTTTAATATAAAAAGATTGAATTGTTGTGACAAAACACACGATCAAGTAGTAATTTTTGCTCATTAATATTTTTTTTGTGTTATTTTGTACCAAATATTTCTTTTTTAAGTGCAATTTAATGTAATTTGGGGTAAAATTTTCTATTTAACCGATATTTTGAACCATTTTAATATAAAATAATTGAGACGTAGCGACAAAACACACTTTGGTAGAAGTTTGGTATTTATTGTTCAAAATGACGTTCAAATGGACGAATAATGAATAAAAACACAAAAAAAATATAAATTAGCAAAAATTACTACCAAAGCGTGTGTTTTATCACCACAACTTTTTTTTTTATATTTTTAATGTCTCAAATGTGGGTAAAATGGACAATTTAACCCCGCGCAACATAAAAATGCTCGTAACAATTTTGTGTAAACTTGTCTATTTACCGTTTTTTCGAACCAAATTTAACATTTTATCGTGCATGTGTATATTGTGTGGGGTTAAATTGTGCATTTTTTCCACATTTTGAACAATTTAAATATCAAAAAGTTGAGTTGTGGTGACAAAACACACGCTTTAGTAGTATTTTTGATAATTAATATTTTTTTTGTGTTTTTGTTCATTATTTGTCCATTTGGACGTCACATTGAACGATATGAACCAAAATCTAAACAAAATAATGGAAAAATAGTGAATTCTACCACAAATGACATTAAATTGCATATCGTCATTTTGAACGATATGTAATAAAATCTTAACAAATTAATGGAAAAATAGAGAATTTTACCGCAAATGACATTAAATCGCATCTACAAATTTAAAATTTTAATCAAAATAACGGTAAATAGACAAGTTGACACAAATCTTGTCGTTTATACCGTTATTTTGAACCGAATATTTAATTTTTCAGTTCAGTTTAATGTAGTTTTGTGTAAACTTGTCTATCTACCGTTATTTCGAACCAAATTTTAAATTTTGACGTGCATTTTTATATTGCGTGGGGTTAAATTGTGCATTTTCCCACATTTTGAACAATTAAAATATCAAAAAATTTATTTGAATTGACAAAACACACGCTTTAGTAAAAATTTTTGCTACTTAATATTTTTTTTGTGTTTTTGATCGTTTTTTGTCCATTTGAACGTCATTTTGAACGACATGTACCAAAATCTTAACCAAATAATGGGTAAATGGAGAATTTCATCCCAATTGACATTAAAAACTAAACATTTTAATCGAAATAACGGTAAATAGACAAGTTGACACAAAACTTGTGGTTTTTACCGTTATTTCCAACCGAATATTTAATTTTTAATTTCAATTAAATGTCATTTGGGGTGAAATTCTCCATTAAACCGACATTTTGAACAATTTTAATATGAAACAATTGATTTGTGGTGATAAAATTAACTTTGGTAGAATTTTGGTATTAATTGTTTAAAATGACGTTCAAATGGACAAATAATGAATAAAAACACAAAAAAATATAATTAGCCAAAATTACTATCAAAACGTGACAAAACACACGCTGTATTTGTAATTTTGCTTATTTATGTTTTTTTTTTGTGTTGTTTTGGACCAAATATTTCATTTTAAAGTGCAGTTAAATGTCATTTGGGGTGATATTTTCCATTAAACCGACACTTTGAACAATTTCAATATGAAAACAATTGAGTTGTGGTGATAAAACACACTTTGGTTTATTTTGGTTTAAATTGTTCAAAATGACGGTCAAATGGACAAATAATGAATAAAAACACAAAAAAAAAATCAATTAGCAAAAATTACTACCAAAGTGTGTGATCTATCACCAGAACTCAAAATTGTTCAACATATGGGTAAAATGGACAATTTTACCCCACGCAACATAAAAATGCACGTTAAAGTTTTATATTTTATTCGAAATAACGGTAAAACAGACAAGTTTTGTGTAAAATTGTTTATTTCACGTTATTTTGAACCAAATTTTAAATTTTTACGTGCATTTTCAAATTGCGTGGGGTTAAATTGTGCATTTTACCAAAATTTTAAACATTTTCAAATTAAAAAAATTTAATCGAGGTGACAAAACACACGCTTTTGTAGTAGTTTTTGCTAATTAATAATTATTTTGTGTTATTTTGTACCAAATATTTCATTTTAAGTGAAATTTAATGTCATTTGAGCTGAAATTCTCCATTTAACTGACATTTTAAACAAATTTAAAATGAAACAATTGAGTTGTGGTGATAAAATACACTTTGGTAGAATTTTGGTATTATTTGTTCAAAATGACGTTCAAATGGACAAGTAATGAATCAATACAAAAAAAAATATAAATAAGCCAAAATAACTACCAGAGCGTGTGTTTTATCACCACCGACTAAATTTTTTTATGTTTCAATTTTCCAAAATGTGGGTTAAATTGACCATTTAGCCGCGCAACAAAAAAAATTGAATTGTGGTGACAAAACACACGTTTTGGTAGTAAGTTTTGTTAATTAATAATTATTTTTTGTGTTATTTTGTACCAAATATTAAATTTATAAGTGCAATCAAATGTCATTTGGGGTGCAATTCTCCAATAAACCGACACTTTGAAACAATTTCAATATGAAACAATTGAGTTGTGATGATAAATCACACTTTGGTAGAATTTTGGTATCTTTTGTTCAAAATGACGTTCAAATGGACAAATAATGGATAAAAACACAAAAACAAAATATAAATTAGCAAAACATACTACCAAAGCGTGTGTTTTATCACCACAACTCAATTAATCTATATTTCAATTGTTCAGAATTTGGGTTAAATTGGCAATTTAACCCCACGCAACATAAAAATGCACCTAAAAATAAAATATTCTGTTCGAAATAACGGTCAAACCGACAAGTTTTGTGTAAACTTGTGTTTTAACCGTTATTTCGAACCAAATTTTAAATTTTTAAGTGCATTTTTATATTACGTGGGGTTAAATTGTGCATTTTACCCACATTTTGAACAATTTAAATATTAAAAAATTGAGTTGAGGTGACGACACCCAAGCTTTAGTAGTAATTTCTGCTAATAAATATTTTTTTTGTGTTTTTGTTCATCATTTGTCCATTTGAACGTCATTTTGATGACATGTACCAAAATCTTAACAAAATAATGGGTAAATGGAGAATTTCACCCCAAATGAAATTAAATTGGACCTAAAAATAAAATATTTTAATCGAAATAACGGTTAATAAGCAAGTTGACACAAAACTTCTCATTTTAACCGTTATTTTGAACCAAATATTAAATTTTTAAGTGCAATTTAATGTCATTTGGGGTGAAATTCTCCATTAAACCAACATTTAGAACAATTAAAATATGAAACAATTGAGTTGTGATAAAATTAACTTTGGTAGAATTTTGGTATTAATTGTTCAAAATGACGTTCAAATTTTTATTCAATAATGAATAAAAAATACAGAAAATATATAAATTAGCAAAAATAACTGTCAAAGCGCGTGTTATTTCACCAGAACTCAATTTTTTATATTTCATTTGTCTAAAATGTGAGTAAAATGGACCATTTAACCCCGCGCAAAATAATAATGCACGTCAAAATTTAATATTTTGTTCGAAATAACGGTAAAACAGAAAAGTTTAGTGTAAACTTGTCTATTTCTCGTTATTTCGAACGAAATTTAAAATTTTTACGTGCATTTTTATATTGCGTTGGGTTAAATTGTGCATTTTACCCACATTTTGAACAATTTAAATATCAAAAACTTGATTTGAGGTGACAAAACACACGCTGTGATAGTAATTTTGGCTTGTTTATAATTTTTTTTTGTTATTTCGAACCAAATATTTAATTTTTAAGTGCAATTTAATGTCAGTTAGGGTGAAATTCTCCATTTAACCGACATTTTGAACAATTTTTAAATGAAACAATTGAGTGATTGTGATAAAACACACTTTGTAATAAATTTGGTTTTAATTGTTCAAAATGACGATCAAATGGACAAATAATGAATCATAAGACAAAAAAAATATTAATTAGAAAAATTACTACCAAAGCGTGTGTTTTATCACCACAACTCAATAAATCTATATTTCAATTGTTCAAAATGTGGGTAAAATGGACCATTTTACCCCGCGCAACATAATAATGCACGTAAAAATTTAATATTTTGTTCGAAATAACGGTAAAACAGAAAAGTTTAGTGTAAACTTGTCTATTTCTCGTTATTTCGAACCAAATTTAAAATTTTTACGTTCATTTTTATATTGCGTTGGGTTGAATTGTGCATTTTACCTATATTTTGAACAATTTAAATATCAAAAACTTGATTTGAGGTGACAAAACACACGCTGTGATAGTAATTTTGGCTTATTTATAATTTTTTTTTTGTTATTTCGAACCAAATATTTAATTTTTAAGTACAATTTAATGTCAGTTAGGGTGAAATTCTCCATTTAACCGACTTTTAAAACAATTTCAAAATAACACAATTTAGTTGTGGTGATAAAACACACTTTGGTAGAATTTTGGTATTAATTGTTCAAAATGACGTTCAAATGGACAAATAAGGAATAAAAACACAAAAAAATATAAATTAGCAGAAATTACTACCAAAGCGTGTGTTTTATTATTAGAACTCAATTTTTTTATATTTCAATTGTCCAAAATGTGGGTGAAATGGGCCATTAACCCCGCGCAACAAAAAAATGCACGTCAACATTTAATATTTTGTTCGAAAAAACTGTAAAACAGACAAGTTTGGTGTAAAATTGTGTATTTTACGTTATTTCGAAACAAATTTTAAATTTGTACGTGCCATTTCATATTGTGTTGGGTTAAATTGTGCATTTTTCTCACATTTTGAACAATTTTAATATAAAAAGATTGAAAAGTGGTGACAAAACACACGATTAAGTAGTAATTTTTGCTGATTAATATTTTTTTTTGTGTTTTTTTGAACCAAATATTTCTTTTTTAAGTGCAATTTAATGTCATTTGGGGTCAAATTCTCTATTTTACCGACATTTTGATCATTTTCAATATAAAAACATTGAGATATGGTGATAAAACACACTTTGATAGAATTTTGGTATCTATTGTTCATAATGACGTTCAAATGGACAAATAAGGAATAAAAATACAAAAAAAATATATATAAGCAATAAATTTTACCAAACCGTGTGTTTTATCATCACAACTCAAATTTTTTATATTTCAATTGTTTAACATGTGAGTAAAATTGACCATTTGACCCCGCGCAACATAAAAAATGCACGTTAAAATTTAATATTTTGTTCGAAATAACGGTAAAACAGACAAGTTTTGTGTAAAATTGTCTATTTACCGTTATTTCGAACCAAATTTTAAGTTTTTCGTGCATTTGTATATTGCATAAGGTTAAATTGTGCATTTTACCCACATTTTGAACATTTTCAATTTAAAAAAACTGAAATGTGGTGACAAAACACACGTTTCGGTAGTAATTTTTGCTAATAAATATTTTTTTAGTTGTTAGTTTGGATCAAATATTTAATTTAAAAGGGCAATTTAATGTAATTTGGGCTGAAATTTTCCATTTAACCGACATTTTGAACAATTTCAATTTAAAACAATTGAGTTGTGGTGATAAAACACACTTTGGTAGAATTTTGGTATTAATTGTTCAAAATGACGTTCAAATGGACAAATAATGAATAAAAACACAAAAAAAATATAAATTAGCAAAAATAACTAACAAAGCGTGTGTTTTATCACCACAACTCAATTGTTATATATTTTAATTGTCCAAAATGTGGGTAAAATGGACAATATAACCCCGCGCAACATAAAAATGCACGTAAAAATTTAATATTTTGTTCGAAACAACGGTAAAACAGACAAGTTTTGTGTAAACTTGTGTACTTACCGTTATTTTGAACCAAATTTTAAATTTTGACGTGCATTTTTATATTGCATGGGTTTGAATTGTGCAGTTTAACCACATTTTGAACAATTTTAATATCAAAAAATTAATTAGAGGTGACAAAACACACGCTTTAGTAGTTATTTTTGCTAATTAATATTCTTTTGGTGTTTCTGTTCATTTTTTGTCCATTTGAACATCATTTTGAACGACATGTACCAAAATCTTAACAAAATAATGGGTAAATGGAGAATTTTACCCCAATGACATAAAGTTGCACCTGTAAACGGTAAATAGACAAGTTGACACTAAACTTGGTTTTAACTGTTATTAACTGTTATTTTGAGTCGAATATTTAACTTTTAAGTTCAATTAAATGTCATTTGGGGTGAAGTTCTCCATCAAACCGACATTTTGAACAATTTCAATATGAAACAATTGAGTTGTGGTGATAAAATTAACTTTGTTAGAATTTTGGTATTTATTGTTTAAAATGACGTTCAAATGGACAAATAATGAATGAAAACATAACAAAAATATAATTAGCCAAAGTAACTACCAAAGCGTGTGTTTTATCACCACAACTCAATTTTTTTATATTTCAATTGTCCAAATTGTGGGAAAATGAACCATTCAACCACGAGAAACATAAAAATGAATGTAAACAATTAAAATTTTGTTCGAAATAACGGTAAAACAGACAAGTTTTGTGTAAACTTGTGTATTTACCGTTATTTCGAACCAAATTTTAAATTTTTGCGTGCATTTTTATGTTGCATAAAATTTTTTGTGTTGTTTTGAACCAAATATTTCATTTTTAAGGGCAGTTTAATGTCATTTGTGGTGAAATTCTTCATTTAACCGACATTTTAAACAATTTCAATTTGAAACAATTGAGTTGTGGTGATAAAACACACTTTGGTTTAACTTAGGTTTGAATTGTTCAAAATGACGGTCAAATGGACAAATAATGAGTAAAAACACAAAAAAAATATTAATTAGAAAAAATTAAAACCAAAGCGTGTGTTTTATCACCAGAACTCAAAATTGTTCAACATTTGGGTAAAATGGACAATTTAACCCCGCGCAACATAAAAATGCATGTAAAAATTTAATATTTTATTCGAAATAACGGTAAAACAGACAAGTTTTGTATAAAATTGTTTATTGCACGTTATTTCGAACCAAGTGTAAAATTTTTACGTGCATTTTCAAATTGCGTGGGGTTTATTTGTACATTTTACCAAAATTTTGAACAATTTCAAATTAAAAAAATTGAATCGTGGTGACAAAACACACGCTTTGGTAGTAATTTTTGCTAACTAATAATTATTTTGTGTTATTTTGTACCAAATATTTCATTTTTAAGTAAAATTTAATGTCATTTGAGCTGATTCTCCATTAAACTGACATTTTGAACAATTTTAAAATGAAACAATTGAGTTGTGGTGATAAAATACACTTTGGTAGAATTTTGGTATTATGTGTTCAAAATGACGTTCAAATGGACAAGTTTTAAAGCGTGTTGACAAAACACACGCTTTAGTAGTTATTTTTGCTAATTAATATTCTTTTGGTGTTTCTGTTCATTTTTTGTCCATTTGAACATCATTTTGAACGACATGTACCAAAATCTTAACAAAATAATGGGTAAATGGAGAATTTTACCCCAATGACATAAAGTTGCACCTGTAAACGGTAAATAGACAAGTTGACACTAAACTTGGTTTTAACTGTTATTTTGAGTCGAATATTTAACTTTTAAGTTCAATTAAATGTCATTTGGGGTGAAGTTCTCCATCAAACCGACATTTTGAACAATTTTAATATGAAACAATTGAGTTGTGGTGATAAAATTAACTTTGTTAGAATTTTGGTATTTATTGTTTAAAATGACGTTCAAATGGACAAATAATGAATGAAAACATAACAAAAATATAATTAGCCAAAGTAACTACCAAAGCGTGTGTTTTATCACCACAACTCAATTTTTTTATATTTCAATTGTCTAAATTGTGGGAAAATGAACCATTCAACCACGAGAAACATAAAAATGAATGTAAACAATTAAAATTTTGTTCGAAATAACGGTAAAACAGACAAGTTTTGTGTAAACTTGTGTATTTACCGTTATTTCGAACCAAATTTTAAATTTTTGCGTGCATTTTTATGTTGCATAAAATTTTTTGTGTTGTTTTGAACCAAATATTTCATTTTTAAGGGCAGTTTAATGTCATTTGTGGTGAAATTCTTCATTTAACCGACATTTTAAACAATTTCAATTTGAAACAATTGAGTTGTGGTGATAAAACACACTTTGGTTTAACTTAGGTTTGAATTGTTCAAAATGACGGTCAAATGGACAAATAATGAGTAAAAACACAAAAAAAATATTAATTAGAAAAAATTAAAACCAAAGCGTGTGTTTTATCACCAGAACTCAAAATTGTTCAACATTTGGGTAAAATGGACAATTTAACCCCGCGCAACATAAAAATGCATGTAAAAATTTAATATTTTATTCGAAATAACGGTAAAACAGACAAGTTTTGTATAAAATTGTTTATTGCACGTTATTTCGAACCAAGTGTAAAATTTTTACGTGCATTTTCAAATTGCGTGGGGTTTATTTGTACATTTTACCAAAATTTTGAACAATTTCAAATTAAAAAAATTGAATCGTGGTGACAAAACACACGCTTTGGTAGTAATTTTTGCTAACTAATAATTATTTTGTGTTATTTTGTACCAAATATTTCATTTTTAAGTAAAATTTAATGTCATTTGAGCTGAAATTCTCCATTAAACTGACATTTTGAACAATTTTAAAATGAAACAATTGAGTTGTGGTGATAAAATACACTTTGGTAGAATTTTGGTATTATGTGTTCAAAATGACGTTCAAATGGACAAGTAATAAATAAAAAATACAAAAAATTTATAAATTAGCAAAAATTTATTCTAAAGCGTGTTTTTTATCACCACAACTTTTTTTTATATTCCAAATGTTCAGAATTTGGGTAAAATTGACAATATAACCCCATGCATCATAAAAATGCACGTAAAAATTTAAAATTTTGTTCGAAACAACGGTCCAACCGACAAGTTTTGTGTTAACTTGTCTATTTACAGTTATATTGAACCAAATTTTAAATTTTTACGTGCATTTTAATATTACGCGGGGTTAAATTGTGCATTTTACCCACATTTTGAACAATTTATTTATCAAAAGATTGAGTTGTGGTGACAAAACCCACGCGTTAGTAGTAATTTGTGCTAATTAATATTTTTTTGTGTTTTCGTTCATTATTTGTCTATTGGAATGTCATTAAGAACGACATTTACCAAAATCATAACAAAATAACGGTTAAATGAAGAATGAAACCCATTATGACATAATATTGCACCTAAAAATTTAATATTTTAATCGAAATAACGGTTAATGGAGAAGTTGATACAAAACTTGTCGTTTTAACGGTTATTTAAAACCAAATATTTAGTTTTTAAGTGCAATTAAATGACATTTGGGGTGAAATTTTCCAATAAACCGACATTTTGAACAATTTCAAAACAAATGAGTTGTTGTGATAAAATTAACTTTGGTAGAATTTTGGTATTAATTGTTTAATATGACGTTCATATGGACAAATAATGAATAAAAATACAAACCAAAAATATAATTAGCCAAAATTACTATCAAAGCGTGTGTCTAATCACTACAACTCAATTTTTTTTATGCCGGTTGTCCAAAATGTGAGTAAAACGGACCATTCAACCACGGGAAACATTATTATTTAATATTTATTATTTAATATTTTGTTCGAAATAACGATAAAACCGACCAGTTTTGTGTTAACTTATCTATTTATCGTTATTTGGTCCCAAATTTTAAATATTTAAGTGCATTTTAACATTGCGTTGAGTTTAATTGTGCATTTTACCCACATTTTGAACCATTTTAATATAAAAAAAATTGAATTGTGGTGACAAAACACACGCTGTGGTAGTAATTTTTGCTTATGTATGTTTTTTTTTGTATGGTTTTGAACCAAATATTTAATTTTTAAGAGCAAATTAATGTCATTTGAGCTAAAATTCTCCATTTGACCGACATTTAGAACAATTTTAATATGAAACAATTGAGTTGTGGTGACAAAACACACTATGGTAAAATTTCGGTATTAATTGTTCAAAATGACGTTCAAATGGACGTTTGATGAATAACACCACAAAAAAAATATAAATTAGGAAAAATTACTGTCAAAGCGTGTGTTTTATCACCAGAACTCAATATCTTTCTATTTTAATTGTCCAAAATGTGGGTAAAATGGGCCAATAACCCCGCGCCAGTGAAAAATGCACGTCAAAGTTTAATATTTTATTCGAAATGACGGTAAAACAGACCAAATTTGTGAAAACTTGTCTATTTACCGTTATTTTGAAACAAATTTTAAATTTAATGTGTTTTTTCATATTGAATAGGGTTCAATTGTGCATTTTACCCATAGTTTGAACAATTTTAATATAAAAAGATTGAATTGTTGCGACAAAACACACGATTAAGTAGTAAGTTTTGCTTATTAATATTTTTTTTGTGTTATGTTGAACCAAATATATCTTTTTCAAGTCCAATTTAATGTCATTTGGGGTGAAATTCTCTATTTAACCGACATTTTGAACAATTTCAATATGAAACAATTAAGATGTGGTGATATAACACACTTTGGTAGAATTTTGGTATTAATTGTTCAAAATGACGTTCAAATGGACAAATATGGAATAAAAACACAAAAAAAAATATTAATTAGCAATATTTTTTACCAAAGCGTGTGTTTTATCATCACAACTCAATTTTTTTATATTTCAATTGTTCAAAATGTCGGTAAAATGGACAATTTAACCCCGCGCAACATAAAAATGCACGTAAAAATTTAATATTTTGTTCGAAATAACGATAAAACAGACAAGTTTTGTGTAAACTTGTCTATTAACCGTTATTTCGAACCAAATTTTTAATTTTTACGTGCATGTGTATGTGGGGTTAAATTGTGCATTTTTCCCACATTTTGAAAAATTTAAATATCAAAAAATTGAGTTGTGGTGACAAAACACACGCTTTAGTAGTATTTTTGATAATTAATATTTTTTTTGTGTTTTTGTTCATTGAACGGTATGAACCAAAATCTAAACAAAATAATGGAAAAATAGTGAATTTTACCACAAATGACATTCAATTGCATATCGTCATTTTGAACGATATGAACCAAAATCTAAACAAAATAATGGAAAAATAGTGAATTTTACCACAAATGACATTAAATTGCATATCGTCATTTTGAACGATATGTAACAAAATCTAAACAAATTAATGGAAAAATAGAGAATTTTACCGCAAATGACATTAAATCGCATCGACAAATTTTCAATTAAAATTTTAATCAAAATAACGGTAAATAGACAAGTTGACACAAATCTTGTCGTTTATTTCGTTATTTTGAACCGAATATTTAATTTTTCAGTTCAGTTTAATGTAGTTTTGTGTAAACTTGTCTATTTTCCGTTATTTCGAACCAAATTTTAAATTTTTACGTGCATTTTTATATTGCGTGGGGGTTAAATTGTGCATTTACCCACATTTTGAACAATTAAACTATCAAAAAATTAATTTGAATTGACAAAACACACGCTTAAGTAGTAATTTTTGCTACTTAATATTTTTTTGTGTTTTTAATCATTTTTTGTCCATTTGAACGTCATTTTGAACGACATGTACCAAAATCTTAACCAAATAATGGGTAAATGGAGAATTTCATCCCAATTGACATTAAAAACTAAACATTTTAATCGAAATAACGGTAAATAGACAAGTTGACACAAACTTGTGGTTTTTACCGTTATTTTGAACCAAATATTTAATTTTTAAGTTCAATTAAAGGACATTTGAGTGAAATTCTCCATTAAACCGACATTTTGAACAATTTTAATATGAAACAATTGAGTTGTGGTGATAAAATTAACTTTGGTAGAATTTTGGTATTAATTGTTTAAAATGACGTTCAAATGGACAAATAATAAATAAAAACACAAAAAAAATATAATTAGCCAAAATAACTACCAAAGCGTGACAAAACACACGCTGTATTAGTAATTTTTGCTTATTTATGTTTTTTTTGTCTTGTTTTGAACCAAATATTTCATTTTAAAGACCAGTTAAATGTCATTTGGGGTGATATTTTCCATTAAACCGACACTTTGAACAATTTCAATATGAAACAATTGAGTTGTTGTGATTGAACACACTTTGGTAGAATTTTGGTTTAAATTGTTCAAAAGGACGGTCAAATGGACAAATAATGAATAAAAACACAAGAAAAAATTAATTAGCCAAAATTACTACCAAAGTGTGTGTTTTATCACCAGAACTCAAAATTGTTCAACATATGGGTAAAATGGACAATTTTACCCCACGCAACATAAAAATGCACGTAAAAATTTAATATTTTATTCGAAATAACGGTAAAACAGACAAGTTTTGTGTGAAATTGTTTATTTCACGTTATTTCGAACCACATTTTAAATTTTTACGTGCATGTGTATATTGCGTGGGGTTAAATTGTGCATTTTTCCCACATTTTGAACAATTTAAATATCAAAAAATTGAGTTGTGGTGACAAAACACACGCTTTAGTAGTATTTTTGCTAAATAATATTTTTTTTGTGTTTTGTTCATTGAACGGTATGAACCAAAATCTAAACAAAATAATGGAAAAATAGTGAATTTTACCACAAATGACATTCAATTGCATATCGTCATTTTGAATGATATGAACCAAAATCTAAACAAAATAATGGAAAAATAGTGAATTTTACCACAAATGACATTAAATTGCATATCGTCATTTTGAACGATATGTAACCAAATCTTAACAAATTAATGGAAAAATAGAGAATTTTACCTCAAATGACATTAAATCGCCTCTACAAATTTAAAATTTTAATCAAAATAACGGTAAATAGACAAGTTAACACAAATCTTGTCGTTTATACCGTTATTTTGAACCGAATATTTAATTTTTCAGTTCAGTTTAATGTAGTTTTGTGTAAACTTGTCTATCTACCGTTATTTCAAACCAAATTTAAATTTTGACGTGCATTTTTATATTGCGTGGGGTTAAATTGTGCATTTTCCCACATTTTGAACAATTAAACTATCAAAAAATTTATTTGAATTGACAAAACACACGCTTTAGTAGTCAGTTTTGCTACTGAATATTTTTTTTGTGTTTTTGATCATTTTTTGTCCATTTGAACGTCATTTTGAACGACATGTACAAAAATCTTAACCAAATAATGGGTAAATGGAGAATTTCATCCCAATTGACATTAAAAACTAAACATTTTAATCGAAATAACGGTAAATAGACAAGTTGACACAAAACTTGTGGTTTTTACCGTTATTTTGAACCAAATATTTAATTTTTAAGTCCAATTTTAGGTCATTTGGGGTGAAATTCTCCATTAAACCGACATTTTGAACAATTTAAATATGAAACAAATGAGTTGTTGTGATAAAATTAACTT
Source organism: Tipula lateralis (assembly GCA_963932295.1). Classification (NCBI taxonomy): domain Eukaryota; kingdom Metazoa; phylum Arthropoda; class Insecta; order Diptera; family Tipulidae; genus Tipula; species Tipula lateralis. The sequence goes on along the minus strand of CAWVQQ010000513.1, from coordinate 215,970 downwards.
TGGTAGAATTTTGGTATTAATTGTTTAAAATGACGTTCATATGGACAAATAATGAATAAAAATACAAACAAAATAAAATTAGCCAAAATTAATATCAAAGCGTGTGTTTTCTCACCACAACTCAATTTTTTATATTTCAATTGTCCAAAATGTGGGTACAATGGACCATTAACCCTACGCAATATAAAAATGCACGTAAAAATTTTATATTTTGTTCAAAATAACGTTAAACAGAAAAGTTTTGTGTTAACTTGTGTATTTACCGTTAATTCTAACCAAATTTTAAATTCTTACGTGCATTGTTATATTGCGTGGGGTAAATGTGCATTTTACCCACATTTTGAACAATTTAAATTACAAAACATTGATTTGAGGCGACAAAACATACGCTTTAGAAGTTAATTTTGCTAATTAATATTTTTTTGCGTTTTTGTTCATTATTTGTTCATTTGAACGTCATTTTAAACGATATGTACCAAAATCTAAACAAAATAATGGGTAAATGGAGAATTTCACCCCAAATGACATTTAATTGCACTTTAAATTTAAAAATTTTAATCGAAAGAACGGTCATTTTTACCGTTATTTTGAACCAAATATTTAATTTTTAATTGTCAATTAATGTCATTTGGGGTGAAATTCGCCATTTAACCGACATTTTGAACAATTTTATTATTAAACAATTGAGTTGTGGTGATCAAATAAACTTTGGTAGAATTTTGGTATTAATTATTCAAAATGACGTTCAAATGGACAAACAATGAATAAAAAATACAAAAAATATATAAATTAGAAAAAATTACTGCCAAAGCGTGTGTTTTATCACCACAACTCTATTTTTGTGTATTCCAATCGTTCAAAATTTGGGTTAAATGGACAAAATAACCCCACGCAACATAAAAATGCACGTTTAAATTTAATATTTTGTACGAAATAACGGTAAAACCAACAAATTTTGTGTTCACTTGTCTATTTATCGTTATTTTGTTCAAAACTTTAAATTTTGAAGTGCACTTTTATATTGCGTGGGGTTAAATTGTGCATTTTACAATGTGCATTAAATTAGTAATTTTTGCTCAATAATATTTTTTTTGGGTTATTTTGAACCAAATATTTCATTTTTAAGTGCAATTTAATGTCATTTGGTTCGAAATTCTTCATTTAACCGACATGTTGAACAATTTCAATATGAAACAATTGAGTAGTGGTGAATTAATTAACTTTGGTATGAATTGTTAAAAATGACGTTCAAATGGACAAATAATGAATAAAAGCAGAAAAAATATAAATTAGCAAAAATTACTACTAAAGCGTGTGTTTTATCACCACAACTCAAATTTTGAATATTTAAATTGTCCAAAACGTCGGTTGAATGGACCATTCAACCCCGCACAACATAAAAATGCACGTAAAAATTTAATATTTTGTTCGAAATCACGGTAAAACAGACAAGTCTTGTGTAAACTTGTCTATTTACCGTTATTTCGCGCCAAATTTTTAATTTTTACGTGCAATTACATATTTCGTGGGGTTTAATTGTGCATTTTACCCACATTTTGAACAATTTAAATAATCAAAATTGAATTGTGGTGACAAAACACTCGCTTTGGTAGTAATTGTTGCTTATTAATATTTTTTTTTGTGTTATTTTGTACCTAATATTTAATTTTTAAGTGCAATTTAATGTCATTTGGGCTGAAATTCTCCATTTAACCGACAATTTGAACAATTTTAAAATGCAACGATTGAGTTGTTGTGATTAAACACACTTTGGTAAAATATTGGTTTTAATTGTTCAAAATGACGTCCAAATGGACAAATAATGAATTAAAACACAAAAAAAATTATAATTTAGCAAAAAATTTCTACCAAAGCGTGTGTTTTATCACCACAACTTAATTTTTTATATTTCAATTGTCCAAAATGTGGGTAAAATGGACCATTTAACCCCGAGCAACATAAAACTGCACGTAAAAATTTAATACTTTGTTCGAAATAACGGTAAAACAGACAAGTAAAGTGTTATCTTAACTTCGTACATGTCAAGGAGGACAGGAGAATATAAAACGCGATTCTCCTGTGAAGGTCTGATAAATGAAGAAACGCAACGAAAATACCAAAATCTTGTCAGCAATAGCATTTTACGATCCAATTACCAATCTGATGATGTGAACAGTGTCTGGGAAGTATTGAAAACCTCGGTTGTCGATGCCGCCCAGCACACTCTCGGTATAGTGAAAACTAAGCCCAAAAATGATTGGTTTGATGAGGAGTGTCGTCTTGCTGTTGAGCAACGCAATATTGCCCACAATGAAGCGCAGACTCGGTTTACAATTGCAAGGAAAACCAAGGCAGTTCTTGCAAGGAGGACAGCTAAACGCATTTGTAGACAGAGAAGTGCGAATGGTGGAAGGCCAAGGTCTTAAGAGTCCAACAACTCAGCAATGAGCACAATTCGCGTGGTTTCTTTAAAGGAATCACCGAATTGCACCATACCTTAAGATCTCGGTCAACTGCCATTCGGGGACCAGGATGGTAACCTCTGTGTTAACGTCGATGCGGTACTCGATACATGGCGTGAACATTTTTGTGATCTACTTAATGTTCCACATGTATCACAAGCTGTATTTGAATACCCTCAAATACAGACCGCGGAGATGTTCATTGAGGATCCATCCTATGAGGAATTCACTATGGCCATGCAGAGATTAAAGAAAAATCGTTCACCAGGGTTGATTGCATTAATTCAGAGCTCTTGATATTTGGAGGGCTAACTTTGTGGAACAATCTTTTCAACCTTGTTCGATTGGTATGGCGAAATAAAGTTAATGCCTGATGAATGGAAAGTGGCCGCGTTATGCCCAATATTCAAAAAGGGTGATCGCATGAAATGCGAGAATTATCGCGGTATAGCTCTCCTTTGCACAGCATATAAGTTACTGTCTTACATAATCTTGGGAAGAATTACTCCTTTAGCGGAGGAAATTGTCGGTGACTACCAAGGAGGATTCCGTCCAAATCGGTCAGTCACTGATCAAGTTTTTTCGCTGCGGATGATTCTTTCCAAGTACTACGAAACATCTCGCGACGTACACCAGGTATTCCTAGATTTCAAGCAAGCCTATGACTCGATCAATCGAGAGAGGCTATGGTATGCGCTTGAATATTTAGGAATACCACAAAAATATGTACATCTGTGTAAAATAACAGTAACGCAGTCACAATGCTGTGTCAAAGTTGAGAACAGGCTATTGAGAATTTTTGCAATTACTTCTGGTGTTCAACAAGGAGATGCGCTGTCCCCGATACTTTTTAATCTCATGTTGGAGTACATCCTTCGTAAAAGTGCAACACCTCAGGACAACATCTTATTCCGACAATCCAATCAACTCCTTGCGTATGCAGATGATATCTGTGTGATTGGATTAAATGGCAACGGAGTGAAAGATAAACTTGATCCACTGGATCAATGAGTCCAAAACCAAATATCTGATCTCTGGTTTTCGAGACCAAGACGCAAGTGATTTCAGTAGTGGAAACGACACGTTTGAAGGAGTGATGAGATTTAAGTATCTTGGATCTCTCATTACTCACGATAATAGTGTGGGAGAGGATATCAAGGTTCGCCTTGCTGCTGGCAATCGGGCTTTGTATCCTCTACGTTCACTGCTGAAATCAAAATATCTTGCAAATACGGATAAGCTGAAGCTGTACAGAGTGTTGATCAGACCCGTTGTCATGTATGGATGTGAGAGTTGGACCTTGATGAGAGTTGGTCGATGGCACAAACCGAGTTCTATTCAATCACGAGATCAGGAATTTAATGCAAATTCCTGATATCGTGCATTAAATCAAAGGACAGCGAATACGCTGGCTCGGTCACGTTTTACGTGCTGATCCGAAACGAATGATACAGCGATCTTTGAGAGAGAACCGCCTTTCGGTAGGCGAAGAGGTCGCTGTCGGCAACGATGGCTCCACGGCGTAGAGAGCAATTTGGCATCTTCCAACTGCTTACAACAGTATGAAGAGCTGGCTTGTGATCGAAACTGTTGGAGCCGGATTGTTGACACGGTACGGGCCAACAATGTTCTGTAAAAACCGAAAAAAAAGAAAAAAAAATATGAAACAATTGAGTTGTGGTGATCAAATTAAGTTTGGTAAAATTTTGGTATTACTTGTTCACAATGACGTTAAAATGGACAAATTATGAATAAAAATACAAACAAAATATAAATTTGAAAATATTACTATCAAAGCGTGTGTTTTATCACCACAACTCAATTTTTTTATATTTCAATTGTCCAAAATGTGGGAAAATGAACCATTCAACCACGAGAAACATAAAAATGCATGTAAACAATTAAAATTTTGTTCGAAATAACGGAAAAACAGACAAGTTTTGTGTAAACTTGTGTATTTACCGTTACTTCGAACCAAATTTTAAATTTTTGCGTGCATTTTTATGTTGCATAAAATTTTTTGTGTTGTTTTGAACCAAATATTTCATTTTTAAGGGCAGTTTAATGTCATTTGTGGTGAAATTCTTCATTTAACCGACATTTTAAACAATTTCAATTTGAAACAATTGAGTTGTGGTGATAAAATACACTTTGGTTTAACTTTGGTTTGAATTGTTCAAAATGACGGTCAAATGGACAAATAATGTGTAAAAACACAAAAAAAATATTAATTAGAAAAAATTAAAACCAAAGCGTGTGTTTTATCACCAGAACTCAAAATTGTTCAACATTTGGGTAAAATGGACAATTTAACCCCGCAAAACATAAAAATGCATGTAAAAATTTAATATTTTATTCGAAATAACGGTAAAACAGACAAGTTTTGTGTGAAATTGTTTATTTCACGTTATTTCGAACTACATTTTAAATTTTTACGTGCATTTTCATATTGCGTGGGGTTTAATTGTGCATTTTACCAAAATTTTGAACAATTTCAAATTAAAAAAATTGAATCGTGGTGACAAAACACACGCTTTTGTAGTAGTTTTTGCTAATTAATAATTATAATGTGTGATTTTGTACCAAATATTTCATTTTTAAGTGAAATTTAATGTCATTTGAGCTGAAACTCTCCATTAAACTGACATTTTGAACAATTTTAAAATGAAACAATTGAGTTGTGGTGATAAAATACACTTTGGTAGAATTTTGGTATTATTTGTTAAAAATGGCGTTCAAATGGACAAATAATGAATAAAAAATACAAAAAATTTATATATTAGCAAAAATTACTACAAAATCGTGTGTTTTATCACAACAACTCTATTTTTGTATATTACAGTTGTTCAGAATTTGGGTAAAATTGACAATTTAACCCCATGCAACATAAAAATGCACGTAAAAATGTAATATTTTGTTCTAAATAACGGTCAAACCGACAAATTTTGTGTTAACTTGTCTATTTACAGTGATTTTGAACCAAAATTAAAATTTTTACATGCATTTTTATATTGCGCGGGGTTAAATTGTGCATTTTTCCCACATTTTGAACAAAAAACATTTCAAAAAATTGAGTTGTGGTGACAAAACCCACGCTTTAGTAGTCAGTTTTGCTAATTCATATTTTTTTTGTGTTTTTGCTCATTATTTGTCTATTGGAACGTAGAACGACATTTACCAAAATCTTAACAAAGTAATGGTAAAATGGAAAAATTTAACCCGTAATGACATAATATCGTACCTAAAAATTAAATATTTTAATCAAAATAACGGTAAATAGAGAAATTGATACAAAACTTGTCGTTTTAACGGTTATTTTAAACCAAATATTTAGTTTTAAAGTGCAATTAAAGGACATTTGGGGTGAAATTCTCCATTAAACCGACATTTTGAACAATTTTAATATGAAACAAATGAGTTGTTGTGATAAAATTAACTTTGGTAGAATTTTGGTATTAATTGTTTAAAATGACGTTCATATGGACAAATAATGAATAAAAATACAAAAAAAATAAAATTAGCCAAAATTAATATCAAAGCGTGTGTTTAATCACCACAACTCAATTTTTTTTATTTCGATTGTCCAAAATAGTAATAAAATTTTATTTTTAAGTGTAATTTAATGTCATTTGGGCTAAAATTCTCCATTTAACCGTCATTGTGAATAATTTCAATTTGAAACAATTGAATTGTGGTGATAAATCACACTTTTGCAGAATTTTTGTATTTATTGTTCAAAATGACGTTCAAATGGACAAAAAGTGAATAAAAACAGAAAAAAAAAATTGCAAAAATTACTACCAAAGCGTGTGTTTTCTCACCACAACTCAATTTTTTATATTTCAATTGTCCAAAATGTGGGTACAATGGACCATTAACCCTACGCAATATAAAAATGCACGTAAAAATTTTATATTTTGTTCAAAATAACGTTAAACAGAAAAGTTTTGTGTTAACTTGTGTATTTACCGTTAATTCTAACCAAATTTTAAATTTTTACGTGCATTGTTATATTGCGTGTGGTAAATGTGCATTTTACCCACATTTTGAACAATTTAAATTACAAAACATTGATTTGAGGCGACAAAACATACGCTTTAGAAGTTAATTTTGCTAATTAATATTTTTTTGCGTTTTTGTTCATTATTTGTTCATTTGAACGTCATTTTAAACGATATGTACCAAAATCTAAACAAAATAATGGGTTAATGGAGAATTTCACCCCAAATGACATTTAATTGCACTTTAAATTTAAAAATTTTAATCGAAAGAACGGTCATTTTTACCGTTATTTTGAACCAAATATTTAATTTTTAATTGTCAATTAATGTCATTTGGGGTGAAATTCGCCATTCAACCGACATTTTGAACAATTTTATTATTAAACAATTGAGTTGTGGTGACCAAATAAACTTTGGTAGAATTTTGGTATTAATTATTCAAAATGACGTTCAAATGGACAAACAATGAATAAAAAATACAAAAAATATATAAATTAGAAAAAATTACTGCCAAAGCGTGTGTTTTATCACCACAACTCTATTTTTGTGTATTCCAATCGTTCAAAATTTGGGTTAAATGGACAAAATAACCCCACGCAACATAAAAATGCACGTTTAAATTTAATATTTTGTACGAAATAACGGTAAAACCAACAAATTTTGTGTTCACTTGTCTATTTATCGTTATTTCGTTCAAAACTTTAAATTTTGAAGTGCACTTTTATATTGCGTGGGGTTAAATTGTGCATTTTACAATGTGCATTAAATTAGTAATTTTTGCTCATTAATATTTTTTTTGGGTTATTTTGAACCAAATATTTCATTTTTAAGTGCAATTTAATGTCATTTGGTTCGAAATTCTTCATTTAACCGACATTTTGAACAATTTCAATATGAAACAATTGAGTAGTGGTGAATTAATTAACTTTGGTATGAATTGTTAAAAATGACGTTCAAATGGACAAATAATGAATAAAAGCAGAAAAAATATAAATTAGCAAAAATTACTACTAAAGCGTGTGTTTTATCACCACAACTCAAATTTTGAATATTTAAATTGTCCAAAACGTCGGTTGAATGAACCATTCAACCCCGCGCAACATAAAAATGCACGTAAAAATTTAATATTTTGTTCGAAATCACGGTAAAACAGACAAGTCTTGTGTAAACTTGTCTATTTACCGTTATTTTGCGCCAAATTTTTAATTTTTACGTGCAATTACATATTTCGTGGGGTTTAATTGTGCATTTTACCCACATTTTGAACAATTTAAATAATCAAAATTGAATTGTGGTGACAAAACACTCGCTTTGGTAGTAATTGTTGCTTATTAATATTTTTTTTTGTGTTATTTTGTACCAAATATTTAATTTTAAAGTGCAATTTAATGTCATTTGGGCTGAAATTCTCCATTTAACCGACAATTTGAACAATTTTAAAATGCAACGATTGAGTTGTTGTGATTAAACACACTTTGGTAAAATATTGGTTTTAATTGTTCAAAATGACGTCCAAATGGACAAATAATGAATTAAAACACAAAAAAAATTATAATTTAGCAAAAATTTCTACCAAAGCGTGTGTTTTATCACCACAACTTAATTTTTTATATTTCAATTGTCCAAAATGTGGGTAAAATGGACCATTTAACCCCGAGCAACATAAAACTGCACGTAAAAATTTAATACTTTGTTCGAAATAACGGTAAAACAGACAAGTAAAGTGTTATCTTAACTTCGTACATGTCAAGGAGGACAGGAGAATATAAAACGCGATTCTCCTGTGAAGGTCTGATAAATGAAGAAACGCAACGAAAATACCAAAATCTTGTCAGCAATAGCATTTGACGATCCAATTATCAATCTGATGATGTGAACAGTGTCTGGGAAGTATTGAAAACCTCGGTTGTCGATGCCGCCCAGCACACTCTCGGTATAGTGAAAACTAAGCCCAAAAATGATTGGTTTGATGAGGAGTGTCGTCTTGCTGTTGAGCAACGCAATATTGCCCACAATGAAGCGCAGACTCGGTTTACAATTGCAAGGAAAACCAAGGCAGTTCTTGCAAGGAGGACAGCTAAACGCATTTGTAGACAGAAGAAGTGCGAATGGTGGAAGGCCAAGGTCTTAAGAGTCCAACAACTCAGCAATGAGCACAATTCGCGTGGTTTCTTTAAAGGAATCACCGAATTGCACCATACCTTAAGATCTCGGTCAACTGCCATTCGGGACCAGGATGGTAACCTCTGTGTTAACGTCGATGCGGTACTCGATACATGGCGTGAACATTTTTGTGATCTACTTAATGATCCACATGTATCACAAGCTGTATTTGAATACCCTCAAATACAGACCGCGGAGATGTTCATTGAGGATCCATCCTATGAGGAATTCACTATGGCCATGCAGAGATTAAAGAAAAATCGTTCACCAGGGGTTGATTGCATTAATTCAGAGCTCTTGATATTTGGAGGGCTAACTTTGTGGAACAATCTTTTCAACCTTGTTCGATTGGTATGGCGAAATAAAGTTATGCCTGATGAATGGAAAGTGGCCGCGTTATGCCCAATATTCAAAAAGGGTGATCGCATGAAATGCGAGAATTATCGCGTTATAGCTCTCCTTTGCACAGCATATAAGTTACTGTCTTACATAATCTTGGAAGAATTACTCCTTTAGCGGAGGAAATTGTCGGTGACTACCAAGGAGGATTCCGTCCAAATCGGTCAGTCACTGATCAAGTTTTTTCGCTGCGGATGATTCTTTCCAAGTACTACGAAACATCTCGCGACGTACACCAGGTATTCCTAGATTTCAAGCAAGCCTATGACTCGATCAATCGAGAGAGGCTATGGTATGCGCTTGAATATTTAGGAATACCACAAAAATATGTACATCTGTGTAAAATAACAGTAACGCAGTCACAATGCTGTGTCAAAGTTGAGAACAGGCTATCGAGAATTTTTGCAATTACTTCTGGTGTTCAACAAGGAGATGCGCTGTCCCCGATACTTTTTAATCTCATGTTGGAGTACATCCTTCGTAAAAGTGCAACACCTCAGGACAACATCTTATTTCGACAATCCAATCAACTCCTTGCGTATGCAGATGATATCTGTGTGATTGGATTAAATGGCAACGGAGTGAAAGATAAACTTGATCCACTGGATCAATGAGTCCAAAACCAAATATCTGATCTCTGGTTTTCGAGACCAAGACGCAAGTGATTTCAGTAGTGGAAACGACACGTTTGAAGGAGTGATGAGATTTAAGTATCTTGGATCTCTCATTACTCACGATAATAGTGTGGGAGAGGATATCAAGGTTCGCCTTGCTGCTGGCAATCGGGCTTTGTATCCTCTACGTTCACTGCTGAAATCAAAATATCTTGCAAATACGGATAAGCTGAAGCTGTACAGAGTGTTGATCAGACCCGTTGTCATGTATGGATGTGAGAGTTGGACCTTGATGAGAGTTGGTCGATGGCACATACCGAGTTCTATTCAATCACGAGATCAGGAATTTAATGCAAATTCCTGATATCGTGCATTAAATCAAAGGACAGCGAATACGCTGGCTCGGTCACGTTTTACGTGCTGATCCGAAACGAATGATACAGCGATCTTTGAGAGAGAACCGCCTTTCGGTAGGCGAAGAGGTCGCTGTCGGCAACGATGGCTCCACGGCGTAGAGAGCAATTTGGCATCTTCCAACTGCTTACAACAGTATGAAGAGCTGGCTTGTGATCGAAACTGTTGGAGCCGGATTGTTGACACGGTACGGGCCAACAATGTTCTGTAAAAACCGAAAAAAAAAGAAAAAAAAATATGAAACAATTGAGTTGTGGTGATCAAATTAAGTTTGGTAAAATTTTGGTATTACTTGTTCACAATGACGTTAAAATGGACAAATTATGAATAAAAATACAAACAAAATATAAATTTGAAAATATTACTATCAAAGCGTGTGTTTTATCACCACAACTCAATTTTTTTATATTTCAATTGTCCAAAATGTGGGAAAATGAACCATTCAACCACGAGAAACATAAAAATGCATGTAAACAATTAAAATTTTGTTCGAAATAACGGAAAAACAGACAAGTTTTGTGTAAACTTGTGTATTTACCGTTACTTCGAACCAAATTTTAAATTTTTGCGTGCATTTTTATGTTGCATAAAATTTTTTGTGTTGTTTTGAACCAAATATTTCATTTTTAAGGGCAGTTTAATGTCATTTGTGGTGAAATTCTTCATTTAACCGACATTTTAAACAATTTCAATTTGAAACAATTGAGTTGTGGTGATAAAATACACTTTGGTTTAACTTTGGTTTGAATTGTTCAAAATGACGGTCAAATGGACAAATAATGTGTAAAAACACAAAAAAAATATTAATTAGAAAAAATTAAAACCAAAGCGTGTGTTTTATCACCAGAACTCAAAATTGTTCAACATTTGGGTAAAATGGACAATTTAACCCCGCAAAACATAAAAATGCATGTAAAAATTTAATATTTTATTCGAAATAACGGTAAAACAGACAAGTTTTGTGTGAAATTGTTTATTTCACGTTATTTCGAACTACATTTTAAATTTTTACGTGCATTTTCATATTGCGTGGGGTTTAATTGTGCATTTTACCAAAATTTTGAACAATTTCAAATTAAAAAAATTGAATCGTGGTGACAAAACACACGCTTTTGTAGTAGTTTTTGCTAATTAATAATTATAATGTGTGATTTTGTACCAAATATTTCATTTTTAAGTGAAATTTAATGTCATTTGAGCTGAAACTCTCCATTAAACTGACATTTTGAACAATTTTAAAATGAAACAATTGAGTTGTGGTGATAAAATACACTTTGGTAGAATTTTGGTATTATTTGTTAAAAATGGCGTTCAAATGGACAAATAATGAATAAAAAATACAAAAAATTTATATATTAGCAAAAATTACTACAAAATCGTGTGTTTTATCACAACAACTCTATTTTTGTATATTACAGTTGTTCAGAATTTGGGTAAAATTGACAATTTAACCCCATGCAACATAAAAATGCACGTAAAAATGTAATATTTTGTTCTAAATAACGGTCAAACCGACAAATTTTGTGTTAACTTGTCTATTTACAGTGATTTTGAACAAAAATTAAAATTTTTACATGCATTTTTATATTGCGCGGGGTTAAATTGTGCATTTTTCCCACATTTTGAACAAAAAACATTTCAAAAAATTGAGTTGTGGTGACAAAACCCACGCTTTAGAGGTCAGTTTTGCTAATTCATATTTTTTTTGTGTTTTTGCTCATTATTTGTCTATTGGAACGTAGAACGACATTTACCAAAATCTTAACAAAGTAATGGTAAAATGGAAAAATTTAACCCGTAATGACATAATATCGTACCTAAAAATTAAATATTTTAATCAAAATAACGGTAAATAGAGAAATTGATACAAAACTTGTCGTTTTAACGGTTATTTTAAACCAAATATTTAGTTTTAAAGTGCAATTAAAGGACATTTGGGGTGAAATTCTCCATTAAACCGACATTTTGAACAATTTTAATATGAAACAAATGAGTTGTTGTGATAAAATTAACTTTGGTAGAATTTTGGTATTAATTGTTTAAAATGACGTTCATATGGACAAATAATGAATAAAAATACAAACAAAATAAAATTAGCCAAAATTAATATCAAAGCGTGTGTTTAATCACCACAACTCAATTTTTTTTATTTCGATTGTCCAAAATAGTAATAAAATTTTATTTTTAAGTGTAATTTAATGTCATTTGGGCTAAAATTCTCCATTTAACCGTCATTGTGAATAATTTCAATTTGAAACAATTGAATTGTGGTGATAAATCACACTTTTGCAGAATTTTTGTATTTATTGTTCAAAATGACGTTCAAATGGACAAAAAGTGAATAAAAACAGAAAAAAAAAATTGCAAAAATTACTACCAAAGCGTGTGTTTTCTCACCACAACTCAATTTTTTATATTTCAATTGTCCAAAATGTGGGTACAATGGACCATTAACCCTACGCAATATAAAAATGCACGTAAAAATTTTATATTTTGTTCAAAATAACGTTAAACAGAAAAGTTTTGTGTTAACTTGTGTATTTACCGTTAATTCTAACCAAATTTTAAATTTTTACGTGCATTGTTATATTGCGTGGGGTAAATGTGCATTTTACCCACATTTTGAACAATTTAAATTACAAAACATTGATTTGAGGCGACAAAACATACGCTTTAGAAGTTAATTTTGCTAATTAATATTTTTTTGCGTTTTTGTTCATTATTTGTTCATTTGAACGTCATTTTAAACGATATGTACCAAAATCTAAACAAAATAATGGGTTAATGGAGAATTTCACCCCAAATGACATTTAATTGCACTTTAAATTTAAAAATTTTAATCGAAAGAACGGTCATTTTTACCGTTATTTTGAACCAAATATTTAATTTTTAATTGTCAATTAATGTCATTTGGGGTGAAATTCGCCATTCAACCGACATTTTGAACAATTTTATTATTAAACAATTGAGTTGTGGTGACCAAATAAACTTTGGTAGAATTTTGGTATTAATTATTCAAAATGACGTTCAAATGGACAAACAATGAATAAAAAATACAAAAAATATATAAATTAGAAAAAATTACTGCCAAAGCGTGTGTTTTATCACCACAACTCTATTTTTGTGTATTCCAATCGTTCAAAATTTGGGTTAAATGGACAAAATAACCCCACGCAACATAAAAATGCACGTTTAAATTTAATATTTTGTACGAAATAACGGTAAAACCAACAAATTTTGTGTTCACTTGTCTATTTATCGTTATTTCGTTCAAAACTTTAAATTTTGAAGTGCACTTTTATATTGCGTGGGGTTAAATTGTGCATTTTACAATGTGCATTAAATTAGTAATTTTTGCTCATTAATATTTTTTTTGGGTTATTTTGAACCAAATATTTCATTTTTAAGTGCAATTTAATGTCATTTGGTTCGAAATTCTTCATTTAACCGACATTTTGAACAATTTCAATATGAAACAATTGAGTAGTGGTGAATTAATTAACTTTGGTATGAATTGTTAAAAATGACGTTCAAATGGACAAATAATGAATAAAAGCAGAAAAAATATAAATTAGCAAAAATTACTACTAAAGCGTGTGTTTTATCACCACAACTCAAATTTTGAATATTTAAATTGTCCAAAACGTCGGTTGAATGAACCATTCAACCCCGCGCAACATAAAAATGCACGTAAAAATTTAATATTTTGTTCGAAATCACGGTAAAACAGACAAGTCTTGTGTAAACTTGTCTATTTACCGTTATTTCGCGCCAAATTTTTAATTTTTACGTGCAATTACATATTTCGTGGGGTTTAATTGTGCATTTTACCCACATTTTGAACAATTTAAATAATCAAAATTGAATTGTGGTGACAAAACACTCGCTTTGGTAGTAATTGTTGCTTATTAATATTTTTTTTTGTGTTATTTTGTACCAAATATTTAATTTTAAAGTGCAATTTAATGTCATTTGGGCTGAAATTCTCCATTTAACCGACAATTTGAACAATTTTAAAATGCAACGATTGAGTTGTTGTGATTAAACACACTTTGGTAAAATATTGGTTTTAATTGTTCAAAATGACGTCCAAATGGACAAATAATGAATTAAAACACAAAAAAAATTATAATTTAGCAAAAATTTCTACCAAAGCGTGTGTTTTATCACCACAACTTAATTTTTTATATTTCAATTGTCCAAAATGTGGGTAAAATGGACCATTTAACCCCGAGCAACATAAAACTGCACGTAAAAATTTAATACTTTGTTCGAAATAACGGTAAAACAGACAAGTAAAGTGTTATCTTAACTTCGTACATGTCAAGGAGGACAGGAGAATATAAAACGCGATTCTCCTGTGAAGGTCTGATAAATGAAGAAACGCAACGAAAATACCAAAATCTTGTCAGCAATAGCATTTGACGATCCAATTATCAATCTGATGATGTGAACAGTGTCTGGGAAGTATTGAAAACCTCGGTTGTCGATGCCGCCCAGCACACTCTCGGTATAGTGAAAACTAAGCCCAAAAATGATTGGTTTGATGAGGAGTGTCGTCTTGCTGTTGAGCAACGCAATATTGCCCACAATGAAGCGCAGACTCGGTTTACAATTGCAAGGAAAACCAAGGCAGTTCTTGCAAGGAGGACAGCTAAACGCATTTGTAGACAGAAGAAGTGCGAATGGTGGAAGGCCAAGGTCTTAAGAGTCCAACAACTCAGCAATGAGCACAATTCGCGTGGTTTCTTTAAAGGAATCACCGAATTGCACCATACCTTAAGATCTCGGTCAACTGCCATTCGGGACCAGGATGGTAACCTCTGTGTTAACGTCGATGCGGTACTCGATACATGGCGTGAACATTTTTGTGATCTACTTAATGTTCCACATGTATCACAAGCTGTATTTGAATACCCTCAAATACAGACCGCGGAGATGTTCATTGAGGATCCATCCTATGAGGAATTCACTATGGCCATGCAGAGATTAAAGAAAAATCGTTCACCAGGGGTTGATTGCATTAATTCAGAGCTCTTGATATTCGGAGGGCTAACTTTGTGGAACAATCTTTTCAACCTTGTTCGATTGGTATGGCGAAATAAAGTTATGCCTGATGAATGGAAAGTGGCCGCGTTATGCCCAATATTCAAAAAGGGTGATCGCATGAAATGCGAGAATTATCGCGGTATAGCTCTCCTTTGCACAGCATATAAGTTACTGTCTTACATAATCTTGGGAAGAATTACTCCTTTAGCGGAGGAAATTGTCGGTGACTACCAAGGAGGATTCCGTCCAAATCGGTCAGTCACTGATCAAGTTTTTTCGCTGCGGATGATTCTTTCCAAGTACTACGAAACATCTCGCGAGGTACACCAGGTATTCCTAGATTTCAAGCAAGCCTATGACTCGATCAATCGAGAGAGGCTATGGTATGCGCTTGAATATTTAGGAATACCACAAAAATATGTACATCTGTGTAAAATAACAGTAACGCAGTCACAATGCTGTGTCAAAGTTGAGAACAGGCTATCGAGAATTTTTGCAATTACTTCTGGTGTTCAACAAGGAGATGCGCTGTCCCCGATACTTTTTAATCTCATGTTGGAGTACATCCTTCGTAAAAGTGCAACACCTCAGGACAACATCTTATTCCGACAATCCAATCAACTTCTTGCGTATGCAGATGATATCTGTGTGATTGGATTAAATGGCAACGGAGTGAAAGATAAACTTGATCCACTGGATCAATGAGTCCAAAACCAAATATCTGATCTCTGGTTTTCGAGACCAAGACGCAAGTGATTTCAGTAGTGGAAACGACACGTTTGAAGGAGTGATGAGATTTAAGTATCTTGGATCTCTCATTACTCACGATAATAGTGTGGGAGAGGATATCAAGGTTCGCCTTGCTGCTGGCAATCGGGCTTTGTATCCTCTACGTTCACTGCTGAAATCAAAATATCTTGCAAATACGGATAAGCTGAAGCTGTACAGAGTGTTGATCAGACCTGTTGTCATGTATGGATGTGATAGTTGGACCTTGATGAGAGTTGGTCGATGGCACATACCGAGTTCTATTCAATCACGAGATCATTAATTTAATGCAAATTCCTGATATCGTGCATTAAATCAAAGGACAGCGAATACGCTGGCTCGGTCACGTTTTACGTGCTGATCCGAAACGAATGATACAGCGATCTTTGAGAGAGAACCGCCTTTCGGTAGGCGAAGAGGTCGCTGTCGGCGACGATGGCTCCACGGCGTAGAGAGCGATCTGGCATCTTCCAACTGCTTACAACAGTATGAAGAGCTGGCTTGTGATCGAAACTGTTGGAGCCGGATTGTTGACACGGTACGGGCCAACAATGTTCTGTAAAAACCGAAAAAAAAAGAAAAAAAAATATGAAACAATTGAGTTGTGGTGATCAAATTAAGTTTGGTAAAATTTTGGTATTACTTGTTCACAATGACGTTAAAATGGACAAATTATGAATAAAAATACAAACAAAATATAAATTTGAAAATATTACTATCAAAGCGTGTGTTTTATTACCACAAATCTATTTTTGTATATTCCAATTGCTCAAATTTTGGGGAAAATGGACAATATATCCCCACGGAACATAAAAATGCACGTAAAAATTTAATATTATGGTCAGAATAACGGTAAAAAAGACAATTTTTGTGTAAAATTGTCTATTTAGCGTTATTTCGAACCAAAATTAAAATTTTTAACGTACATTTTTTTATTGCGTTGAACAATTTAAGTATCAAAAAATTGATTTGCAGTGACAAAACACACGCTTCAGCATAAATTTTTGCTTATTTAGATTTTTTTTGTGTTTTTGTTCATTATGTGTCCATTTGAACGTCATTCTGAACGATATGAACCAAAATCTTTACAAAATTATGCGTGAATGCAGAGTTTTACCTTAAATGACATAAAATTGCACCTTAAAATTTAATATTTAAATCGGAATAATGGTAAATGGACAAATTGACACAAAACTTGTCGTTTTAACTGGTATTTTGAACCAAATATTTAATTTGTAAGTGCAATTTAATGTAATTTGGGATGAAATTCTTCATTTGACCGACATTTTGAACAACGAAAATATGAAACAATTGAGTTGTCGTGATATAACACACTTTGGTAGAATTTTGTTATTTCTTGTTAAAAATGACGTCCAAATAGACAAAAAATGAATTTAAATACAAAAAACATATAAATCAGCAAAAATAACTACCAAAGCGTGTGTTTTATCACCACAAATCTATTTCTGTATATTCCAATTGTTCAAACTTTGGGTAAAATGGACCATTTAACCCCACGCAATATAAAAATGCACGTAAAAATTAATATTTTGTTCAAGATAACGATGAAAAAGACCAATTTTATTTAAACTTGTCTTTTTACCGTTATTTCGAACAAATTTTAAATTTTTACGTACATTTTTATATTGCAATGGGTTAAATTGTGCATTAAACCCACATTTTGAACAATTTAAATATCAAAAAATAGAATTGTGGTCACGAAACACTCGGTTTAGTTGTAATTTTTGCTTTAAAATTTTTTTTTGCGTTATTCCACGCTTCAGTAGTAATTTTTGCTAATTTATATATTTTTTCTATTTTAATGACGTTCAACATTTTGAACAATTAATACCGAAATTCTACCAAAGTGTGTTTTATTACCATAACTCAATTGTTTTATATTGAAATTGTTCAGAATATCGATAAATTGGAGAAATTTCAGCTCGAATGACATTCAATGGTACTTAAAAATTAAATATTTGGTTCAAAATAACGCAAAAAAAATATTAATAAGCAAAAATTACTACCAAACCGTGTGTTTTGCCACCACAAATCAATTTTTTGTTATTGAAATTGTTCAAAATGTGGGTAAAATGCACAATTTTACCCCACGCAATATCAAAATGCACGTAAAAATTTAAAATTTTATTTGAATAAACGGTCAATAGACAAGTTTAAACATAACTTGTGTATATTACGGTTATTTTGAACAAAATATTACTTTTTACGTGCATTTTTATGTTGCGTGGGGTTAAATGGTCTATTTTACCCACATTTTGGACAATTAAAATATAAAAAAATTGAGTTGTGGTGATAAAACACACGCTTTGGTATTAATTTTTGCTAATTTATATTTTTTTTTATGTTTTTATTCATTATTTGTCCATTTAAACGTCATTTTGCACAATTAATACCAAAATTCTAGCAAAGTGTGTTTAATCACCACATTTCAATTGTTTTATATTGAATTGTTCAAAATGTCAGTTCAATGGAGAATTTCAGCCCAAATGACATTAAATTACACTAAAAAATTAAATATTTGATTCAAAATAACACAAAAAAATATTAATGAGCAAAAATTACTACCAAAGCGTAAGTTTTGTCACTACAATTTATTTTTTTTTATATGTAAATTGTTCAAAATGTGGGTTAAATGCACAACTTAACCCTATGCAATTTTTTCATATTTAATTTGTTTAAAATGTTGGTTAAATGGAGAATTTCACCCCAAATGACATTTAATTGCACTTTAAAATTAAATATGAGGTTCAATATAACAAAAAACGACAAGTTTTGTATCAATTTGTGAATTTCCCGTTATTTTAATCCATATATTTATTTTTAAGGTGCAATTCAATGTCATCTGGAGTGAAATTTTCTATTCACCCATTATTTTGAAAACATTTTGGTACATATCGTTCAAAATGACGTTCAAATGGACAAAAAACGAACAAAAACACAAAAAAAATATTAAGCAAAAATTACTACCAAAGATAAAGTTTTTTCACCTCAACCCAATTTTTTGATATTTAAATTGTTCAAAATGTGGGTTAAATGCACAATTTCACCCCACGTTATATAAAAATGCACGTCAAAATTCAAAATTTGATTCGAACTAACGGCAAATAGACAAGAATACATAAAACTTGTCTGTTTAACCGTTATTTCGAACAAAATATTAATTTTTCTTGTGCATTTGGATAATGCACGGGGTTATCGTCCATTTTACTCACATTTTGGACAATTGAATATAAAAAAGTTGAGCTGTAGTGATAAAACACACGCTTTGGTAGTAATTTTTGTTAATTTATATTGAGTTTGTGTTTTTGTTCATTATTTGTCTATTTGAACGTCATTTTGAACAACTTATACCAAAATTCTAGCAAAGTGTGTTTTATTACCACATCTCAATTGTTTCATATTGAAATTGTTCAAAATGTCGATTAAATGGAAAACTTTAGCCCAAACGACATTAAATTGCACTTAAATATTAAAAATTTGATTCAAAATATCACAAAAAAAATATATATTAGCAAAAATTACTACCAAAGCTTGTGTTTTGTCACCACAATTCACTTTCTTTGTATTTAAATTGTTCAAAATGTGGGTCAAATGACCAATTTTACCCCATGCAACATAAAACTGCACGTGAAAATTTAAAATTTGGTTCAAAATAACGGTAAAAAGGCAAGTTTACACAAACCTCGTCATTTTTACCGTTAATTCAAACAAAATATTTAATTTTTCGTGCATTTTCGTGTTGCGTGGGGTTTATTGGTCCATTTAACGCACATTTTAACAATTGAAATATAAAAAATTTGAAATGGGATGATAAAACACACGCTTTGGTAGTAATTATTGCTAATTTATATTTTTTTTTGAGTTTTCATTCCTTATTTTACTCGCATTAAAAAATGCATGTAAAAATTTAAAATTTGGTTCGAAATAACGGTTAATAGACAAATTTACACAAAAATTGACTGTTTTACCGTTAGTTTGAACACAATATTAAATTTAAACGTGCATTTTTATGTAGTGCGGTGCTTAATGGTCCATTTTACCCACATCTTAGACAATTGAAATATATAAAAATTGAGCTTTGGTGATAAAACACACGCTTTGGTAGTTATTATTGCTAATTTATATTTTTTTGTGTTTTTCTTCATTATTTGTCCATTTGAAAATCATTTTTAACAATTAATACCAAAATTCTACCAAAGTGTGTTTTATCATGACAACTCAATTGTTTGATATTGAAATTGTTCAAAATGTCGGTTAAATGGAGAATTTCAGCCCAAATGACATTAAATTGCACTTAAAAATTAATTATTTGGTTCAAAATAACACAAAAAAAATATTAATAAGCAAAACTTACTACCAAAGCGTGCGTTTTGTCACCACAATTCAATTTGTTTATATTTAAATTGTTCAAAATGTGGTTAAAATGCAAATTTTAACCCCACGCATTATATAAATGCACGTAAAAATTAAAAATTTGGCGCGAAATAACGGTAAATAGACATTTTACCCACATTTTGAACAACTTAAATATAAAAAAATTGAGTTGTGATTATAAAACACACGCTTTGGTAGTATTTATTGCAAATTTATATTTTTTTTGTGTTTTTATTCCTTATTTGTCCATTTGAACGTCATTTTGAACAATTAATACTAAAATTCTACCAAAGTGTGTTTCATCACCACAACTCAATTGTTTCATATTTAAATTGTTCAAAGTATCGGGTAAATGGAGTAATTTCAGCTCAAATGACATTCAATTGTACTTTAAAATTAAATATTTGGTTCACAACTGTTCTGAACTTATATCACAACAGCATATATCACACTCATAATCTTACTAGCTATACTTTATTTATCATTAATGTCAAATCTCAGTGGAATTCAAATACCTCTGTGATAATAAAATTTATACCTTTTATTATATAAATATTTCCACCTGTTAGTAAACATCGAAACCTATGAACTCCGTAAATCAATTAATTACGGTTCAGATCATGGTTTTTAAATTATGGTTAGCTTAAGTCCGAATTTAAAGTACGACAATATAATGTTTTTTTTTGCATTCGATAACTAGTTCTTGTATAGACAACAATAAAATTGTAAAAAGAAAAAAAATCAAAAGGTATTAAAACCAAAATATAAGTAACAACTTATACGTAATTATTTCGAATTGGAGAATTCGGCGGCACCACACGGCAACTTTTAATTCATTACAACGTGGAAGGAACGTAAAGAAAACCTATACACATAGGCCACGCTTAGCACGTGGAGTCATTAGCAGACAAACCAGGTATTTTCGTTACTCCATCATTTCTGGTCCTTCGAGCCGGATGTTTTTGGATCCCAATTCATCGAATAATCGCACAGCGTCACGACCACGCGGAATATCAGATATAACCGAGAACAGCTTAGTATTCTTCACAATTGTATAAGAATAAAGCAAATAGTATTAACTAATTTATCATCATATTAAATACATATCTGAAATATATAATTTATCTCATTTCACTCGACCATTTGCAATAAGCCACAGGTTGCAAGTTTTCAAAGGATCGATAGTAGTTGATATACTGTGTTGAAACTTGCATACCAAATTTTCCATCATCCACGTGTATTCCTGCCTGAAATCATCAATTATTTATTCAAGGTGTTAAAAATATATAGTGAACATATTTCAAGTACCGACAGTGTGAGTGATATTTAAGTGGTGTGATCAAACCAAATTTAGTCAAAATGCCGTCAGACGCACTAGGAGCATTAAAGAAACAACGAGCTGTAAATAAGGGTAAACTGACCAGTATTTTAACGTATGTTAACAAGATCACTGAAAAAACAACTGGAATCACTGTTGATCATCTGAAAATTCGTTAAGCCAGAGAAGAAAAGCTGATGGAGGAATTCACTACGATTGAAAACCAAATTTTTGCAGAAGTCGAAGCTCAAAATCCTGATCTTGAATATGAAGAGAATTACTATTTAGCAGTTTCCAGTTTAAATCGTTGCATTCGCGAACGATCACTGACATCCGCACCACATGAATCTTTTGATAATACTATTAACACTACTATGAATTCTCACTTAAACACCAAACTACCAAAAATAAACATTCCACCATTTTCAGGGGAATATGTTGAGTGGCAATCGTTCTACGACCTCTTTTCAACAACGATTCATGAGTCAAGTACATTAAGTGCCGTTCAAAAATTCCAGTGCCTTAAGGGGTTGTTGAGGGGTGAAGATGAAGTACTGCTACGTCATATAAGCATAACAGAGGCTAATTATATCGAGGCTCTACAAAAATTAAAATCACGTTACGATCGGAAGAAGATCATCATCAACTCGTTCATTCGAACCTTCATTGAACAACCATCTATCACCATAGCTAATGCAAATAATGTTAAACGCTTGATGGATACAGCTGACGAAGTTGTTCGTGGCTTAAAAGCATAAGGAACTGCCGCTGAAGGTCATGACGCTTGGCTGATCTATATTTTAACAGAAAAATTGGATACGAAAACCAAACTACTATGGGCGCAGAAATCTGCGGAAAATGATCACCCGGAACTAACTGATTTGTTAAAATTTTTGGCACTGAGAATTGACACCCTAGAATCTGTCAACACATCTGTTAACAAGATCTCTGGAAAACCAACCATCAAAAGTTATGTTGCCTCCAAGGTTTATCAGTGCGCAATTTGTAACAATAATCATCCAATGCATCAATGTTCCAATTTAAATGAAATGGACAAGTTAGCTAGACGCAACTGGGTCAAATCAAACAATCGTTGCTTCAATTGTCTAGGCACAAAACATTCTGTGTTTCAGTGCATGTCCAAATATCGCTGCCATAATTGCAAAGGAAAGCACCATACGCTATAACATATGGAAGAAACTAAAGATTCAAATGAACTCTTTCGTGAAAACAACGCACAAGCTCCGTCAACCTCGACTGCCAGGATTATATCTGCTCATGCCAAAAGTGTCTCAACTTCTTATCAAACCATCCTTCCAACAGCACTTATTAAAGTTTTAAAAGCATCAGGGGAACCCATGTGCTGTCGCGCCATGCTAGATTCTGGCTAAGAAGCTAGTTTTATTACAGAAAATTGTATACAGCGACACGGACTTCCCAGGAAAAACGCTAGAGTTTCAGTTTCAGGATTAGGTACTACTAAAGCAGGCACAACCAGAGGGGTGATTACTATCCAAATTAAAGCAGATGATGGATCAAGCTTTTGTGTCGAAGCATTCATCCTGAACAAAATCACAAACCAGTTACCAGAGCATAAAATAGAACTACCGAGCAACTCATGGAGTCATTTAAAGCTAGCTGACCCAGGATTTGGCAATCCTAATGAAATAGATTTGCTCATTGGCATAGACCACTTTTTCCAGCTATTAAAAGGGGGGCAAATCAAGGGTGATAAAAATAATTTTGTTCTTCAAAATACTATCTTTGGATGGATTGTTGCTGGAAATGTCGGTCGAATTCAACCAGATGATAAAATTCAGTCATTTAGCGGCATAGTAAAAACTTCAGAGGTAGATATCGATCGGACTCTTCACCGGTTCTGGGAAATAGAGAGTATTTCACAAGCAAAAATGCTATTAACACCAGAGGAAGAGATGTGTGAAAATCACTTCAAAAATAATTTCAACAGAACTCCGGAAGGTCGTTTTATGGTTAGTTTGCCGTTCAAAAGGCCACCAAGTGAATTGGGCGAATCATACAAGATGGCGTTGCAGAGGTTTCAATCACTTGAACGTTGCTTTGCACGCGACAAACCTTTTCATCAATTGTACTCTCAATTTATGTCTGAGTACTTATCACTAGGATATATGCAAGAAATTCAAAATCACGATCTCAATGATGGGTACTTCTTGCCCCACCATGGCGTATTCAAACAAAATTGCGCAAAACCGAAGCTCAGGGTAGTATTTGACGGGTCAGCAAAAACAACGACAGGTAAATCCCTGAACGACTGTTTGGGAGTAGGACCTACCATACAACCAACCTTGTATGCTACCGTGTTACGGTTCCGAGAGCATCGCATAGTGTTTGCAGCTGACATACAAAAAATGTACCGACAAATCATTGTCAATAAAGAAGATACCAAGTATCAAAAGATAATGTGGCGTTCAGATGCATCGAAACCAATACAATATTTTCGTTTGTGTACCGTAACGTACGGATTAGCTTCGGCACTGTTTCTAGCAACAAGAGCTCTAACACAAGTGGCCATCGATATTACAAAGGACGAACCTCTCGTTGCAAAAACCATTATGTCAAATATCTATATCGACAACATTATGACAGGTGCTGATTCAGAAGCGGAAGCACAAACCTTGAAAAACTGCATAACAAATGTTCTGTCAAAATGTGGATTCAAACTAAGTAAGTGGATGTCCAATTCATCGGTACTTCTTGAAGACATTCCATTGATCGACCGTGAAAGAAGGGATAAGTCTATTGATGACATCAACGATGGAGAAATCGTTAAAATTTTAGGCATTGAGTATGATCAATTTAATGATGTTTTTAAATTTAAAGTTGATCCATTAAAGGATTCACTACTGTCGAAGAGATCTATATTATCAGAAGCCAGCAAGATTTTTGATCCTTTGGGCTGGTTGGCACCCGTAACTGTCAAAATAAAAATATTTATTCAACGATTGTGGGTTTTAAACCTGGAATGGGACGATTAAGTGCCGAAGGAAGAAGCAGAACACTGGAAGAGAATATGAGAAAAACTTGTTAGCTTAGAAGAACTATCAATTCCACGACACATAAACACAACCAAACAATCAAGGGTTGAGCTTCATGGGTTTTGCGATGCAAGCCAAAACGCCTACGCTGCTGTAATATACTGTCGAGTCATCTCAGATAAAAATAATATCAAAACAAGCATTATTTGATCCAAAACAAAGATGGCTCCAATTAAACAGATATCTCTACCCCGTCTCAAATTATGTGGTGCGGTTTTATTAGCAAAACTAATGAGTCTCATCAAAACCGAATCAAACCTTAACGTTACTCAAATTTATCTCTGGACTGATTCAAAAATTGTTCTGGACTGGTTAGCATCGCACCCTCGTCGATGGACTTTATTTCTAGCTAATCGAACAGGAGAAATATTAGCAAATTACAACCGTTCTGAATGGGGGACACGTCCCATCAGAAGAAAATCCCGCCGATGGTGCTTCAAGAGGTCTTTTCCCAGAAGAACTACAGAATTGTAATTTATGGTGGGACGGCCCATCTTGGCTACGAAAAGGAAAGGAATGGTGGCCAAAACAACAACAAAACTATAAGTTGATTGACGAAGAAAACACCAAAGTTGCATTCATTACATCAATTCAATCTAACATCTTCGAAAATCTAT
Source organism: Tipula lateralis (assembly GCA_963932295.1). Taxonomy (NCBI): domain Eukaryota; kingdom Metazoa; phylum Arthropoda; class Insecta; order Diptera; family Tipulidae; genus Tipula; species Tipula lateralis. The sequence goes on along the minus strand of CAWVQQ010000513.1, from coordinate 190,696 downwards.
TTGCAAGGTTTTCGTCATTTCACAAAATCCAAAGAACATGTGCCTATATTCTTCGGGTTATACAAAACTGCAGGAAACCAGCAAAAAATAGGAATTTAACATTATGCCTTACAGGAGAAGAAATGTATGAATCCTTGTATACAATCTGCAAATTAGAACAAGGAAGGTTTTTCACTCAAGAACTAGATGACATCAGAAAATCGAAGGACTTGCGAAGAACGAGCAAGTTACGGTTCTTCAATCCATGTTTAGACAAACGTGAAGTACTCCGAGTAGGCGGCAGAATACATGAAAGCGACGCTTCTTTCTCCACAAAACACCCTATCATAATGCCACAACAATCCAATATTACCAAACTAATCTGCGAAGAACTTCACAATGATCATAAACATGCAGGCCCATCATTGCTATTGGCCATTGTAAGGCAGCAATATTGGATTCCCGGCGCCAAGAATCTTCTCAAAAGCATTGTCCGTCGTTGCGTGACATGCACTCGATTTAAAGCCAAAACCCAAGATCAAATCATGGGCAACTTACCATCGTATCGTGTTAAGCTGGATCGTCCTTTTACTGCTGTTGGTGTTGACTATGCAGGACCCATCCTTATTATCTTACTAAAGGGCGCGGTCAAAAAACATACAAAGCCTACATATGTGTATTTATTTGTTTAAGTACGAAAGCAATACATTTGGAACTTGTTTCAGATTTGACCACCGATGCCTTTATCGCCGCACTCAAACGGTTTGTAGCGCGTCGAAGAGTATGCCAAGATATATACAGTGACAATGGGTCTAATTTTATTGGCGCAAAGAATCAAATACTTACAACCTTCAATAACATCATCAACAATTCTAATCAAATGTCTCATTTTTTATCTAGAATTGCAATAACTTGGCATTTAATCCCACCCAGTGCACCGCACTTTGGAGGAATCTAGGAATCAGCGGTGAAATCAACGAAATTCCATTTAAAGAGAGTAATCGGTGAATCCATACTTACGATAGAAGAAATGATGACTCTATTAACCAAAATAGAGAGTATCCTTAATTCAAGGCCGCTGTGCGTTCTATCGTCATCTGATATCGATGCTTTGACTCCAGCCCATTTCCTGATTGGCCAACCTAGTACCAAATTACCAGAGTGCGATATAACATCACTTAAACCATCCCATTTGTCACGATGGCAAATGGTTCAACAAAAAGCCCAACATTTTTGGAAACGATGGAATACAGAGTATATCATTCTCTCCAACAACGTAGTAAATGGCTCAACTTAAAATCATCAGTGAATCTGCAGGATATTGTTGTTATCAAGGAAGATAATATTCCAGTCAACAAGTGGCTTCTCGGTAGATTTATTCAACTACACCCAGGATCCGATGGAGTTACGAGAGTTGTTACACTAAAAACTAACAATGGAGAATTAAAACGTCCCATCACTAAAATAGTATTACTCCCTGTTGAACCTGATGCTTCAAGGCCGGCGGAATGTTCTGAATTTATATCACAACAGCATATATCACACGCATAATCTTACTAGCTATACTTTATTTATCATTAATGTCAAATCTCAGTGGAATTCAAATACCTCTGTGATAATAAAATTTATACCTTTTATTATATAAATATTTCCACCTGTTAGTAAACATCGAAACCTATGAACTCCGTAAATCAATTAATTACGGTTCGGATCATGGTTTTTAAATTATGGTTAGCTTAAGTCCGAATTTTAAGTACGACATTATAATGTTTTTTTTTTGCATTCGATAACTAGCTCTTGTATTAACAACAATAAAATTGTAAAAAGAAAAAAAATCAAGAGGTATTAAAACCAAAATATAAGTAATAACTTATACGTAATTATTTCGAATTGGAGAATTCGGCGAAACCACACGGCAACTTAAAATTCATTACATTGTGGAAGGAACGTAAAGAAAACCTATACACATAGGCCACGCTTAGCACGTGGAGTCATTAGCAGACAAACCAGGTATTTTCGTTACTCCATCAACAACAACACAAAAAAAATATTTAAAAGCAAACATTACTACCAAACCGTGTGTTTTGTCACCAAAATTCAATTTTTTGATATTAAAATTGTTCAAAAAGTGGGTAAAATGCACAATTTACCCCACGAAATCTTAAAGTGCACGTTCAAATTTTAAAATCTGTTCAATATAACGGTCAATAGACAAGTTAAAACCAAACTTTACTATTTTACCGTTATTTTGAACTAAATATTAATTTTTTACGTGCAATTCTATGTTGCGTGGAGTTAAATGATCCATTTTACCCAAATTTTGAACAATTGCAATATACAAAAATAGATTTGTGATGAAAAAACACAAGCTTTGGTAGTAATTTTTGCAAATTTTTATTTTTTTTTGTATTTTTATTCATTATTTGTCCATTTGGACGTCATTTTGAACAAGTAATTTAAAACAAAATTTGTCTTTTTAACTGTTATTTTGAACAAAATATAAATTTTTAACGTGCATTTTTATGTTTCGTTTGGTTAAATGGTCCATTTTACCCAAATTTTGAACAATTAAAATATACAAAAATAGATTTGTGGTGATAAAACACACGCTTTGGTAGTAATTTTTGCTAATTTATATTTTTTATTTGTATTTTTATTCATTATTTGTCTATTTGGACGTCATTTTTAACAAGTTATACCAAAATTCTACCAAAGTTATTTTTATCTCCACAACTCAATTGTTTTATACTGAAATTGTTCAAAATGTCGGTCAAATGAAGAATTTCACCCCAAATGACATTAAATTGCACTGACAACTTGTCTTTTTACCGTTATTTCGATTTAAATATTTTATTTTAAGATGCAATTAAATGTCATTTGGGGTGAAATTCTGCATTCACCCATTATTTTGTTAAAATTTTGGTACAAAACGTTCAGAATGATGTTCAAATGACAAATAATGGACAAAAACAAAAAAAAAATTATAAGGAAAAAAAATTTCACTAAAGCTTGTGTTTTGTCACCACAACCCAATTTTTTGATATTTATATTGTTCAAAATGATGGTAAAATGCACAATTTAACGCAACGCAATATAAAAATGCACGTAAAAATTTAAAATTTGGTTCAAAACAACGGTAAACAGACAATTTTACACAAAATTGGTCTGTTTTACTGTTATTTCGAACAAAATATAAAATTTTTACGTGCATATTTATGTTGTGTGGGGTTGAATGGTCCATTTTACCTACAGTTTGGACAATTGAGATATCAAAAAATTGAGCCGTGTTTTAATTTTTGCTAATTTATATTTTTTTGTGTTTTCTTTCATAATCAGTCCATTTGAACCTCATTTTGAACAATTAATACCAAAATTCTACCAAAGTGTGTTTTATCACCACCACTCAATTGTTTTATATTAAAATTGTTCAAAATGTCGGTTAAATGGAGAATTTTAGCCCAAATGACATTAAATTGCAATTAAAAATTAAATATTTGGTTCAAAATAACACAAATAAAATTATTAATAAGCAAAAATTACTACCAAAGCGTGCGTTTTGTCACCACAATTCAATTTCTTTATAAAAATTGTTCAAAATGTGGTTAAAATGCAAATTTTAACCCCACGCATTATAAAAATGCACGTCAAAATTTAAAATTTGGTTCGAAATAACGGTAAATAGACAAGTTAACACAAAACTTGTCTGTTTTACCGTTATTTCGAACCAAATTTTAAATTTTACGTGCATTTTTATAATGCGTGGGGTTAAACGGTCCATTTTACCCACATTTTGAACAATTGAAATATAAAAAAATTGAGTTGTGGTGATAAAACACACGCTTTGGTATTATTTATTGCACATTTATAGTTTTTTTGTGTTTTTATTCATTATTTGTCCATTTGAACGTCATTTTAAACAATTAATACCAAAATTCTACCAAAGTGTGTTTTATCACTACTTTTCAATTGTTTTATATTAAAATTGTTCAAAATGTCGGTTAAATCGAGAATTTCAGCCCAAATGACATTCAATTGTACTCTAAAATTAAATATTTGGTTCAAAATAACGCAAAAAAAATATTTTAAAGCAAAAAATTACTACCAAACAGTGTGTTTTGTCACCACAATTCAATTTTTTGATATTTATATTGTTCAAAATGTGTGTAAAATTGACATTTTGACCCCACGCAATATCAAAATACACGTAAAAGTTTAAAATTTGTTCGAAATAACGGTAAATAGACAAGTTTAAACAAAACTTGTCTATTTAACCGTTATTTTGAACAAAATATTAATTTTTTACGTGCATTTTTATGTTGCGCGGGGTAAAATGGGCCATTTTACCCCAAATTTTGAACAATTGGAATATACAAAAATATATGTGTGGTGATAAAACACACGCTTTGGTAGTAATTTTTGCTAATTTAAATATTTTTTGTAATTTTATTTAATATTTGTCGATTTGAACGTCATTTAGAACAATAAAAACCCAAATCCTACCAAAGTGTGTTTTATCACCACAACTCACTTGTTTCATATTAAAATTGTTCAAAATGTCGGTTTAATGAGGAATTTCATCCCAAATGACATTAAATTGCAATTAAAAATTAAATATTTGGTTCAAAATAACAGCAAAAAAATATTAATTAGCAAAAATTACTACCAAACCGTGTGTTTTGTCACCACAATTCAATTTTCTGATATCAAAAATTGTTCAAACTGTGGGTAAATTCACAATTTAACCCCACGCAATGTAGAAATGCACGATTAAATTAAGAATTAGGTTCAAAATAACGGTAAATAGACAAGTTGATACAAAACCTGTCTGTGTTACCGTTAATTGAAACAATATATTTTATTGAAACGTGCATTTAATGTTGCACGGGCTTGAATGTTCCATTTTACCCACGTTTTGGACAATTGAAATATTCTTAATAGATTTGTCATGATAAAACACCCGCTTTGGTAGTAATTTTTACTAGTTATGTTTTTTATTCATTATTTGTCCATTTGAACGTCATTTTGAACAATTAATACCAAAACTCTACCAAAGTGTGTTATATGTACGTGCATTTTTATGTTGCGTGGGGTTAAAATGATTATTTAACCAACACTTTGGACAATTTAAATATACAAAAAATTGAGTTGTGGTGATAAAACACACGCTTTGGTAGTAATTTTTGCTAACTTTTTTTTTTTATAATTTTTTTCAAAATTTGTCCATTTAAAAGTATTTAATTATATACCAAAATAAATGTTTGGTAATAAAACACACGCTTTGGTAGTAATTTTTGCTAGGTAATTTTTTTTTTGTAATTTTGTTTATAATTTGTCCATTAAACGTCATTTAAAACAAGAAATACCAAAATTCTACCAAAGTTAATTTTATCACCACAACTCAATTGTTGCATATTTAAATTGTTCAAAATGTCGGTCAAATGGATAATTTCACACCAATTGACAATTAATTGCACTTAAAAATTAAATATTTGGTTCATATTAACCGGAAAACGACAAGTTTTGTTTCAACTTGTCTATTAACCGTTATTTCGATTAAAATATTTAAATTTAAGGTGCCATTTTATGTTTTTTGGGTCGAAATTCCCCATTTTCCCATTATTTTGATAAGATTTTGGTACATATCGTTCAAAATGACGTTCAAATGGACAAATAATGAACAAAAACACAAAAAAAATATTATTAATCAAAAATTGTTACCAAAGCGTGTGTATTGTCACCACAATTCAATATTTAATATTAAAATAGTTCAAAATGTGGTTTAAATGAAAATTTTAACTCGACGCAACATCAAAATGCACGTTAAATGTAAAATTTGGTTCGAAATAAGGATAAACAGACAAATTTACACCAAATTATACTGTTTTACCGTTATTTCGAACAAAATATTAAATTTTTACGTGCATTTTTATGTTGCGCGGGATTAAATGATCCATTTTTCCCACATTTTGGACAATTGAAATACAAAAAAATTGAGTTGTGGTGATAAAACACATGCTTTGGTAGTAATTATTGCTAATTCTTATTTTTTTTTTTGTATTTTTTTCCATTATTTGTCCATATGAAAGTCATTTTGAACAAGAAATACCAAAATTTTACCGAAGTTAATTTTATCACCACCACTCAATTTTTTCATATTGAAATTGTTAAAAATGTCGGTTCAATGAAGAATATCACCCCAAATAACATTAAATTGCACTTAAAAATTAAATATTTGGTTCAAAATAACGGTAAAAACGACAAGTTTAGTGTCAACTTGTCTATTAACCGTTATTTTGATTAAAAATTTTAATTTTGAGTCGCAATTTTATGTAATTTGGAGTGTAATTCTCCATTCACCCATTATTAAGTAAATATTTTGGTACATGTCGTTCAAATTGACATTTAAATGGACAAATAACGAACCAAAACACAAAAACAATATAAATTAGCAACAATAACTACCAAAGCGTGTGTTTTGTCACCTCAACCCAATTTTTTGATATTTTCATAGTAAAAAATATGGGTAAAATGCACAATTTGACCCGACGCAATATAACAATGCACGTAAAAATTTATAATTTGGTTCGAAATAATGGTAAATTGACAAGTTTACACAAAAATTTTCTGTTTTACCGTTCTTTTGAACAAAATATTATATTTTTACGTGAATTTTTATGTTGCGTGGAGTTAAATGGTCCATTTTACCAAAATAGATTTGTGGTGATAAAACACACGCTTTGGTAGCAATTTTTGCTAATTTTTATTTTTTTTGTGTTTTAATTCATTATTGTCCCTATGAATGTCATTTTGAACAAGAAATACCAAAATTCTACCAAAGTGAGTTTTATCACCACAACTCAATTGTTTCATTTTTGAATTGTTCAAAATGGCGGTTAAATGGAGAATTTCACACCAAAAGACATTAAATTGTACTAAAAAATTAAATATTTGGTTCAATATAACAAAAAACGACAAGTTTTGTGTCAATTTGTCAATTTCCTGTTATTTTGTACCCATATTTTGGACAAGTGAAATATAAAAAAAATTGACTTGTGGTGATAAAACACATGCTTTCGTAGTAATTTTTGCTAATTTATTTTTGTTTTGTGTTTTCATTCATTATTGGTCCACTTGAACGTCATTTTGAACAAGTAATACCAAAATTCTACCAAAATTAATTTAATCACCACAACTCAATTGTTACATATTAATTTTGTTCAAAATAATATTTGAATGGAGAATTTCAGCCTCTATGACAATTAATGGCACTTAAAAATTAAATATTTGGTTAAAAATAACACAAAAAAAATTTAAATCAGCAAAAATTTCTACCAAAGCGTGTTTTTTGTCACCACAATTCAATTTTTTTATATTTAAATTTTTCAAAATGTGGGTATAATGCACAACTAAACTTCACGCAATATATAAATGCACTTCACAATTTAAAATTTTGTTCGAAATAACGGTAAATAGACAAGTTTTTACAAAACTTGTCTTTTTTATCGTTATTTCGAACAAAATATTAAATTTTTACGTGCATTTAATGTTGCACGGGCTAAAATGTTCCATTTTACCCACATTTTGGACAATTGAAATATACTTAATAGATTTGTCATTATAAAACATCCGCTTTGGTAGTTATTTTTACTAGTTATGTTTTTTATTCATTTTTTGTCCATTTGAACGTCATTATGAACAATCAATACAAAAACTCTACCAAAGTGTGTTATATCACCACAACTCAATTGTTTAATATTGTTATCGATCAAAGTATCGATAAAATTAAAAATTTCATCCCAAATGACAATGAATTGCACTTAAAAATTAAATATTTGGTTCAAAATAATACAAAGAAAAATAGAAATTAGCAAAAATTACTAACAAACCGTGTGTTTAGTCACCACAATTCAATTTTCTTATATTAAAATTGTTCAAAATGTGAGTAAAATGCACAATTTTACCTAACGCAATATAAATATGCACCTTAAAAATTAAAAAATTGATTCAAAATAACGGTAAATAGACCATTAAACCCCACGCAACATAAAAATGTACATGAAAATTTAATTTTTTTTATGATAACGGTAAAACAGACAAATTTTGTGTAAACTTGTATGTTTTACCGTAATTTCGAACAAAATATTTAATTGAAACGTGCATTTTCATGATTCGTGGTGTTATTTTGTCCATTTTACCCACATTTTGGACAATTGAAATACAAAAAAAGTTGAGTTGTGGTGATAAAACACACGCTTTGGAAGAAATTTTTGCTTTTTTATATATTCTTTGTGTTTTTATTCATTATTTGTCCATTTGAACGTCATTTTAAACAATTTATACCAAAATTCTACCGAAATGTGTTTTTTTACCACAACTTAATTGTTTTATAATGAAATTGTTCAAAATGTCGGTTTATTGGAAAATTTCACACCAAATGACATTAAATTGCACGTAAAAATTAAAAAGTCGGTTTAAAATAACACAAAAGAAATAATAATAAGCAAAACTTACTACCAAAGCGTGTGTTTTGTCACCACAATTTAACTTTTTTATATTTAAAATTTTCAAAATGTGGGTAAAATGGACAATATAGCCCCACGCAACATGTAAGGGACGTGAATATTTAAAATTGTGTTCGAAATAACGGAAAAACCGAGTTTTGTATTAACTTGTCTATTTATAATTAATTGGAATATACAAAAATAGAGTTGTGGTGATAAAACACAGGCTTTGGTAGTAATTTTTGCTAATTAATATATTTTTTGTATTTTTTCTTTATTATTTGTCCATTTGAACATCATTTTGAACAATAAATACCAAAATTCTACCAAAGTAAATTTTATCACCACAACTCAATGGTTTCATATTTAAATGGTTCAAAATGTCGGTTAAATGGAGAATTTCACACCAAATGACATTTAATTGCACTTAAAAATTAAATATTTGGTTCAATATTACGGTAAAAACGACCAAATTTGTGTCAACTTGTCTATTTACCGTTATTTTGATTATAATATTTAATTTAAAGGTGTATTTTTATGTTATTTGGGGTGAAATTCTCTATTTACCCATTATTTTGTCAGGATTTTGGTACATGTCGTTTTAAATGACGTAAAGATGAACAAATAATGAACAAAAACACAAAACAAAATATTATTTAGCAGAAATTACTACTAAAGCGTGTGTTTTGTCACCACAATTAAATTTTTTTCTATTTAAATAGTTAAAAATGTTTGTAAAATGCAAATATACCCAGGCAATATAAAAATGCACGTAAAAATTTAAAATTTGGTTCGAAATAACTATAAATAGACAAGTTTACGCCAAACTGGTCATTTATCGTGCATTTTTATCGTGCATTTTTATGTTTTAAATGGTCAATTTTTCCCCCGTTTAGGACAGTTTTAATACAAAAAAATTGCGTTCTGGTGATAAAACACACGCTTTGATATTAACAATTGCTCATCATATTTTTTTTGTGTATTTATTCCTAATTTGTTCATTTGAACATCATTTAAACAATTAATACCTCAATTCAACCAAAGTGTGTATAATCACCACAACTTAATTGTTTCATATTTAAATTGTTCAAAATGTCGGTTAAATGAAAAACTTCACCCCAAATTACATTAAATTTCACTTGAAAATTTAATATTTGGTTCAAAATAATGGTAAAAAAGACAAGTTTTGTGTCAACTTGTCTATTTACCGTTACTTCGATTAACATATTTAATTTTGAGGTGCAATTTTATGTCATTTGCGGGTGAAATTCTCTATTTACCCATGATTTTGTAAAGATTTTGGTACATGTCGTTCAAAATGACGTTCAAATGGACAAATAATGAACAAAAACACAAAAAAAAATATTAATAAGCAAATATTTCTACTTTAACGTGTGGTTTGTCACCACAACTAAATTTTTTGATATTAATATTGTTTAAAATGTTAATAATGCACAATTTTACCCCACGCAATATAAAATGCACGTAAAAATTTTAAATTTGGTTCGAAATAACGGTAAATAGACAAGAATGCACAAAACTGGTCTGTCCTACCGTTATTTCGAACAAAATAGCAAATTAAACGTGCATTTTTATGTTGCGCGGGGGTAAAATGGTCCATTTTACCGACAGTTTGAACAGTTGAAATATAAAAAAATTGAGTTCTGATGATATAACACACGCTTTGTAGTAATTATTGCTTATTTATATTGAGTTTGTGTTTTAATTCATTATTTCTCCATTTGAAAGTCATTTTGAACAATTTATAGCAAAATTCTTCCAAAGTTAATTTAATCACCACAGCTCAATTGTTTTATATTTAAATTGTTCAAAATGTCAGATAAATGAAGAATTTCAGCCCAAATGACATTAAATTGCACTTTAAAATTAAATATTTGGTTCAAAATAACACAAGAAAATATTAATTAGCAAAAAATTACTACCAAAGCGTGTGTTTTGTCACCACAATTCAATTTTTTTTGATATTTAAATTGTTGAAAATGTGGGTAAAATGCACAATGTAACCCCACGCAATATAAAAATGCACGTAAAAATTAAAAATTTGGTTCAAAATAACGGTTTTTTAATTTTAACGTGAATTTTTATGTTTCGCGGGTTAAATGGTCCATCTTACGCATATTTTGGACAATTTATATATAAAAAAATTGAGTTGTGGTGATAAAACACACGTTTTTTCTAGTAATTTTTGCTAATTTATATTTGTTTTTTGTGTTTTATTTATTATTTGTCCATTAAACCGACATTTTGAACAAATAATACCAAAATTCTACCAAAGTTAATTTGATCATCACAACTCAATTGTTTCATATCAAAATTGTTCACAATGTCGGTTAAATGGAGAATTTTACCCCAATTTATATTCAATTGCACTTTTAAAATTAAAATTTGGATCAAAATGATGGTAAAAATGACAAGTTTTGTGTCTATTTACCGTTATTTCGATTAAAATTTTTAATTTTTAGGTGCAAATTTATGTGATTTGGGGTGAAATTCTCAATTGACCCATTATTTTGATAAGATTTTGGTACATATCGTTCAAAATGACGTTTGAATGGACAAATAATGAATAAAAACACAGAAAAAATATTCATTACAAAAAATAACTACTAAAGCGTGTGTTTTGTCACCACAACTCAATTTTTTGATATTTAAATTGTTCAAAATGTGGGTAAAATGCACAATTTAACCCCACGCAATATAAAAATGCACGTAAAAATTTATAATTTGGTTCAAAATAACGGTTTTTAGACAAGTTAACACCAAACTTGTCTGTTTTACCGTTATTTCTAACAAAATATTAAATTTTAACGTGCATTTTTATGTTTCGCGGGGTTAAATGGTCCCTTTTTCCTACATTTTGGACAATTTATATATAAAAAAATTCAATTGTGCTGATAAAACACACGCTTTAGTAGTAATTTTTGCTAATTTATATTTTTTTTTGTTTTATTCATAATTTGTCCATTTGAACTTCATTTTGAACAATTAATACCAAAATTCTACCAATGTGTGTTTAATCACCACAACTCAATTGTTTCATATTGAAATTGTTCACAATGTCTGTTCAATTGAGAATTATTGCTTATAAATATTTTTTTTTGTTTTATTTTGAACCAAATATTTAATTTTTAAGTGCAATTTAGTGTCACTTGGGCTCAAATTCTCCATTTAACCGACATTTTGAACAATTTCAATATGCAACAATTGAGTTGTGGTTATTAAACACATTTTGGTAGAATTTTGATATAAATTGTTCAAAATGACGTTCAAATGGACAAATAATTAATAAAAACACAAAAAAAATATAAATTAGTAAAAAACAACACCAAAGCGTGTGTTTTATCACCACAACTCAATTTTTATATATTTCAATTGTCCAAAATGTGGGTTAAATGGACCATTTAACACAATTCAACATATAATTGCACGTAAAAATTTAATATTTTGTTCAAAATAACGGTAAACCAGCCAAGTTTTGTGTTAACTTGTCTATTGACCGTTATTTCGAACCAAATTTTAAATTTTTACGTGCATTTTTAAATTTTGAACGATTTAAATAGCAAAAAATTTAGTTGTGGTGACAAAACACACGCTTTAGTTAAAATTTTTGCTAATTAATATTATTTTAGTGTTTTTGTACATTTTTTGTCCATTTGAACGTCATTTTGAACGAAATGTACCAAAATCTTAACAAAATAATGGGAATTGGAAAATTTTACCCGAAATGACATAAAATTGCACCAAAAAATTAAATATTCTAATCGAAATAACGGTGGATAGACAAATTGAAACAAGACTTGTCGTTTAAACCGTTATTTTGAACCAAATATTTAATTTTTAAGTGCAATTTAAGGTCATTTGGGGTAAAATTCTCCATCGAACCGACATTTTAAACAATTTTAAAATTAAGCAATTGAGTGGTGGTGATAAAACACACTTTGGTAGAATTTTGGTATTGATTGTTAAAATGGACCAATAATGAATAGAAATACAAAAATAATATAAATTAGCAAAAATGACTACCAAACCATGTTTTTCATCACCACAAATCTTTTCAATTGTTCAAAATTTGGGTAAAATGGACAATATGACCCGACGCAACATGAAAATGATCGTAAAAATTTAATATTTTGTTCGAAATAATGGTAAAACAGACAAGTTTTGTGTAAACTTGTCAATTGTTTGCGTAGGGCTAAATTGTGCATTTTACCCACATTTGGAACAATTTAAATATTAACAAATTGAGTAAAGGTGACAAAACAAACGCTTTGGTATTTTTTTTTGCTTAATAATATAAAATTTTTTTTGTGTTTTTGTTCATTATTTGTCCATTTGAACGTCATTTTGAACGATATGTACCACAATCTTAACAAAATAATGGGAAAATAGAAAATTTCACCCCAAATGACATTAAATTGCAACTTAAAATTATATTTTCTAATCGAAATAACGGTAAATGGACAAGTTGACACAAAACTTGTCGTTTTTACCGTTATTTTGCACCAAAGCGTGTGTTTTATCACCACAACTCAATTTTTTTTATATTGCAATTGTCCAAAATGTGGGTTGAATGGACCATTTAACACAACTCAACATATAAATGCACGTAAAAATTTAATATTTGGTTCGAAATAACGGTAAAACAGCCAAGTTTTGTGTTAACTTGTTTATTGACCGTTATTTCGAACCAAATTTTAAATTTTTACGTCCATTTTTATATTTTGGACGATTTAAATATCAAAAAATTGAGTTGTGGTGACAAAAACACACGCTTTAGTTGTAATTTTTGCTAATTAATAGATTTTTAGTGTTTTTGTACATTATTTGTCCATTTGAACGTCATTTTGAACGACATGTACCAAAATCTTAACAAAATAATGGGTAAATGGAAAATTTCACCCGAAATGACATAAAAATTGCACTTAAACATTAAATATTTTAATCAAAATAACGGTAAATTGACAAGTTGAAACAAGACTTGTCGTTCTAACCGTTATTTTGAACCAAATATTTAATTTTTAAGTGCAATTGAATGTCATTTAGGGTAAAATTCTCCATTTAACCGACATTTTGAACAATTTCAATATCAAACAATTGAGTTGTGGCGATTAAACACACTTTGGTAGAATTTTGGTATTAGCTGTTCAAAATGACGTTCAAATGAACAAATAATGAAAAAATGTACAAACGAAATATGAATTAGCAATAATAACTACCAAAGCGTGTGTTTTGTCACCACAAATCTATTTTGTATATTCCAATTATTCAAAATTTGGGTAAAATGGACCATTAAACCCCACACAACAAAAAAATGCACGTAAAAATTTAATTATTTGTTCGAAATAACGGTTGAACAGGCAAGTTATGTGTAAACTTGTCTATTTATAATTATTTCGATTGCGTGGGGTTTTATTGTGCATTTTACCAACATTTTATACAAATAAATATATTAAAATTGAATTGTTGTGACAAAACAAACGCTTTGGTAGTAATTTTTGCTTATTAATATTTTTTTTTGTTTTATTTTGAACCATATACTTAATTTTTAAGTGCAATTTAGTGTTATTTGAGCTGAAATAATCCATTTAACCGACATTTTGAACAATTTTGATATGAAACAATTGAGTTGTGGTGATAAAATACACTATGGTAGAATTTTGAGATTAATTATTCAAAATGACGTTCAAATGGACAAATAATGAATAAAAACTCAAAAAAAATATAAATTAGCAAAAACTACTACCAAAGCGTGTGTTTTGTCACCACAACTCAATTTTTATATATTTCAATGGTCCAAAATGTGGGTGAAATGGACCATTTAACCCCGCGCAATATTAAAATTTACGTAAAAATTTAATATTCTTTTCGAAATATCGGTTAAACAGACAAGTTTTGTTAAGCTTTTCTATTTATAGTTATTTCGAACCAAATTTAAAATTTTAACGTGCATTTTTATATTGCGTGGGGTTAAATTGTGCATTTTGCCCACAATTTGAACACTTTAAATATCAAAACATTGAGTTCTAGTAATAAAACACATAATTTAGTAATAATTTTTGCTAATTAATATTTTTTTTGTGTTTTTGTACATTATTTGTCCATTTGAACGTCATTTTGAACGATATGTACCAAAATCTTAACAAAATAATGGGTTAATAGAAAATTTCACCCCGAATTACATAAAATCGCACCTAAAAATAAAATATTCTAATCGAAATAACGGTTAATAGACAAGTTGAAATTAAACTTGTCATTCTTACCGTTATTTTGAACCAAATATTAAATTTTTAAGTGCAATTTAATGTCATTTGGTGTGAAATTTTCCATTTAACCGACATTTTGAACAATTTTAATATGAAACAATTGAGTTGTGGTGATTTAACACACTTTGGTAGCATTTTGGTATCAATTGTTCAAAATGACGTTCAAATGGACAAGTTATGAATAAAAATACAAAAATAATATAAATTAGCAAAAAATACTACCAAAGCGTGTTTTTTATCACAACAACTAAATTCTTTTATATTTCAATTTCGAAAATGTGGGTAAAATGGACAATATAACCCCACGCAACATATAAATGCACGTAAAAATTTAATATTTTGTTCGAAAACTGGTAAATAAGACAAGTTTTGTGTAAACTTGTCAATTGTTCGTTATTTCGAACCAAATTGGAAATTTTTACGTGCATTTTAATATTTTGAACAATATTTCTTTATTCATAAGTTATACTTCAAGTACTATGCGTTGCATAATAAACACAACCATTATTTCATTATTTTTCATTCAACTATTTACATAACTATTTAGGTATGAACATATATTTGTTTTTATAAAAGATTTTATTTGTCAGCTCATTTACTATTTATATATATATATTATATACACATTTTAGCCTATAACTTTATCATTTTTATTTTCAACTATCTCCAGTTTTATTTCTTTCATTTCTCAATTCCGACTGTCTCAAAAAAAATTATATCTCCCATCTACAGCTTTTTCCGCCCAAAACAAAACATTTTTCCCGTTTATAACATTTTATGACCCCAAAAAAAAAATGTTCAACCAAACACGTCACGATTACTGTAATTCATTCGATTATTAATTTTTCTACCAGGTAACTCTTAAAATAATTACAAACTCAATTGTTACATATTGAAATTGTTCAAAATGTCGGTTAAATGAAGAATTTAAGCCCAAATGACATTAAATTGCACTTACAAATTAAATATTTGGTTCAAAATAACACAAAAATAATATAAATAAGCAAAAATTACTACCAAAGAGTTTGTTTTGTCACCACAATTCAATTTCTTTCTATTAAAATTGTTCGAAATGTGGGTAAAATGCACAATTTAAACCCACGCAACATAAAATTCCTCGTAAGAATTAAAAATTTGGTTTGAAATACCGATAAATAGACAAGTTTACACAAAACTTGTCTGTTTTACCGTTATTTTGAACAAAATATTAAATTTTTAGTTGCATTTTTATGTTGCGCGAGGTTATATGGTCCATTTTACTCCCATTTTGGACAATTGAAATATAAAAAAATTGAGTTGTGGTGATAAAACACACGCTTTGGTAGTAATTTTTGCATATTTTATTATATATGTATGTTTCATATATTAAATATATAATATATATATTATATATCATTTTTGTGTATTTATTCATTATTTGTCCATTTGATCGTCATTTTGAACAATTAATACCAAAATTTTACTAAAGTAGGTTTTATCACCACTACTCAAATATTTCAAATTGAAATTGTTCAAAACGTCGGTTAAATGGAGAATTTTAGCCCAAATGACATTAAATTGCTCTTTTAAATTAAATATTTGGTTCAAAATAACACAAAAAAAAATATTTACCGTTATTTTGAACCAAATATTTAGTTTTTACGTACATTTCTATGTTTCGCGGGAAGAACTGGTCCATTTGACCCACGTTTTGGACAATTTAAATATAAAAAATTGAGTTGTGGTGATAAAACACACGCTTTGGTAGTAATTTTTGCTAATTTATATTTTTGTTTTGTAGTTTTATTCATTATTTGTCTATTTGAATGTCCTTAAGAACAATAAAAACCAAAATTCTACCAAAGTGTGTCTTATCACCTCAACTCAATTGTTTCATATTTAAATTGTTCAATATGTCGGTTAAATGAAAAATTTCATCCCAAATGACATTAAATTGCACTTAAAAATTAAATATTTGGTTCAAAATAACACAAAAAAAATATTAATTAGCAAAACTTACTACCAAATCGTGTGTTTTTTCACCACAATTCAATTTTTTAATATTTAAATTGTTCAAAATATGGGTAAAATGCACATTTTATCCCCACGCAATGTAAAAATGCACGATAAAATTAAGAATTTGGTTCAAAATAACGGTAAATAGAGAAGTAAACACAAAACCTGCTTATTTTACCGTTATTTCGAACAAAATATTAAATTTTTACGTGCGTTTTTATGTTGCCTGGGGTTAAATTGTCTATTTAACCAACATTTTGATCAATTTAAATAAACAAAAAATTGCGTTGTGGTGATAAAACACACGCTTTTGTAGTAATTTTTGCTAATTTTTTTTTTGTAATTTTATTCATAATTTGTCCATTTAAACTTATTTAATATTATACCAAAATAGATTTGTGGTGATAAAACACATGCTTTAATAGGTTTTTTTGCTAAGTAATTTTTTTTTTGTAATTTTGTTCATTATTTGTCCATTTAAATGTCATTTTAAACAAGTAATTCCAAAATTCTACCAAAGTTAATTTTATCACCATAACTCAATTGTTGCATATTTAATTGTTCAAAATGTCATTAAAATGAATATTTTCACCCCATTTGATATTTAATTGCACTTAAAAATTAAATATTTGGTTCATATCAACCGGAAAACGACAAGTTTAGTGTCAACTTGTCTATTTACCGTTAATTCGATTAAAATATTTAATTTTGAGGTGCAATTTTATGTTTTTTGGGTCGACATTCCCTATTTACTCATAATTTTGTTAAGATTCTGGTACATATTGTTCAAAATGACCTTCAAATGGACAAATAATGAACAAAAACACAAAAAATATTATTAATCAAAAAATATTACCAAAGCGTGTGTTTTATCACCTCAACCAAATTTTAATATTTAAACAGTTCAAATTGTGGTTTAAATGACAATTTTAACTCCACGCAACATCAAAATGCACGTTAAATCTAACATTTGGTTCGAAATAACGATAAACAGACAAGTTTACACAAAACTATTCTGTTTTACCGTTATTTCGAACAAAATATTAAATTTTAACGTGCATTTTAATGATGCGCAGGTCAAATGGTCCATTTTTTCCACATTTTGGACAATTGAAATACAAAAAAATTGAGTTGTGGTGATAAAACACATGCTTTGGTAGTAATTTTTGCTAATTAATATTTTTTTTTTGTATTTTTTTCCATTAGTTGTCCATATGAACGTTATTTTGAACAATTAATACCAAAATTTTACCAAAGTTAATTTGATCACCACAACTCAATTGTTTCATATTGAAATTGTTCAAAATATCGGTTAAATGGAGAATTTAACCAAAATGACATTAAACTGCACTTAAAAATTAAATATTTGGTTTTAAATAACGGTAAAAAACAACAAGTTTAGTGTCAACTTGTTTATTAACCGTTATTTTGATAGAAATACTTAATTTTGAGGTGCAATTTTATGTCATTTGGAGTGAAGCTCTCCATTCACCCATTATTTTGTTAAGATTTTGGTACATGTCGTTAAAAATGACGTTTTAATGGACAACTAACGAAAAAAAAACACAAAAAAAATATTAATTAGCAAAAATTACTACCAAAGCGTGTGTTCTGTCACCACAACCCAATTTTTTGATATTTTAATAGTTCAAAATATGGGTAAAATGCACAATTTGACCCGACGCAATATAAGAATGCACGTAAAAATTTGAAATTTGGTTCAAAATAACGGTAAATTGACAAGTTTACACAAAACTTGACTGTTTTACCGATATTTCGAACAAAATATTAAATTTTCAAGTGAATTTTTATGTTGCATGGGCTTAAATGGTCCAATTTACCCAAATTTTGGACAAGTGAAATATTAAAAAATTGAGTTGTGGTGCTAAAACACACGCTTTGGTAATAATTTTTACTAATTTATATTTTTTTTTGTGTTTTTATGCATTATTTGTCTATTTGAACGTCATTTTGAACAATTAATACCAAAATTCTACCAAAGTGTGTTTTATCACCACAACTGAATTGTGCATATTGAAATTGTTCAAAATGTCGGTCAAATGGAGAAATTACTACCAAAGCGTTTGATTTGTCACCACAATTCAATTGATTTTATATTTAAATTGTTCAAAATATGGGTAAAATGAACAATTTAACCCCACGCAATATAAAAATGCACGTAAAAATTTAAAATTTTGTTTGAAATATTGGTAAATAGACAAGTTTAAACAAAACTTGTCTATTTTACCGTTATTTTGATTAAAATATTAAATTTTTACGTGAATTTTTATGTTGTGTGGGGTTTAATGGTCCATTTTGCCCAAAATTTTTAACAATTGGATTATACAAAAATAGATTTGTGGTGATAAAACACACGCTTTGGTAGTAATTTATGCTAATTTATATTTTTTTTGTATTTTAATTCATTATTTGTCCATATGAACGTCATTTTAAACAAGAAATACCAAAATTCTGCCAAAGTAAGTTTTATCATCACAACTCAATTGTTTCATTTTTTAATTGTTCAAAATTCCGTTTGAATGGAGAATTTCACCCCAAATGACATTAAATTGCACTTAAAAATTAAATATTTGGTTCAATATAACAAAAAACGACAAGTTTTGTGTCAATTTGTCATATTCCTGTTATTTTGATTCATATATTTAATATTAAGATGGAATTCAATGTCATTTGGAGTGAAATTTTCCATTCACCCATTATTTTGTTGATATTAATTACTGCGTATGGGCGATTATCAGAAATATCAGACACAATAGTTTCTAAACAGGCTTATTTAAATTTTCGTCTAGAGTCCCAATAGTTCTTAATTCTATGATATTTTTTTGATTTAATGTTAAATTTATGGATTTCACAGGTAGTATTGGGCAGTGTGTGTAGTTGGGATGGATATTTTTGATTCGTAGGATAAATTATTGAGATCGCGATGTTCCCAAATTGACCGTTGTCGATGTGACCGCGTTCCTCGTAATGTTTTGTTCCCGAGTCGCTATTTGCACCGGATGGAAATGACGCGATCTGTTCACATCCGGTTGGCCTTTTGACACTTTTTGACAATTAGAACATTGTGGTTTAATTATTCCAGGTTTACCGCAACCGTAGCAGAACAAATGTTGTGGTACATGAGGACAGTCTTGATATCGATGTCCAATATCGCAACAGTTCCAACAGGTTAGATACATTTGAGAAGAGTTTCCATCACAAAGAGCTCTTCGAAAATTTGATTGTGTTGGCTTATGTATAGCGTCAACTTGAGAGCGTGCTATTTGACCGGCATGCAAATTTGATGATTGTGATGGAGTAGTAGAATTTGGTTTCGAAAACGAATAGACGTCGTTCATTGGGGTTTCCAGAGAATGTACAGCTTTCTGATAATTAACTGGGAATTGTCGGTTGGTACGTGTCTATAATTTTTCATATTTTTGACAGATCATACGTAACTCTTCTACCGAAGAGAATGGTAAAGTTAATGTTACTTGTTGCAATTCCGGAACTATATTTTCTCTCATTATTTCAATTAATTCACGTTCAGTGAACGGATTTTCTTGGCGTCCATTTAGAGACTCCATTTCTAACAAATAGTCGGCAATAGGTTCTCGAAATCTTTGGCGTTTGACCTCAATTAATCTTC
The DNA here is from genome assembly GCA_963932295.1 of Tipula lateralis. NCBI lineage: Eukaryota > Metazoa > Arthropoda > Insecta > Diptera > Tipulidae > Tipula > Tipula lateralis. The sequence goes on along the minus strand of CAWVQQ010000513.1, from coordinate 170,288 downwards.
GGGTTTCACGTTCCAGCTCAGTGCTGCTAAATCTCTGTAAAAGCGCTTGTTTGAGTTGAAAATATGTAGTATTGGGATATTTCCGAGCATAAACCCAGTACCATTTTTCAGCTGTCTCCTTCAAGAATTTAGGAAGAAAAGCATCAAGTGCTGACAATGGTTATTGCTCTCGTTTAGCTTGCGATTCTATTCGGAATATAAAATCATGAACGTCAAGTCCATTTGGTTGTCCAGTAAATAAAATGTTCTATTTCGGTGTATATCTTGATTGATAGACAGGAAGTGCTAATGGGATGTTAGAACCTACAGAAGGTAAATGTGACGGAATTCCCATCGAATTATCATTCCTCAAGTCTGATTGAACAAATGTAGGGTCGTTGTGACCTGGATAAATGGTTCTAGTTCCCCGATTATCCATCGATTCCACGGGCGCGACCATAGAGTGTGTAAAATTGACGTTTTCGCCATGATATGATGGTCCAGATTGGAAAAGTGACCCCTCATTAGTAGAAAATATCGAAGGTGCGGGTATTCCTGTATCACCTGGATTTCTTGACCAGGTGACCTGTGACGTTTTTATAGGAATTTGACTTACAGCAGTTTCTTGCGATATTGGTGGTACTTCTAAGTTTACTATGGAAGCTTTTCCTGATTGTGAAATTTGTTTTTCATCGCTAAGCTCTGATTTAGCCAAACTGGTCGAGCTTGACGCTCTCGATATAGTATTACTAGGGAGATATGACTAACTTGTTGCACCCCACGTTATCTGTTCTCCCCGGGTTTCAATAATTTGACCCAAGCGACGAAAATGATTGATCAATTTATCAACTTCATTGTCTTGATAGAAACAGCCTTTTAATCGATATACTCTTTCTTTCCAATGTTTAAACCTATTTTTAAGTGACATCAACTGTTCGGGATTTGTTTCATGTGTATCTTTAACATCCCCATTTAACGTTTTAAATTGAAATTGGCACAATTCAAATTCTTCTTTAATGTTAGTAGCATGAGTTTTTGTTGAAGAAATTAAAGGATCTCGATGTTCAGCTTTTAGAACTTCAAACAAATTATCTTTGTTATTATTATCAGCTAAATTAATTTGCCAAATGAGACATTCTACTTCAATTGTTTCTTAGGTTAAACCCAAAAGGGGTTGATTATTTTTAAATTCTTGAGTCATTATTAGTCAGAAAGTTTTGAAATTAAGTAATTAATTTTGAATTCAACCACTAGTAATTATTCAAATGATTTTTAAATTATCTTAATAATAATAATACCAAAAAAAAAAATTAAATTTAAAAATTATCAATAATAAAAATTGAATTCTCCAAGTTTCCAAAAAAATATCGTATAAAGTAGAGAAATATATATGCAAAAGAAAATATCCCAAAAAAAAAATAACTAAACTAGAACAAAAAAAAATTAATAATTCAAATATAAAAAAAATTATATTAATAAATAATCGAATTAAATTATATTTATTATACAGAGAAATTCGTAACGAGTATTGGTTGATTTTTTTTTTATTTTTCAAAAGTCCGGAAATGAATAATAATATATCAATAAAGATAAGATTTCATATGATAATATGTTTTTAAAATGAATCCAGAACGTGGTGATGTAAGACGTGTTATAATTTGATACGCTATATTAAAAAAAGAAATTTGATTAACTAAAATAATTTCAAACGGTGTTCAAAAATATTTGCAACTGTGATAAACATGCGAGTCACCCTTGAGACAATGAGATGCAAAGTAGTAGCTATGAAGTCGATCATTGTTCAACAAGGTTGAATGTCTAACACCATCATCACAGTTACATGTTAAACTCAAAACATTTGGTTTATCGAGTGAACCACTATATTTGAAATTTGGAAACAGTATAAACTAACTGAATAATCAACAAATTCACCAACATGTGCACTTAGATAAAAGTTATTAAACACGTGATATACTGTAATGAATCGTTTTTAAAGAACCTTCAGGTCCCTGTTTCAGCGCCATTCTGTAACGGTTCCATTGATTTTCGATTGTCTAGGTGTATTGAGCCAGGCAGCGTTCGTCGGTGGGGGGTTCAGTTATCGAAATCAATCATAAATAGGATCGCTTTAGAAATTAAGCTAGACCTTACCTCATCAAATAGACATCCACCATCAGCGCATCAAATGTACGTCTCACATCACCACTTACCTTGAAGCTTACTCAGCCATGATGAGTAACATAATCCTTTTTATTTTGAAAGCTTGTCGCTCCAAACTATCGACTTAATGTGCTGTATACCGGATGTACATATAAAATATATTTAAACATATAGCTTTACACCAAATAATTAACTTAATCTTCATACAAAATTCACAGTTCTTTTTTTTTATTTGAAACGGTACCTGATAAACTTCTTTATTCACACTTGTATATCTCTGGTACTGAAGATTGTGTTTTCGCAGCAAACACTTAATCCAGCAAAACCGAGGGTACTTCTTAAATTCATCCACACCGCGATGGTTGGTCCTCAACAGCACATTCTCGCCTTTTTATTCTCTTTGGTGTTATAATTTTTTGACGCCAAGTTCCTTCCAAACGAAAATTTAATTTGCATGAAACCGTAACTCACAAGCCCGCCATTTCGTAAGCGAACCACTCGAAAAATATTTTGATTTTATCACTTAAATGTTTCTTTTCTTTGTTTGTTGTTTGCTTTTGCAATTAAAGGAAAAAAAAGATTTTTGTTTCTCTATTCATAAGTTATACTTCAAGTACTATGCGTTGCATAATAAACACAACCAGCACTTCATTATTTTCCAAACACATGGATTTTAATTATAATTTTTAGATTTTTTTAGATTCAACTATTTACATAACTATTTAGGTATTAACATATATTTGTTTTTATAAAAGATTTTATTTGTCAGTTCATTAACTATTTATATATATATTATATACACATTTTAGCCTATGACTTTATCATTTTTATTTTCAACTATCTCCAGTTTTATTTCTTTCATTTCTCAATCCCGACTGTCTCAAAAAAAATTATATCTCCCATCTACAGCTTTTCCCGCCCAAAACAAAACATTTTTCCCGTTTATAACATTTTATGACTCCAAAAAAAAAATGTTCAACCAAACACTTACCGATCACTGTAATTCATTCGATTATTCATTTTTCTACCAGGTAACTCTTAAAATCATAACAAACTCAATTGTTACATATTGAAATTGTTCAAAATGTCGGTGACATGAAGAATTTTAGCCCAAATGACATTAAATTGCACTTACAAATTAAATATTTGGTTCAAAATAACACAAAAAAAAATATTAATTAGCAAAAATTACTACCAAAGAGTTTGTTTTGTCACCACAATTAAATTTTTTGATATTTAAATTGTTCAAAATGTGGGTAAAATGCACAATTTAACCCCACGCAACATAAAATTCCACGTAAGAATTTAAAATTAGGTTCGAAATAACGATTAATAGACCAGTTTACACAAAACTTTCCTGTTTTACCATTATTTCGGACATAATATTAAATTTTTAGTTGCATTTTTATATTGCGCGGGGTTAGATGGTCAATTGTTAAATGGTTAATTGTTTTAGATGTGGGTAAAATGCACAATTTAACCCCACGCAACATAAAAATGCACGCAAAAAATTTAAAATTTGGTTCGAAATAACGGTAAATACACAAGTTTACACAAAATTTTGTCTGTTTTTACCGTTATTTCGAACAAAATTTTAAATGTTTACATGCATTTTTATGTTTCTCGTGGTTTGAATGGTTCATTTTTTCCACATTTTGGACAATAAAAATATAAAAAATTTACGTTGCGGTGATAAAACACACGCTTTGGTAGTAATTTTTACTAATTTATATTTTTTTTGTGGTTTTATTCATTATTTGTCCATTTGAACGTCATTTTGAACAATTAATGCCAAAATTCTACCAAAGTGTGTTTTATCACCACAACTCAATTGTTTCATATTGAAATAGTTCCAAATGTCGGTTTATTGGAGAATTACACCCCAAATGACATTAAATTTTAAAAATTAATTATTTGGTTCAAAATAACACAAAAAAGAATATTTAAGAGCAAAAATTAATACCAAAGCGTGTGTTTTGTGACCACAATTCAATTTTTTAATATTGAGATTGTTCAAAATGTGGGTAAAATGCACAATTAAACCCCATGCAATATGAAAATGCACGTAAAATTTTAAAATTTGGTTCGAAATAACTGTAAATTGACAAGTTTAAAATAAACTTGTCTAATTTACCGTTATTTCGAACAAAATATTAAACTTGTACGCGCATTTCTATGTTTTGTGGGGTTATATTGTCCATTTCATCCAAATTTTGAACAATTGAAATATACAAAAATAGATTTGTGGTCATAAAACATACGCTTTGGTAGTAATTTTTGCTAATTTAAATTTTGTTAGTATATTTTTTATTTTTTGTCCATTTGAACCTCATTTTGAACAATAAATACCAAAATTCTACCAAAGTGTGTTTTATCACCTCAACACATATGTTTCATATTGAAATTGTTCAAAATGTCGGTTAAATGGAGAATTTCACCCCAAATGACATTAAATTGCACTTAAAAATTAAATATTTGGTTCAAAATTACTGTTTAAACGACATGTTTTGTGTCAACTTGTCTATTAACCGTTATTTCGATTAAAATAATCAATTTTAAGGTGCAATTTTATGTTATTTGGGGTGAAATCCTCCATTTACCCATTATATTGTAAAGATTATGGTACATTTTGTTCAAAATGGCGTTCAAATGGACAAATAATGAACAAAAAACCAAAAAAATATTAGTTAGCAAAAAAAAACTACTAAAGCGTGTGTTTTGTCACCAAAACTTAATTTTTTCATATGTAAATTTTCCAATATGTGCGTAAAATGCACAACTAAACCCCACGCAATATAAAATGCACGTAAAAATTTAAAATTTGGTTCGAAATAACGGTAAATAGACAAGTTTACACAAAACTTGTCCGCTTTACAGTTATTTCGAACAAAATATTAAATTTTTACGTGCATTTTTATGTTGCGCAGGGTTAAATGGTCCATTTCACCCACATTTTGGACAATTGAAATATCAAAATTGAGTTGTGGTGATAAAACACACGCTATGGTAGTAATTTTTACTAATTATAATTTTTTTTGTGTTTTTATTCATTATTTTTATCCATTTGAACGTCATTATGAACAATTTAAACTTTAACTCTACAAAATGTGTTTTATCACCACAACTCAATTAATCCTTTAAAAATTGTTCAAAAGGTCGGTTAAATGGAGCATTTTAGCCAAAATAAAATTAAACTGCCCTTAAAAATTAAATATTTTGTTCAAAATAACACAAAAAGAATATTAAGAAGCAAAAATTACTACTAAAGCGTGTGTTTTGTCATCAGAACTCAATTTTGTTTTATTTGTATTGTTTAAAATGTGGGTAAAATGCACAATTTTATACCCACTCAACATCAAAATGCACGTAAAAATTTTAAATTTGGTTCCAAATAACGGTAAATAGACAAATTTACACAAAAATTGTCTGTTTTACCGTTATTTCGAACAAAATATAAAATTTTAACGTGCATTTTCATGTCGCGCTGGGTTAGATGGTCCATTTTACTCATATTTTGGACACTTGAAATATATAAAAAATATAGTTGTGTTTCTGAAAAACATGCTTTGGTTGTTATTTTGGCTGATTATTGTTTTTTATGTGTTTTTATTCATTATTTGTCCATTTGAACGTCATTTTGAACAATAAATACCAAAACTCTACCAAAGTGTGTTTTATCACCACAACTCAATTGTTTGATTTTAAAATTGTTCAAAATGTCGGTTAAATGGAGAAAAACACCCAAACTGACATTTAATTGCACTTAAAAATTTAATATTTAATTCGAAATAACACTAAAAAATATAAACAAGCAAAAATTACTACCAAAGCGTGTGTTTTGTCACCACAATTCAATTTTTTAGTATTTAAATTTTTCAAAATTGGGGTAATATGCACAAATTAATCCCACGCAATATAAAAACACACGTAAAAATTTTATAATTTGTTCGAAATTACGTTAAATAGACAATTGAACGTCATTAAGAACAATTAATACCAAAATTCTACCAAAGTTAATTTTATTACCACAACTCAATTGTTTCATATTTAAATTGTTATAAATGTCGGTCAAACGGAGAATTTCTTCTCAAATAAAATTAAATTGCACTTTAAAATTAAATATTTCGTTTAAAATAACGGTAAAAACGAGAGCTTTGGTGTCAACTTGCCTATTTACTGTTATTTCGATAAGAATAGTTAATTTTAAGGTGCATTTTTATGTCATTTGGGGTAAATTTCTCCATAAACTTACGTATAATTTTGTTTAGATTTTGGTACATGTCGTTCAAAATGACGATCAAATGGACCAAAAATGAACACAAAACACAAAAAAATATTAATTGGCAAAACTAACTCCTAAAGCGTGTGTTTTGTCACCTCACCTATATTTTTTGAATTAAAATTGTTCCAAATGGGGGTAAAACGGACCATTTAACACCGCGCAACATAAAAATGCACGTAAAAATTTAATATTTGGTTCCAAATAACGGTTAAACAGACCAGATTTGTGAACTTGTCTATATACCGTTATTTCGAACCAAATTTCAAATTGTTACGTGCATTTTTATATAGCGTGGGGTTAAAATTTTGGACAATTGAAATATAAAAAAATTGAGTTTTGGTGATAAAACACACGCTTTGGTAGTAATTTTTGCTAATTTATAGTTTTTTTGTGTAATTATTCATTATTTGTCCATTTGAACGTCATGTTGAACAATTAATACCAAAATTCTACCAAAGTGTGTTTTATCACCACAACTCAATTGTTCAAAATGTCGGTTAAATGGAGAATTTCAGCCCAAATGACATTAAATTGCACTAAAAAATTAAATATATTGTTCAAAATAACACAAAAAAAAATATTAATAAGAAAAAATTACTACCAAAGCGTGTGTTTTGTCACCACAATTCAATTTTATAGAATTTGAATTGTTCAAAATGTGGGTTTAATGCACAATCTAACCCCACGCAACCTGAAAATGCACGTAAAATTTTAAAATATTGTTTAAAATATTGCAAAATGCACGTAAAAATTTTAAATTTGGTTCCAAATAACGGTAAATAGACAAATTTACACAAAAATTGTCTGTTTTACCGTTATTTCGAACAAAATATAAAATTTTAACGTGCATTTTCATGTCGCGCTGGGTTAGATGGTCCATTTTACTCATATTTTGGACACTTGAAATATATAAAAAATATAGTTGTGTTTCTGAAAAACATGCTTTGGTTGTTATTTTGGCTGATTATTGTTTTTTATGTGTTTTTATTCATTATTTGTCCATTTGAACGTCATTTTGAACAATAAATACCAAAATTCTACCAAAGTGTGTTTTATCACCACAACTCAATTGTTTGATTTTAAGATTGTTCAAAATGTCGGTTAAATGGAGAAAAACACCCAAACTGACATTTAATTGCACTTAAAAATTTAATATTTAATTCGAAATAACACTAAAAAAATATAAACAAGCAAAAATTACTACCAAAGCGTGTGTTTTGTCACCACAATTCAATTTTTTAGTATTTAAATTTTTCAAAATTGGGGTAATATGCACAAATTAATCCCACGCAATATAAAAACACACGTAAAAATTTTATAATTTGTTCGAAATAACGGTTACTAGACAATTGAACGTCATTAAGAACAATTAATACCAAAATTCTACCAAAGTTAATTTTATTACCACAACTCAATTGTTTCATATTTAAATTGTTATAAATGTCGGTCAAACGGAGAATTTCTTCTCAAATAAAATTAAATTGCACTTTAAAATTAAATATTTCGTTTAAAATAACGGTAAAAACGAGAGCTTTGGTGTCAACTTGCCTATTTACTGTTATTTCGATAAGAATAGTTAATTTTAAGGTGCATTTTTATGTCGTTTGGGGTAAATTTCTCCATAAACTTACGTTTAATTTTGTTTAGATTTTGGTACATGTCGTTCAAAATGACGATCAAATGGACCAAAAATGAACACAAAACACAAAAAAATATTAATTGGCAAAACTAACTCCTAAAGCGTGTGTTTTGTCACCTCACCTATATTTTTTGAATTAAAATTGTTCCAAATGGGGGTAAAACGGACCATTTAACACCGCGCAACATAAAAATGCACGTAAAAATTTAATATTTGGTTCGAAATAACGGTTAAACAGACCAGATTTGTGAACTTGTCTATATACCGTTATTTCGAACCAAATTTTAAATTGTTACGTGCATTTTTATATAGCGTGGGGTTAAAATTTTGGACAATTGAAATATAAAAAAATTGAGTTTTGGTGATAAAACACACGCTTTGGTAGTAATTTTTGCTAATTTATAGTTTTTTTGTGTAATTATTCATTATTTGTCCATTTGAACGTCATGTTGAACAATTAATACCAAAATTCTACCAAAGTGTGTTTTATCACCACAACTCAATTGTTCAAAATGTCGGTTAAATGGAGAATTTCAGCCCAAATGACATTAAATTGCACTAAAAAATTAAATATATTGTTCAAAATAACACAAAAAAAAATATTAATAAGAAAAAATTACTACCAAAGCGTGTGTTTTGTCACCACAATTCAATTTTATAGAATTTGAATTGTTCAAAATGTGGGTTTAATGCACAATCTAACCCCACGCAACCTGAAAATGCACGTAAAATTTTAAAATATTGTTTGAAGTAACGTCAAATAAACAAATTTAAGCAAAACATGTCTATTATACCGTTATTTCGAACAAAATATTAAATTTTAAGGTGCATTTTTATGTTGCGTGGGGTTATATTGTCCATTTTGAAGAATTTTGAACTATTGGAATATACAAAATAGATTTGTGGTGATTAAACACACGCTTTGGTGGTAATTTTTGTTTTGTTTGTATTTTGATTCATTATTTGTCCATTTGTACGTAATTTTGAACGATAAGTTACAAAATTCTACCAAAATTACTTGAATCACCACAACTCAATTGTTTCATATTTAAAATTATCAAAATGTCGGTTAAATGGAGAATTTACCCCAAATGACATTAGATTGCACTTAAAAATTAAAAATTTGGTTCAAAATAACGGTAAAAACGACACGTTTTGTGTCAACTTAGCTATTAACCGTTATTGCGATTAAGATTATTAATTTTAAGGTCCAATTTTATGTCATTTGGGGTGAAATTCTCCATTTTTCCATTATTTTGTACAGATTTTGGTACATTTCATTCAAAATGGCGTTCAAATGGACAAATAATGAATTTAAAACAAAAAAAATAGTGTTTTGTCACCACAACTTAGTTTTTTTATATTTAAATTGTTCAAAATATGGGTAAAATGCACAACTGAACCCCACGCAATATAAGATACCAGTTAAAATTTTTAAAAATTTGGTGTAAAATAACGGTAAATAAACAAGTTATAACCACAAAATTCTGTTTTACCGTTATTTTGAACAAACAATTAAATTTTTGGTGCATTTTTATGTTTCGCGGGGTACAAAGGTCCATTTCACCAACATTCCGGACAATTGAAATATGAAAAATTGAGTTGTGGTGATAAAGCACACGCTTTGGTATTAATTATTGGTTATTTATATTTTTTTTGTTTTTTATATTCATTATTTATCCAATTGAAAATCATTTTGAACAATTAATATCATAATTCTACCAAAGTTATTAAATTTTATCACCACAACTCAATTGTTCATATTAAAATAGTTCAAAATGTCGGTTAAATGGAGAATTTTAGCCCAAATTACACTTAATTGCACTTAAAAACTAAATATTTGGTTCAAAATAACACAAAAAAAATATTAATAAGGAAAAATTACTACCAAAGCGTGTGTTATGTCACCACAACTCAATTTTTTTTTAATTGTATTGTTTAAAATGTGCGTTTAATGCACAATTTAACCCCATGCAACATCAAAATGCCCGTTAAAATTTAAATTTTGACTCGAAATAACGGGAAATAGACAAATTTACACAAAACTTGTCTGTTTTACCATTATTTCGAACAAAATATTAAATTTTTACGTGCATTTTTATGTCGCGTGGGGTTAAATGGTCCATTTTACAAACAATTTGGACACTTGATATTTTTTTTGTGTTTTAATTCATTATTTGTCCATTTGAACGTCATTTTGAACAGTAAATACCAAAATTCTATCAAAGTGTGTTTTATCACAACTCAATTGTTTCATATTGAAATTGTCATAAATGTCGGTTAAATGGAGAATTTCACCCAAAATGACATTAAAATGCACTTAAAACTTAAATATTTTGTTCGAAATAACACAAAATAATATAAATAAGCAAAAATTACTACCAAAGCGTGTAAGTGACATGTTATAACATGTGACGACCTGAAAATAATAATGCACATGATGCAATTCTCTTTTTAAATAGAATTTCATCAAATAAGCAAAACCCATAAAAAAAGATGCAATTTTTAATATTATTTTATTGTAAACGAAATGCGTATAAGATTTCCATAATCATTATTTAGAACGGAAATAAATAATTTCGCAACTCAGAAAATGCACATATAAATTAAATTTAAATGAAAATGCTTAATAAGCAAATTAGCAAGACAGAACAAATATTAAAAATATAATTATGTAGAATAGATTGAATCGTGACTCCAAAGAGTACACACATTTAAATTATAAGACTTCAATCGTGACTCAAAAGAGTTCACATTTATAATATTGATTTATAATATTATTGAAACAATTTTAAAATGAAACATTTGAGTTGTGGTAATAAAACACACTTTAGTCGAATTTTGGCAAAAATTGTTCAAAATGACGTTCGAATGGACAAATAATGAATAAAAACACAGAAAAATATTAATTAGCAAAAATTACTACTAAAGCGTGTGTTTTATCACCACAACTCAATTTTATTATATTTCAATTGTCCACAATGTGGGTAAAATAGACCATTTAACGCCGCGCATTATAAAAATGCACGTAAAAATTAAATCTTTTGTTCGAAATAACGGTAAAACAGACAAGTTTTGTGTAAACTTGTCTATTTACCGTTATTTCGAACCAAATTTAAAATTTTAACGTGCATTTTAATGTTGCGAGAGGTTAAATTGTGCATTTTGCCCACATTTTGAACAATTAAATTATCAAAAAATTGAGTTGTGGTGACAAAACACACGCTTAAGTACTAATTTTTGCTAATATATATTTTTTTGTGTTTTTGTTCATGATTTGTCCATTTGAACGTCATTTTGAACGACATGTACCAAAATCTTAACAAAGAAATGGGTAAGTGGAGAATTTCACCCGAATTGACATTAAATTGCACCTTAAAATTTAATATTGTAATATAAATAACGTTTAATAGAGAAATTGACATTTAACTTGTCGTTTTAATGGTTATTTTGAACCAAATATTTTATTTTAAAGTGCAATTTAATTTCATTTGGGGTGAAATTTTCCATTTAACCGACATTTTGAACAATTTTAATATGAAACAATTGAGTTGTGGTGATTAAATTAACTTTGGTAGAATTTGATATTATTTGTTCAAAATGACGTTCAAATGGACAAATAATAAATTAAAACACAAAAAAAATATAAATAAGCCAAAATTACTACCTAAGCGTGTGTTTTATCACCACAATTAAATTTTTTTATGTTTCAATTGTCCAAAATGTGGGTTAAATAGACCATTTACCCCGCGCAACATAAAAACTTACGTAAAAATTTAATATTTTATTCGAAATAACGGTAAAACAGACAAGTTTGGTGTAAACTTGTCTATTTACGGTTATTTCGAACCAAATTTAAAATTTTTGCGTGCATTTATGTTGCGAGAGGTTAAATTGTGCATTTTATCTACATTTTAACCAATTTTATATAAAAAGATTGAATTGTGGTGACACACCACACGATTAAGTAATAATTTTTGCTTATTAATATATTTTTTGTGTTATTTTGAACCAAATATAACTTTTTTAAGTGCATTTTTATGTCATTTGGGGTCAAACTCTCTATTAAACCGACATTTCGAACAATTTGAAAATGAAACAATTGAGATGTGGTGATAAAATACACTTTGGTAGAATTTTGGTATTAATTGTTCAAAATGACGTTCAAATGGACAAACAAGGAATAAAAACTTAAAAAAAATATAAATTAGCAATAATTACTACCAAAGCGTGTGTTTTATCATCACAACTAAATTTTTTTATATTTCAATTGTTCAAAATGTGGGTAAAATGGACAATTTTACCCCGCGCAACTTAAAAATGCACGTTAAATTTAATATTTTGTTCAAAATAACGGTAAAACAGACAAGTCTTGTGTAAACTTGTCTATTAACCGTTATTTCGAACCAAAGTCTAAATTGTTACGTGCATTTTCATATTGCGTGGGGTTAAATTGTGCATTTTACCAAAATTTTGAACAATTTCAATATCAAAAAATTGAATTGTGGTGACAAAACACACGCTTTGGTAGTAAGTTTTGCTAATTAATATTTTTTTTTGTGTTATTTTGTACCAAATATTAAATTTTTAAGTGCAATCAAATGTCATTTGGGGTGCAATTCTCCAATAAACCGACATTTTGAACAATTTCAATATGAAACAATTTAATTGTGATGATAAATCACACTTTGGTAGAATTTTGGGAATAGTTGATCAAAATGACGTTCAAATGGACAAATAATGGATAAAAACACAAAAACAAAATATAAATTAGCAAAACATGCTACCAAAGCGTGTGTTTTATAAACACAACTCAATTTTTATTATCTATATTTCAATTGTTCAGAATTTGGGTTAAATGGACAATTTAACCCCTAGCAACATAAAAATGCACCTAAAAATTATATATTTTGTTCGAAATAACGGTCAAACCGACAAGTTTTGTTGAACTTGTCTATTTACCGTTATTTCGAACCAAATTTTAAATTTTTAAGTGCATTTTTATATTACATGGGGTTAAGTTGTGTATTTAACATACATTTTGAACAATTTAAATATCAAAAAATTGAGTTGAGGTGACGAAACCCACACTTTAGTAGTAATTTTTGCTAATAAATATTTTTTATTGTGTTTTTGTTCATCATTTGTCCATTTTGTCATTTTGTCATTTTGTCCATTTGTCATTTTGAACGACATGTACCAAAATCTTAACAAAATTATCAGAAAATGGAGAATTTCACTCCAAATGAAATAAAATGGCACCTAAAAATAAAATACTTTAATCGAAATAACGGTAAATAAGCAAGTTGACACAAAACTTCTCATATTAACTGTTATTTTGAACCAAATATTTAATTTTTAAGTGCAATTTAATGTCATTTGGGGTGAAATTCTCCATTTCACTGACATTTAGAACAATTTTAATATGAAACAATTGAGTTGTGATAAAATTAACTTTGGTAGAATTTTGGTATTAATTGTTCAAAATGACGTTCAAATTTTTATTCAATAATGAATAAAAAAATACAGAAAATATATAAATTAGCAAAACTAACTGTCAAAGCGAGTGTTTTATCACCAGAACTCAATTTTTTTATATTTAATTTGTCTAAAATGTGAGTAAAATGAACCATTAACCCCGCGGAACATAAAAATACACGTAAAAATTTAATATGCTGTTCGAAATGACGGTAAGACATACAAGTTTTGTGTAATCTTTTCTATTTTTCGTTATTATTATTTTTTTTTTGTTTAACTTGTTTAAGAAATCTATGTTTCTGTATAATATTACAACTAATCTCAGTGATTATCTAGTAAATGTTTTGTATTTTGAAGCAGTGTAGCATCTTATGGGATGAGAAAAATCGGTTCATCCCATTTGGTCCAGTCCTTTGATTTCAGTAGTTCAGGGAACCACTCATTCTAAAGGCTTTGTTCTTTTTAGGCGCTTTGGTCCATTGGTGTGATCCAGTAGGTTCTGCAGCTCCTCTTTATGTTGCTGCAGTCGCAGTATATGACTCCTTGCAAGCTTAATTATTTCATCACTGACGTATTCCATGTTAAGGTCTCGATGGAGGTTGTCATTTCTAATATACCGTGGAGCATTGACAATGCTACGTAGTACTTTATTTTGAAATGTTTGTATGATCTTAACTGTAGTTTTCTTTGCACATCCCCAAAGTTGAATGCCGTATGTCCAGTTAGGTTTAAGGATTTGTTTATATAATAGTAGTTTGTTTTGCGTTGTCAGCTAAGAGTTTCTTCCAATAAGCCACTGCATTTTTCTGAATTTAAAATTCAATTCTTGTCTTTTCTTTTTAACATGTGCTTTCCACCTAAGCTTAGTGTCTAGTGTCATGCCAAGGTATTTCGCATTGTCTGAGTAAGGAAATTGTTGAAAATTCAGTCTAATCGGGATGTACTCTACTTTCTTGTAGGTGAAGTTGATGTGTGTTGATTTTGATTCGATTAGCATTATTCTCCAAGTTTTTGTCCAAGTGTTTACTGTATTAACAGCATTTTGTAGTTTCCGTGTTGACTCGAAAATATATAGTAGTCATAATTGCAGTATCATCCGCAAAAGTCCCTATTCTGGCTTCTGCTATATTTGGTAAATCATTTGTATACAGAAGGTATAACACAGGGCCAAGCACACTACCTTGTGGGACTCCTGCCAATATTTTCCTTATTTTTGAGTACTCTTCTTGTCTCACTCGAAAATAACGGGCATTTATGTATGACTTAAGCAATTCAAAATGTTGTTTTGGTAGATCTCGTTGAAGCTTAAATTTCAGACCATGGTGCCAAACCTTATCAAATGCTTGGGCTACGTCTAGGAATACTGCTGAACATACCTTCTTCTCTTCCAACGCCTCTTCAATCGTATCAGTGATTCTATGTACCTGTTCTATTGTTGAGTGGCCTTCTCGAAACCCAAACTGATGTGGTGGTATAAGTTTCCTAGTCTCTAAAATTGGCTTGAGTCTCTTCAGAAACAATCGTTCGAAAATTTTTGATGTGGTTGTTAATAAAGAGATTGGCCTGTATGATGTTTTGTCATTTAACGGTTTATTAGGCTTAGCAATCATTATTATTTCTGCTACTTTCCACTGTCTCGGAACATAACTTTGTCTAAAGACAGCATTGATTATGTGCTGTAGCTTCCGTAGTGCTTTTTCTGGTAGTGCTTTGATTATTTTTGCTGTAATCAGGTCGTAACCAGGAGCCTTTTTATCTTTAAGATTTTTTACTTCTTCTTTGATTTCTTTCACAGTGACTGGTAGGAGAGGTACCTCGTCTATTTTGTTGACCAGTGTTAAATATTCATTCTCTACCTGCCCAGTTGGTGGTTTGAAGGTAGTTTCTAGGTATTCGGCAAAAAGATCAGCTTTTTGTTTATCGCTGCGAGCCCAGGTTCCATCAGCTTTTTTTATGGGTGGCACTTGCAGTTTAGGTCTTTTTAGACTTTTAGTGGCCTTCCACATCGAATAGTCCGTGTCAGATTTACCTGTCAGGTTACTTAGAAAGCAAGCTACTGACTCATTCTTGATCTCTTTTATAAGCAGTTTAAGTTTGTTGCACAGATTATTTAGGACTGTTTTATCTTCAGGAGCTCTAGTTCTCTTCCAAGTCTTGCGAGCTCGTCTTTTTTCGTTAACCAAGTCTCTCACTTCAACTGGGTAGCTTATACTTTTCTGTATTATATCATGCTGGATGGGAGTACTTTCCCATGCCGCTTTCTGTATACTTTCAATGAGATTTTCCAGCTCTTCTTCTATCATATGATCGTTCGAGATCGGCACCTGTAGATTGACGCTTTCTTCGACTAGCTGGCGAAAGTATTCCCAGTTTGTTTTGTTATTTGTTAGTCTTGGAGGGCTTGCTTTCCTTATTGCCGTGGAACTTATTGTCATTAGTGGAGAGTCATCCGATGATAGTCCTTCTTCATTTTCAACTACTAGGTAATTTTCGGAGATACCTCTGGATATATAGAAGTCTAGAAGATCAGGAATTTTATTAACATCTGTAGGCCAGTAGGTTGGCTTTCTACTGGACTGGAACTCACATTTTAATATTCTGCCTGCTTCAAATAGCTCTCTTCCTTTGGGAGTAGTTCGATTTGATCCTCAAAATATATTTTTTGCATTAAAATCGCCTCCAATAATGAAATTTTTACCAAGCGATTTAAAAAGTTTGATGTAGTCTTCCTTTTTTGGGTTAAATCTGGGTGGACAGTAGATTGCTGATATAGTGTAGCTCTTGTAGTTTTTGGTTTCAATAGAAACGGTTGCTACTTGCATAGCTTCTTCCTCTATTTTAAGTTCTTCTTGATGTTTAATATTTTCCTTGATGAAGATTGCTGTTCCGCCTCTAGCTCTTTCTGCTGGGTGAAGAGCTTGATAGCACTGGTATCCACGAATTTTGAAATACGAGATTCTAGTAGAGTGACTTTCTGAGATTAGGCATATATCAATGTTTTTTGTGTTTAAAAATACTTCTAATTCTGAAATGCGTTGCGCAAGACCATTTGCATTCCAGGTAGCAATTCTTAAATAGTGTGTCATTATGTTTTCTTGTTTAATTTGAATGGATTAGAATTAAGGTAGTCAATGATTTCTCTAGTTTTACCTGTCGCGTCTGTTATTTGTTTATTTTGGTTCATCGATGTATTTTCTAGTGTTTCTAGTCTTTTTTCTTGTTGTTTTAGTAGCTCACTCATAGATTCTAGTCGTTGATTTTCCGTTATTATATCCCAAATTTTAAATTTTTATATTGCGGAGGTAAAAAATTTGCAATTTACCCACATGTTGAACAATTAAGATATAAAAAAATAGATTTGTGTTGACAAAACACACGCTTTGGTAGTAATTTTTGCTTATAAATATTTTTTTTGCGTTATTTTGAACCAAATATTTAATTTTTAAGTGAAATTAAATATCATTTGGGGTTAAATTTTCCACTTAACTGACATTTTGAACAATTTCAATATGAAACAATTGATAAAACACAGGTTTTGGTGATAAAACACACTTCGGTAGAATTTTGGTATTAATTTTTCAAAATGACGTTCAAACGGACAAGAAATTAATAAAAACACAAGAAAAATAGATATAAGCAAAAATTACTACCAAAGCGTGTGTATTATTTTAATAATTCATCACCACAACTCAATTTTTTATATTTCAATTGTCCAAAATGTGGGTAAAATGAACCATTCAACCCCGCGAAACATAAAAATGCACGTAAAAATTTAATATTTTGTTCGAAAAAACGGTAAAACAGACAAGTTTTGTATAAAAATTGTCTATTTACCGTTATTTCGAACCAAATTTTAAGTTTTTCGTGCATTTGTATATTGCGTAAGGTTAAATTGTGCATTTTACTCAAAATTTGAACAACTTAAATTTAAAAAAACTGAATTGTGGTGACAAAACACACGTTTCGGTAGTAATTTTTGCTAATTAATATTTTTTTTTTGTGTAATTTTGGATCAAATATTTAATTTTAAAGGGCAATTAAATGTCATTTGGGCTGAAATTTTCCATTTAACCGACATTTTGAACAATTTCAATATGAAACAATTGAATTGTGGTGATAAACCACACTTTGATAAAAGTTTGGTATTAATTGTTCAAAATGACGTTTAAATGGACAAATAATGAATAAAAACACAAAAAAAAAATAAATAATAAAAATTACTACCTAAGCGTGTGTTTTATCAACACAACTCAATTTATATTATATATATTTTAATTGTCCAAAATGTGAGTCAAATGGACAATATAACCCCGCGCAACATAAAAATGCACGTAAAAAATTTGATATTTTGTTCGAAATAACGGAAAAACGGACAAGTTTTGTGTAAACTTGTGTACTAACTGTTATTTCGAACCAAATTTTAAATTTTGACTTGCATTTTAATATTGCATGGTGTAAAATTGTGCATTTCAACCACATTTAGAACAATTTAAATATCAAAAAATTTATTTGAGGTAACAAAACACACGCTTTAGTAGTTATTTTTGCTAATTAATATTCTTTGGTGTTTTTGTTCATTTTTTGTCCATTTGAACATCATTTTGAACGACATGTACCAAAATCTTAACGAAATAATGGGTAAATGGAGAATTTTACCCCAATGACATAAAGTTGCACCTTAAAATAAAACATTTTAATCGAAACAACGGTTAATAGACAAGTTGACACTAAACTTGGTTAAAACTATTATTAACTGTTATTTTGAGTCGAATATTTAACTTTAAAGTTCAATTAAATGTCATTTAGGGTGAAATTCTCCATCAAACCGACATTTTGAACAATTTTAATATGAAACAATTGAGTTGTGGTGATAAAATTAACTTTGTTAGAATTTTGGTATTAATTGTTTAAAATGACGTTCAAATGGACAAAAAATGAATGACAACATAAAAAAAAAAATATAATTAGCCAAAGTTACTACCAAAGCGTGTGTTTTATCACCACAACTCAATTTTTTTATATTTTAATTGTCCAAAATGTGGGTTAAATGAACCAATAAACCACGAGAAACATAAAAATGCATGTAAACATTTAAAATTTTGTTCGAAATAACGGTAGAACAGACAAGTTTTGTGTTAACTTGTGTATTAACCGTTATATCGATTAAAATTTAAAATTTTTGCTTGCATTTTTATGTTGCGTGGGGTTAAATTGTGCATTTTACCCACATTTAAAACAATTGAAATACTCAAATCAAATTTTAAATTTTAATGTGCATTTTTATGTTGCGTTGGGTTAAATTGTGCATTAAACCTAGGAAAACAAATATAAAAACCATACAAATATGAAAAAATTGAATTGTGGTGACAAAACACACGCTTTGGTAGTAATTTTTGCTTATTAATATTTGTTTTTGTTTTGTTTTGAACCAAATATTTAATTTTTGAGTGAAATTAAGTGTCATTAGGGCTTAAATTCTCCATTTAGCCGACATTTTGAACAATTTCAATAAAAAACAATTGAGTTGTGGTTATTAAACACATTTTGGTAGAATTTTGGTATTAATTGTTCAAAATGACGTTCAAATGGACAAATAATTAATAAAAACACAAAAAAAATATTAATTAGTAAAAAAAAACACCAAAGCATGTGTTTTATCACCACAACTCAATTTTTTAATATTTCAATTGTCCAAAATGTGGGTTAAATGGACCATTTAACCCAATTCAACATAAAAATGCACGTTAAAATTTAATATTTTGTTCGAAATAACATAAAAACAGGCACATTTTGTTTAAACTTGTCTATTTACCGTTATTTCGAACCAAATTTTAAATTTTTACGTGAATTTTTATATTTTGAACGATTCAAATATCAAAAAATTGAGTTGTGGTGACAAAATACACGCTTTAGTTCTAATTTTTGCTAATAAATATTTTTTTAGTGTTTTTGTACATAATTTGTCCATTTGAACGTCATTTTGAATGACATGTACCAAAATCTTAATTAAAAAATGGGAATTGGAAAATTTCACCCAAAATGACATAAAATTGCACCTAAAAATTAAATTTCCAAGTTGAAACAAGACTTGTCGTTCTTACCCGTATTTTGAACCAAATATTTAATTTTTAAGTGCAATTTAATGTCATTTTGGCTAAAATTCTCCATTTAACCGACATTTTGAACAATTTCAATATGAAACAATTGAGTAGTGGTGATAAAATTAACTTTGGTAGAATTTTGGTATTACTTGTTCAAAATGACGTTCAAATGGACAAATATTGAATAAAAACACAAAAAATAAATAAAATTAGCAATAATTATTAACAAAGCGTGTGTTTTGTCACCACAAATCTATTTTGTATATTCCAATTGTTCCAAATTAAGGAAAAATGGACAATAAAACCCCACGCAACATAAATATGCACGTAAAAATTTAATAATTTGTTCACAGTAACGGTAAAACAGACAAGTTTTGTTGAACTTGACTATTTATCGTTATTTCGAACCAAATTTTAAATTTTAAAGTGCATTTTTATGTTGCGAGGGGTTAAATTGTGCAGTTAACCTACATTTTGAACAATTTTAATATAAAAAAATTGAATTGTGGTGACAAAACTCACGCTTTGGTAGAAAATTTTGCTAATTTATATTTTTTTTGTGTTATTTGGACCAAATATTTTATTTTCAAGTGCAATATTATGTCATTTGGGCTGAAATTCTCCAATTAATTGACATTTTAAACAATTTTAATATGAAACAATTGAGTTGAAGTGATAAAATTAACTTTGGTAGTATTTTGATGTTAATTGATATTTTGATATTGTTCAAAATGACGTTCTAATGTACAAATGATGAGAAACAATACAAACAAAAAATAAATAAGCAATAATTACTACCAAAGCGACAAATTGAACGATATGTACCAAAATCTTAACAAAATAATGGGTTAATGGAAAATTTCACCCCAAATGACATAAAATTGCACCTTTAAATTAAATATTCTTATCGAAATAATGGTTAATGGACAAGTTGACACAAAACTTGTCGTTTTAACCGTTATTTTGCACCAAATATTAGATTTTTAAGTGCAATTTATTGTCATTTGGGCTATAATTCTCCATTAAACCGACATTTTGAACAATTTTAATATACAACAATTGAGTTGTGGTGATAAAACACACTTTGGTAGAATTTTGGTATTAATTGTTCCAAATGACGTTCAAATGAACAAATAATTAATAAAAACACAAAAAAATATAAATTAGCAAAAAATACTACCAAAACGTGTGTTTTATCACAACAACTCAATTTTTCTATATTTCAATTGTCCTAAATGTGGGTTGAATGGACCATTAAACCCAACTCAACATAAAAATGCACGTAAAATTTAATATTTTTTTCGAAATAAAGGTAAAACAGACAAAATTTGTTAAAACTTGTCTATTTACCGTTATTTCGAACAAAATTTTAAATCTTAACGTGCATTTTTATATTGCGAAGGGTTAAATGGTGCATTTTACCCACAACTTGAACAATTTCAATATCAAAAAATTGAGTTGCGGTGACAAAACACATGATTAAGTAGTAATTTCTGCTAATTAATATTTTTTTTTGTGTTTTTGTACATTTTTTGTCCATTTGAACGTCATTTTGAAAGATATGTTCCAAAATCTAAACAAAATAATGGGTAAATAGAAAATTTTACCCCAAATCGAAATAACGGTAAATTGACTAGTTGAAACAAAACTTGTCGTTCAAACCGTTATTTTGAACCAAATATTTAAATTTTAAGTGCAATTTTATGTCATTTGGGGTGATATTCTCCATTTAACCGACATTTTGAACTATTTTTATATGAAACAATTGAATTATGGGGATAAAACACACTTTGGTAGAATTTTGGTATTAATTGTTCTAATGGACAAATAATGAATTAAAATACAAAAATAATATAAATTAGCAAAAATTACTTCCAAAGCGTAATTTTTATCACCACAAATCTATCCAATTGTTCAAAATTTGGGTAAAATGGACAATATAACCCCACGCAACATAAAAATTCACGTAAAAATTTAATATTTTGTTCGAAATAATGGTAAAACAGACAAGTTTTGTGTAAACTTGTCAATTATTCGTTATTTTGAACAAAATTTTAAATTTTTAAGTGCATTTTGATGTTGCGTTAGGGTTAAATTGTGCATTTTACCCACATTTTGAACTATTGTAATGTCAACAAATTGAGTTGTGGTGACAAAACAAACGCTTTGGTAGTAATTTTTGCTAATTAATTTTTTTTTTTGTGTTTTTGTTCATTATTTGTCCATTTGAACGTCATTTTGAACGATATGTACCAAAATCTTAACAAAATAATGTGTAAATGGAAAATTATATCCAGAATGACATAAAATTGCACCTAAAAATAAAATATTCTTATCGAAATAACGGTAAATGCACATGTTGTCACAAAACTGGTCGTTTTAACCGTTATTTTGCACGAAATATTAAATTTTTAAGTGCAATTAATTATCAATTGGGGTGAAATTCTCCATTAAACCGACATTTTGAACAATTTTGATATGAAACAATTGAGTTGTGGTGATAAAATTAACTTTGGTAGAATTTTGGTATTAATTGTTCAAAATAACGTTCAAATGATCAAATAATGAAAAATATACAAACAAAATATAAATTAGCAATAATTACTACCACAGCGTGTGTTTTGTCACCACAAATCTATTTTGTTTATTCCAATTATTCAAAATTTGGGTAAAATGGACCATATAACCCCACGCAATATAAAAATGCACGTAAAAATTTAATAATTTGTTCACAGTTACGGTAAAACAGACAAGTTTTGTTGAACTTGACTATTTATCGTTATTTCGAACCAAATTTTAAATTTTAAAGTGCATTTTTATGTTGCGTGGGGTAAATTGTGCAGTTAACCTACATTTTGAACAATTTTAATATACAAAAATTGAATTGTGGTGACAAAACACACGCTTTGGCAGTTTTGTTTATGCTTATTTAAATTTTTTTTGTGTTATTTTGAACCAAATATTTAATTTTCAAGTGCAATATTATGTCATTTGTGGTTAAATTCTCCAATTAACTGACATTTTTAACAATTTTAATATGAAACAATTGAGTTGAAGTGATAAAATTAACTTTGGTAGAATTTTGATATAAATTGTTCAAAATGACGTTCAAATGTACAAATAATGAAAAACAATACAAACAAAAAATAAATAAGCAATAATTACTACCAAAGCGTGTGTTTTATCACCACAACTCAATTTTTGTATATTCCAATTGTCCAAAATGTGGGTAAAATTAATATTTTTTTGTGTTTTTGTTCATTATTTGTCCATTTGAACGTCATTTTAAACGATATGTACCAAATTCTTAACAAAGTAATGTGTAAATGGAGAATTTCATTCAAAATGACATAAAATTGCACCCTTAAATTCAATATTCTAATCGAAATAACGGAAAATGGGCAAGTTGACACAAAACTGGTCGTTTTAACCGTTATTTTGAACCAAATATTCAATTTTTAAGTGCAATTTATTGTCATTTGGGGTGAAATTCTCCATTTAACCGACATTTTGAACAATTTTAATATGAAACAATTGAGTTGTGGTGATAAAATTAACTTTGGTAGAATTTTGGTATTTATTGTTCAAAATGACGTCCAAATGATCAAATAATGAAAAATATACAAACAAAATATAAATTAGCAAAAATTACAACCACAGCGTGTGTTTTGTCACCACAAATCTATTTTGTATATTCCAATTGTTCAAAATTCAGGTAAAATGGACAATAAAACCCCATGCAACATAAATATGCGCGTAAAAATTTAATAATTTGTTCACAGTAACGGTAAAACAGACAAGTTTTGTTGAACTTGACTATTTATCGTTATTTCGAACCAAATTTTAAATTTTAAAGTGCATTTTTATATTGCGTGGCGTTAAATTGTGCATTTTACCCACATTTTGAACAATTTAAATATCAAAAAATTGAATTGTGGTGACAAAACACACGCTTTGGTAGGAATTTTTAATTTTTGCTAATTAATATTTTTTTTGTGTTAGTTTGAACCAAATATTTATATTTCAAGTGCAAAATAATGTCATTTGGGCTGAAATTCTCCAATTAATTGACATTTTGAACAATTTTAATATGAAACAATTGAGTTGAAGTGATAAAATTAACTTTGGTAGAATTTTGATATTTATTGTTCAAAATGACGTTCAAATGTACAAATAATGAAAAACAATACAAACAAAAAATAAATAAGCTAATTACTACCAAAGCGTGTGTTTTATCACCAAAACTCAATTTTTTTATATTTCAATTGTCCAAAATGTGGGTAAAATGGACCATTGAACGCTACGCAACATAAAAATGCACAAAAAATTTAATATTTTGTTCGAAATAAAGGTTAAACAGGCAAATCATGGTAAACTTGTCTATTTACCGTTAATACGAACCAAACCAAATTTTTTATTTTAAAGTGCATTTTAATGTTGCGTGGGGTTAAATGGTGCATTTTACCAACAAATACAACAATAAAAACAATACAAATATAAAAAAATTGAATTGTGGTAACAAAACAAATTCGTTGGTAGTAATTTTTGTTTATTAATATTTTTTTTATGTTATTTTGAACCAAATTTTTAATTTTTAATGGCATCTTAATGTCATTTGGGCTAAAATTCTCCAATTTACCGACATTTTGAACAATTTAAATATGAAACAATTGAGTTGTGGTGATACAACACACTTTGGTAGAATTTTGGTATAAATTGATCAAATTGATGTTCAAATGGACAAATATTGAATGAAAATACATAAATTATATTAACTAGCAAAAATTTCTACCAAAGCGTGTGTTTTATCACCAGAACTCAATTTTTTTATATTTGAATTGTCCAAAATGTGGGTTAAATGGACCATTTAATTCCGCGCAACACAAAAATGTACGTTAAAATTTAATTTTTTGTTCGAAATAACGGTTAAACAGACCAGTTTTGTGTAAACTTGTCTTTAACCCGTTATTTCGAACAAAATTTTAAATTAAGACTTGCATTTTTATATTGCGTGAGGTGTATTTGTGCATTTTTCCCACATTTTAAACAAAAATAATATGAAAAAAATTTAATTGTCGTGAAAAAACAACCGCTTTGGTAGTAATTATTGCTTATAAATATTTTTTTTTGTTTTATTTTGAACCAAATATTAAATTTTTAAGTGCAATTCTGTGTCATTTGAGCTAAAATTCTCCATTTAACCGAAATTTTGGTACAATTTAAATATGAAACAATTGAGTTGAGGTGATAAAATAAACTTTGGTAGAATTTTGGTAGTAATTGTTCAAAATGACGTTCAAATGGACAAATTATTAATAAAAACACAAAAAAAAATTGAATTAGAAAAAAATACTACCAAAGCGTGTGTTTTATCACCACAACTCAATTTTTTATATTTCAATTGTCCAAAATGTGGGTTTTAGGGACCATTAACCCAACTCGACATAAAAAAGCACGTTAAAATTTAATTTTTTGTTCGAAATAACGGTAAAACAGACAAGTTTTGTTTAAACTGGTCTATTTAGCGTTATTTCGAACCAAATTTTAAATTTTTAAGTGCATTTTTATATTGCGTGGGGTTAAATTGTGCATTTTACCCACATTTGAACAATTGAAATATCAAAAAATTGAGTTGTGGTGACAAAACACATGATTTAGTAGTAGTTTTAGCTAATAAATATTTTTTTTTGTGTTTTTGTACATTATTTGTCCGTTTGAACGTCATTTTGAACGACATGTACCAAAATCCTAACAAAATAATGGGTAAATGGAAAATTTTACCCCAAATGACATAAAATTGCACATAAAAATTAAATATTCTAATCGAAATAACGGTAAATAGACAAGTTAAAACAAAACTTGTCGTTCTAACCGGTATTTTGAACCATATATTTAATTTTGAAGTGCTTTTATATCATTTGGGGTGAAATTCTCCATTTAACCGACATTTTGAACAATCTCAATATAAAACAATTGAGTTGTGGTGATAAAACACACTTTGGTAGAATTTTGGTATTAATTGTTTCAGTGGACAAATAATGAAAAGAAATACAAAAATAATATAAATTAGCAAAAAAGACTACCAAAGCGTAATTTTTATCACCACAAATCTATCCAATTGTTCAAAATTTTGGTAAAATGGACAATATAACCCCACGCAACATAAAAATGCACGTAAAAATTTAATATTTTGTTTGAAATAATGGTAAAACAGACAAGTTTTGTGTAAACTTGTCAATTATTCGTTATTTTGAACCACATTTTAAATTTAACGTGAATTTTAATGTTGCGTAGGGTTAAATTGTGCATTTTACCCACATTTGGAACAATTTAAATATTAACAAATTGAGTTGTGGTGACAAAACAAACGCTTTGGTAGTAATTCTTGCTAAATAATATTTTTTTGTGTTTTTGTTCATTATTTGTCCATTTGAACGTCATTTTGAACGATATGTACCAAAATCTTAACAAAATAATGGGTTAATGGAGAATGTCACCCCAAATGACATAAAATTGCACCTTAAATAAAATTTTCTAATCGAAATAACGGTAAATGGACAAGTTGACACAAAACGTGTCGTTTTTACCGTTATTTTGCAACAAATATTTAATTTTAAAGTGTAATTAATTGTCATTTGGGGTGAAATTCTCCAATAAACAGACATTTTGAACAATTTTAATATGAAACAATTGAGTTGTTGTTTGTTCATGGTATTACTACCATAAAACACACTTTGGTAGAATTTTGGTATTAATTGTTCCAAATGACGTTCAAATGGACAAATTATTAATAAAAACTCAAAAAAATATAAATTAGCAAAAAATACTACCAAAACGTGTGTTTTATTACAACAACTCAATTTTTCTATATTTGAATTGTCCTTAATGTGGGTTGAATGGACCATTAAACCCAACTCAACATAAAAATGCACGTAAAATTATATATTTTTTCGAATGAAAGGTAAATCAGACAAAATTTGTTAAAACTTGTCTATTTACCGTTATTTTGAACAAAATTTTAAATTTTAACGTGAATTTTTATATTGCGTGGGGTTAAATGGTGCATTTTACCCACAACTTAAACAATTTAAATATCAAAAAACTGAGTACTGGTGCCAAAACACATGAATTAGTAGTAATTTCTGCTAATTAATATTTTTTTTTGTGTTTTTGTACATTTTTTGTCTATTTGAACGTCATTTTGAACGACATGTTCCAAAATCTAAACAAAACAATTGGTAAATAGAAAATTTCACCCCAAATGACATACAACTGCACCTAAAAATTAAATATACTAATCAAAATAACGGTAAATTGACAAGTTGAAACAAAACTTTTCATTCTAACCGTTATTTTGAACCAAATATTTAATTTTTATGTGCAATTTAATATCATTAGGGGTAAAATTCTCGAGTTAACCGACCTTTTGAACAATTATAATCTGAAACAATTGAAATGTGGTGATAAAACAGACTTTGGTAGAATTTTGGTATAAATTATTCAAAATGACGTTCAAATGGACAAATAATGAAAAAAATACAAAAATAATATAAATTAGCAAAAATGACTACCAAAGCGTAATTTTTATCACCACAAATCTTCCAGTTGTTCAAAATAAGGGTAAAATGGACAATATAATCCCACGCAACATATAAATGCACGTAAAAATTTAATATATTGTTCGATATAATGGTAAAACAGACAAGTTTTGTGTAAACTTGTCCATTATTCGTTATTTTGAACAAAATTTAAAAATTTTTCGTAAATTTTAATGTTGAGTAGTTTTGTGTAAACTTGTCCATTCGTTATTTTGAACAAAATTTTAAATTTTTACGTAAATTTTAATGTTGAGTAGGGTTAAATTTTGCATTTGACCCACATTTTGAACTATTGTAATGTCAACAAATTGAGTTGTGGTGACAAAACAAACGCTTTGGTAGTAATTCTTGCTAATTAATATTTTTTTGTGTTTTTGTTCATTATTTGTCCATTTGAACGTCATTTTGAACGATATGTACCAAAATCTTAACAAAAAAATGTGTAAATGGAGAATTTCATTCAAAATGACATAAAACTGCACCCTTTAATTAAATATTCTAATCGAAATAACGGAAAATGGGCAAGTTGACACAAAACTGGTCATTTTCACCATAATTTTGCACAAAATATTTAATTTTTAAGTGCAATTTATTGTCATTTAGGGTAAAATTCTCCATTAAACCGACATTTTGAACAATTTTAATATCAAACAATTGAGTTGTGGTGATAAACATAACTTTGGTAGAAGTTTGGTATTAATTGTTCAAAATGACGTTTTAATGATCAAATAAGAAAAAATATACAAACAAAATATAAATTAGCAAAAATTACAACCAAAGCGTGTGTTTTGTCACCACAAATCTATTTTGTATATTCCAATAATTCAAAATTTGAGTAAAGTGGACCATATAACCCCACGCAACATAAAAATGCACGTAAAAATTTAATTATTTGTTCACAGTATCGGTAAAACAGACAAGTTTTGTTGAACTTGACTATTTATCGTTATTTCGAACCAAATTTTAAATTTTAAAGTGCATTTTTATATTGCGTGGGGTTAAATTGTGCAGTTAACCCACATTTTGGACAATGGAAATATAGAAAAATTAAGTTGTGGTGATAAAACACACGCTTTGGTAGAAATTTTTGCTAATTAATATAATTTATGTATTTTCATTCAATATTTGTCCATTTGAACGACATTTTGATCAATTAATACCAAAATTCTACCAAAGTGTGTTTTATCACCACAACTCAATTGTTTCAAATTAAAATTGTTCAAAATGTCGGTTCATTGGAAAATTTCAGCCCAAATGACATTTAAATGCCATTTAATTCCACGCAACATAAAAATTCACGTAAAAATTTTATATTTTGTTCGAAATAACGGTTAAACAGACCAGTTTTGTGTAAACTTGTCTATTTGCCGTTATTTCGAACCAAATTTTTAATTAAGACGTGCATTTTTATATTGCGTGGGGTTAAATTGTTCTTTTTACCCACATTTTATACAAAACAAATATAAAAAAAATTGAATTGTCTTGAAAAAACAAACGCTTTGGTAGTAATTTTTGCTTATAAATATTTTTTTTTGTTTTATTTTGAACCAAAAATTAAATTTTTAAGTGCAATTCAGTGTCATTTGAGCTCAAATTCTCCATTAAACCGAAATTTTGAAAATTTTTAATATGAAACAATTGAGCTGTGGTGATAAAACACACTTTGGTAGAATTTTGGTATTAATTGTTCAAAATGACGTTTAAATGAACAAATAATTAATAAAAACACAAAAAAAAAATTAAATTAAAAAACAATACGACCAAAGCTTGTGTTTTATCACCACAACTCAATTATTTATATTTCAACTGTCCAAAATGTGGATAGAATTGACCATTTACCCAACTCAACATAAAAATGCACGTAAAAATTTAATTTTCTGTTCGAAATAACGGTAAAACAGACAAGTTTTGTTTCAACTTGTCAATTTACCGTTATTTTGAACCAAATTTAAATTTTAACGTGCATTTTTATATTGCGTGGGGTTCAATTGTGCATTTTACCCACATTTGGAACAGTTTAAATATTAACAAATTGAGTTGTGGTGACAAAACCAACTTTTTGGTAGTAATTCTTGCTAATTAATATTTTTTTGTGTTTTTAAACTCAATTTTTTTATATTTCAATTGTCCTTAATGTGGGTTGAATTTCCCATATAACCCAATTCAACATAAAAATGCACGTTAAATTTAATATTTTGTTCGAAATAAAGGTAAAACAAACAAAACTTGTTAAAACTTCTCTATATACCGTTATTTCGAACAAAAGTTTAAATTTAAACGTGCATTTTTATATTGCGTGGGGTTAAATGGTGCATTTTACCCACAACTTGAACGATTTAAATATCAAAAAATTGAGTTCTGGTGACAAAACACATGATTTAGTAGTAATTTTTGCTAATTAATATATTTTTTTGTGTTTTTGTACATTTTTTGTCCATTAGAACGTCATTTTGAACGACATGTTCCAAAATCTAAACAAAATATTGGGTTAATAGAAAATTTCAGCCCAAATGACATAAAATTGCACCTAAAAATTAAATATACTTATCGAAATAACGGTAAATAGACAAGTTCAAACAAAACTTGTCATTCTAACCGTTATTTTGAACCAAATATTTAATTTTTAAGTGCAATTTAATGTCATTTGGGGTAAAATTCTCGAGTTAACCGACAATTTGAACAATTAGAATATGAAACAATTGAGTTGTGGTGTTAAATACACTTTGGTAGAATTTGGTATAAATTGTTCAAAATGACGTTCAAATGGTCAAATAATGAAAAGAAATACAAAATTAATATAAATTAGCAAAAATTACTACCAAAGCGTGTGTTTTATCACCACAAATCTATCCATATGTTCAAAATTGGGGTAAAATGGACAATATAACCCCACGCAACATATAAATGCACGTAAAAATTTAATATTTTGTTCGAAATTATGGTAAAACAGACAAGTTTTGTGTAAACTTGTCAATTGTTCGTTATTTCGAACCACATTTTAAATTTTTACGTGAAATTTTATGTTGCGAAGGGTTAAATTGTGCATTTAACCGATATTTTGAACAATTTAAATCTCAACAAATTGAGTTGTGGTGACAAAACAAACGCTTTGGAAGTAATTTTTGCTAATTAAAATTTTTTTTGTGTTGTTGTTCAGTTTTGTTCATTTGAACGTCATTTTGAACGATATGTACCAAAATCTTAACAAAATAATGGGTTAATGGAAAATGTCACCCCAAATAACATAAAATTGCACCTTAAAATTAAAAATTTTAATCGAAATTACGGTAAATGGACTAGTTGACACAAAATGTGTCGTTTTTACCGTTATTTTGCATCAAATATTAAATTTTTAAGTGCATTTAATTATCATTCGGAGTAAAATTCTCCATTTAACCGACATTTTGAACAATTTTAATATGAAACAATTGAGTTGTGGTGATAAAATTAACTTTGTAGAAATTTGGTATTAATTGTTTAAAATGACGTTCAAATGAACAAATAATGAAAAATATACAAATAAAATATAAATTAGCAATAATAACTACCAAAGCGTGTGTTTTGTCACCACAAATCTATTTTGTATATTCCAATTGTTCAAAATTTGGGTAAATGGACCAAATAACCCCACGCAATATGAAAACTCATGTAAAAATTTTATATTTTGTTCGAAATAACGGTATAAACAGTCAAGTTTAATGTAAATTTGTCTATTTGCCGTTTTTCAAAACAATTTTAAAATTTTTACGTGCATTGGGATATTGCGTGGGGTAAAATTGTGCATTAAACCCACAATTGAACAATTCAAATGTAGAAAATTTGAATTGTGGTGACAAAACACACGCTTTGGTAGAAAATTTTGCTTATTAATATTTTTTTTGTGTTGTTTTGAACCAAACATTTAATTTTTAAGTGCAATTTAATGTCATTTGGGCTGAAATTCTCATTCAACCGACATTTTGAACAATTTCAATATTAAACAATTGAGTTGTGGTGATTAAATTAACTTTGGTAGAATTTTGATATTAATTGTTCAAAATGACGTTCAAATGAACAAATAATGAATAAAAACACACAAAAAAAAATAAATTAGCAATAATTACTACCAAAGCGTGTGTTTTATCACCTCAACTCAATTTTTGTATATTTCAATTGTCCAAAATGTGGGTAAAATGGACCATTGAACCCCGCGCAGCATCAAACTGCACTTAAAAGTTTTATATTTTGTTCGAAAAAACATTAAAACAGGCAAATTTTGTGTAAACTTGTCTATTTACCATTATTTCGAATCAAATTTTAAATTTTTACGTCCTTTTTTATATTTTGAGCAATTTAAATATCAAAAAATTGAGTTGTGGTGACAAAACACATGCTTTAGTTGAAATTTTTGCTGATAAATATTTTTTTTTGTGTTTTTGTACATTACTGGTCCAGTCATTTTGAACGACATGTACCAAAATCTTAACAAAATATTGGGTGAATGGAAAATTTCACCCGAAATGACATAAAATTGTACTTAAAAATTAACTATTCTAATCGAAATAACGGTAAATAGACAAGTTGAAACAAAACTTGTCGTTCTAACTGTTATTTTGAACAAATATTTAAATTTTAAGTGCAATTTTATGTCATTTGGGGTGAAATTCTCCATTTAACCGACATTTTGAACAATTTATATATGAAACAATTGAGTTGTGGTGATAAAACACACTTTGGTAGAATTTTGGTATGAATATTTCTAATTGACAAATAATAAATTAAAATACAAAAATAATATAAATTAGCAAAAATTACTTCCAAAGCGTAGTTTTTATCACCACAAATCTATCCAATTGTTCAAAATTTGGGTATAAAGGACAATATAATCCCACGCAACATATAAATGCACGTACAAATTTAATATTTTGTTCGAAATAATGGTAAAACAGACAAGTTTTGTGTAAACTTGTCAATTATTCGTTATTTTGAATAAAATTTTAAATTTTTACTTAAATTTTAATGTTGCGTGGGGTTAAATTGTGCATTTGACCCACATTTTGAACTATTGTAATGTCAACAAATTGAGTTGTGGTGACAAATCACACGCTTTGGAAGTAATTTTTGCTAATTAATATTTTTTTGTTCATTATTTGTCCATTTGAACGTCATTTTTGAACGATATGTACCAAATTCTTAACAAAATAATGTGTAAATAGAGAATTTTATTCAAAATGACATATAATTGCACCCTAAAATTAAATATTCTATTCGAAATAACGGAAAATGGACAAGTTGACACAAAACTGGTCGTTTTTACCGTTATTTTGCACGAAATATTAAATTTTTAAGTGCTATAAATTGTCATTTGGGGTGAAATTCTCCATTTAACCGACATTTTGAACAATTTTAATATGAAACAATTGAGTTGTGGTGATCAAATCAACTTTGGTAGAATTTTGATATTAGTTGTTCAAAATGACGTTCAAATGAACAAATAATGAAAAATATACAAACAAAATATAAATTAGCAATAATTTCTACCAAAGCGTGTGTTTTGTCACCACAAATATATTTTGTATATTCCAATTGTTCAAAATTAAGGTAAAATGGACAATATAACCCCACGCAACATAAATATGCACGTAAAAATTTATAATTTGTTCACAATAAATGTAAAACAGACAAGTTTTGTGTGAACTTGACTATTTATCGTTATTTCGAACCAAATTTTAAATTTTAAAGTGCATTTTTATATTGCGTGGGGTTAAATTGTGCAGTAAACCCACATTTTGAACAATTTAAATATCAAAAAATTTAATGGTGGTGACAAAACACACGCTTTGGTAGAAATTTCTGCTAATTAATATTTTTTTTGTATTATTTTGAACCAAATATTAAATTTTCAAGTGCAATTCAGTGTCATTAGGGCTGAAATTTTCCAATTAACTGTAATTTTGAACAATTTTAATATGAAACAATTGAGTTGAAGTGATAAAATTAACTTTGGTAGAATTTTGATATTAATTGTTCAAAATGACGTTCAAATGTACAAATAATGAGAAACAATACAAACAAAAAATAAATAAACGATAATTACTACCAAAGCATGTGTTTTATCACCACAACTCAATTTTTTTATATTTCAATTGTCCGAAATGTGAGTTTAAGGGACCATTTACTCAACTCAACATAAAAATGTGCGTAAAAATTTAATTTTTGGTTCGAAATAAAGGTAAAACAGACAAGTTTTGTTTAAACTGGTCTATTTACCGTAATTTCGAACCAAATTTTAAATTTTTACGTGCATTTTTATATTGCGTGGGGTTTATTTTGTGCATTTTACCCACATTTGAACAACTGAAATATCAAAAAATTGAGTTGTGGTGACAAAACACATGATTAAGTAGTAATTTTTGCTAATAAATATTTTTTTTGTGTTTTTGTACATTATTTGTCCATTTGAACGTCATTTTGAACGACATGTACCAAAATCTAAGCAAAATAATGGGTAAAGAGAAAATTTCACCTCAAATGACATAAAATTGCACCCAAAAATTAAATAAACTAATCGAAATAACGGTAAATAGACAAGTTGAAACAAAACTTGTCGTTCTAACCGGTATTCTGAACCATTTATTTAATTTTTAAGTGCAATTTAATGTAATTCTCCATTTAACCGACATTTTGAACAATTCAAATATTAAACAATTGAGTTGTGGTGATAAAACACACTTTGGTAGAATTTTGGTATTAATTGTTCCAAATGGCGTTAAAAGGGACAATAATGAAAAAAATACAAAAATAATATAAATTAGCAAAAATTACTACCAAAGCGTGTGTTTTATCACCACAAATCTATCCAAATGTTCAAAATTTGGGTAAAATGGATAATATAACCCACGCAACATATAAATGCACGTAAAAATTTAATATTTTGTTCGAAATAATGGTTTAAACAGAAAAGTTTTGTGTAAACTTGTCAATTGTTCATTATTTCGAACAAAATTTAAATTTTTTCCGTAAAATTTTATGTTGCGTAGGGTTAAATTTTGCATTTTACCTAGATTTTGAACACTTTTAATATCAAAAAATTGAGTTGTGGTGACAAAACAAACGCTTTGGTAGTAATTTTTGCTAATTAATATTATTTTGTGGTTTTGTACATTATTTGTCCATTTGAACGTCATTTTGAACGATATGTACCAAAATCTTAACAACATACTGGGTAAATGGAGAATTTTACCCCAAATGACATAAAATTACACCTTTTAATTAAATATTCTAATCGAAATTACGGTAAATGGAAGAGAAGACACAAAACGTGTCGTTTTAACCGTTATTTTGCACCAAATATTTAATTTTGAAGTGCAATTAATTATCATTTGGGGTAAAATTGTCCATTCAACCGACATTTTGAACTATTTTTATATGAAACAATTGAGTTGTGGTGATAAGACACACGTTGGTAGAATTTCGGTATTAATTGTTCAAAATGACGTTCAAATGAACAAATAATGAATCAATATACAAATAAAATATCAATATCAATAATTACTACCAAAGCGTGTGTTTTGTCACCACAAATCTATTTTGTATATTCCAATTGTTCCAAATTTGGGTGAAAAGGACCATATAACCCCACGCAACATAAAAATGCACGGTAAAATTTAATAATTTATTCAAAATAACGGTAAAACAGACAAGTTTTGTGTCAACTTGTCTATTTACCATCTATCGAACTAATTTTCAATTTTTAAGTGCATTTTTGATACTGCGAGGGGTTAAATTGTGCATTTAGACCACAATTGAACAATTTAAATATAAAATATTTGAATTGTGGTGGCAAATCACACGCTTTGGTAGTAATTTTTGCTTATTAATATTTTTTTTGTGTTATTTTGAACCAAATATTTAATTTTCAAGTGCAATATAATGTCATTTGGGCTGAAATTTTCAAATTAACTGACATTTTGAACAATTTTAATATGAAACAATTGAGTTGAAGTGATAAAATTTACTTTGGTAGAATTTTGGTATTAATTGTTTAAAATGACGTTCAAATGGACAAATAATGAAAAAAAAAACAAACAAAAAATTAATAAGCAATAATTATTACCAAAGCGTGTGTTTTATCACCACAACTCAACTTTTTTATATTTCAATTCTCCAAAATGTGGGTAAAATGGACCATTGAACCTCACGCAACATAAAAATGCACGTAAAAATTTAATATATTGCTCTAGATAAAGGTTAAACAGACCAGTTTTGTGTAAACTTGTCTATAAGCCGTAATTTCGAACCAAATTTTAAATTTTTACGTGCATTTCGATATTGCGTGGGGTCAAATTGTGCATTTTGCCCACATTTTATACAAAACAAATATAAAAAAATTGAATTGTAGTGACAAAACAAACGCTTTGGTAGTAGTTTTTGCTTATTAATATTTTTTTGTGTTATTTTGAACCAAATAATTAGTTTTTAAGTGCAATTTAGTGTTATTTGGGCTAAATTCTCCATTTAACCGACATTTTGAACAATTTAAATATAAAACAATTGAGTTGTGGTGATAAAACACACTTTGGTAGAATTTTGGTATAAAATGTTCAAAATGACGATCAAATGGACAAATAATAAATAAAAATACAAAAATAATATAAATTAGCAAAATTTACTACCAAAGCGTAATTTGTATCACCACAAATCTATCCAATTGTTCAAAATTTGTGTAAAATGGACAATTTAACCCCACGCAACCTATAAATGCACGTAAAAATTTAATATTTTGTTCGAAATAATGGTAAAACAGAAAAGTTTAGTGTTACTTGTCAATTGTTCATTATTTCGAACAAAATTTTAAATTTTAACGTGAAATTTTATGTTGCGTAGGGTTTAATTGTGCATTTAGCCCAGATTTTGAACATTAAAATATCAACAAATTGAGTTGTGGTGACAAAACAAACGCTTTGGTAGTAATTTTTGCTAATTAATATTTTTTTGTGTTTTTGATCATTATAGAATGTCACCCGAAATGACATAAAACTGCACCTAAAAATTATGATAACATAATCGAAATAATAATATATATAATAATCTAATCGAAATTAGGGTGAATGGACAAGTTGACACCAAACTGGTCTTTTTTACCGTTATTTTGAACCAAATATTTAAATTTTAAGTGCAATTTATTATCATTTGGGGTGAAATTCTCCATTTAATTGACATTTTGAACAATTTTAATATGGAACAATTGAGTTGTGGTGATAAAATTAACTTTGGTAGAATTTTGGTATTTATTGTTCAAAATCACATTCAAATGAACAAATTATGAAAAAATATACAAACAAAATATAAACTAGCAAAAATTACTACTTAAGCGTGTGTTTTGTCACCACAAATCTATTTTGTATATTCCAATTGTTCAAAATTTGGGTAAAATGGACCATATAACCCCACGCAACATGAAAATTCATGAAAAATTTTATCTTTTGTTCGAAATAACGGTAAAACAAACAAGTTTTGTGTAAACTTGTTTTTTACCGTTTATCGAACCAATTTAAAAATTTTGCGTGCATTTTGATATTGCGAGGGGTAAAATAATGTATTTAACCTACAATTGAACAATTCAAAAATAAAAAATTTGAATTGTGGTGACAAAATACACGCTTTGGTAGAAATTTTTGCTTATTAATATTTTTTTTGTGTTATTTTGAACCAAATATTTAATTTGTAAGTGCAATTTAATGTCATTTTGGCTGAAATTTTCCATTTAACCGACATTTTGAACAATTTCAATATGAAACAATTGAGTTCTGGTGATAAAACACTCTTTGGTAGAATTTTGGTATTCAAAATGACGTTCAAATAGAAAAGTAATGAATAAAAACACAAAAAAAAATATAAATTAGCAAAAATTACTACCAAAGCGTGTGGTTTATCACCACAACTCAATTTTTTTATATTTCAATTGTCTAAAATGTGGGTAAAATGGTCCATTTCAACCCGCGCAACAATAAAATGCAAGTTAAAATTTATTATTATGTTCGAAATAACGGTAAAACAGACAAATTTTTGAGTAAACTTGTCTATTTACCGTTATTTCGTACCAAATTTTAAATTTTAACGTGCATTTTGATATTGCGTGAGGTTAAAATGTGCATTTTCTCCACATTTTGAACAATTTAAATAATGAAAATTGAATTTTGGTGAAAAAACACTCGCTTTGGTAGTTATTTTTGCTTATTTATATATTGTTTGTGTTATTTTGAACCAAATATTTAATTTTTAAGTGCAATTTAATGTCATTTGGGCTGAAATTCTCCATTTAACCGACATTTTGAACAGTTTTTATATGAAGCATTTGAGTTGTGGTAATAAAACACACTTTGGTAGAATTTTGGTATTCAAAATGACGTTCAAATAGAAAAATAATGAATAAAAACTTAAAAAAAAATATAAATTAGCAAAAATAACTACCAAAGCGTGTGTTTTATCACCACAACTCAATTTTTTTATATTTCAAGTGTCCAAAATGTGGGTAAAATGGACCATTTAATCCCGCGAAACATAAAAATGCACGTAAAAATTTGATATTTTGTTCGAAATAAAGGTTATCCGACAAGTTTTGTGTAAACTTGTCTAATAACCGTTATTTTGAACCAAATTTTAAACTTTTACGTGCATTGAATATTGCGTGGGGTTCAGTTGTGCATTTTATCCACATTTTAAACAATTTAAATATCAAAAAATTGAGTTATGGTGACAAAACACACGCTTTGGTAGTAACTTTTGCTTATTTATATATTTTTTTGTGTTTTTGTTCATTATTTGTCCATTTGATCGCCATTTTGAACAACATGTACCAAAATCTTCAAAAAATAATGTGTTAATGGATAATTTCATCAAATGACATAAAATTGCACCTAAAAATAATTGTTTTAATAGAAATAACGGTAAATAGACAAGTTGACACACAACGTGTAATTTTTACCGTTATGTTGAACCAAATATTAAACTTTTAAGTGCAATTTAATGTCATTTAATGCGTAGTTCTCCATTAAACCGACATTTTTAACAATTTAAATATGAAACAATTGAGATGTGGTGATAAAATTAAGTTTTGTAGTATTTTGGTATTAATTGTTCAAAATGACGGACAATTGACAAATAATGAATAGAAATACAAACAAAAAATAAATAAGCTAAAATTACTACCGAAGCGTGTATTTTATCACCACAAATCTATTTTTTATATTCCAAAATGTGGGTAAAATGGACAATATAAACCCACACAACATAAAAATTCGCTAAAAAATTTAATATTTTTGCGAAATAAAGGTAAAACAGACAATTTTTGTTTGAACTTGTCCATTTACCGTTATTTCGAACCAAATTCTAAATTTTTACGTGCATTTTGATATTGCGTGGGGTTTAATTGTGCATTTTACCCACATTTTTAACAATTTGAGTATTAAAAACTTGAATTGTGGTGACAAAACACACGCTTTGGTAGTATTTTTTTCTTATTTATATTTTTTTTTGTGTCATTTTGGACCAAATATTTAATTTTTAAATACAATTTAATGTCATTTGGGATGAAATTCTCCATTAAACCGACAATTTGAACAAATTTAATATATAACAATTGAGTTGTGGTGTAAAACACACTTTGGTAGAGAAATGGTATTAATTAATCAAAATAAGACTTTTTTTAAGCAATTGTTTTAATTTTTTAACAGGTTCAAATGGACAAATAATGAATAAAAACACAAAAAAATATAATTTAGCAAAAATTACTACCAAAGCGTGTGTTTTATCAACACAACTCAATTTTTTTATATTTTAATTGTCCAAAATGTGGGTTAAAATGGACTACTGAAACCCGCGAAACATAAGAATGCACGTAAAATTTAATATTTTGTTCGAAATAACGGTAAAACAGACAAGTTTTGTGTTAACATGTCCATTTTTTGTTATTTCGAACCAAATTATAAATTTTTACGTGATAAATATAAAAACATTGAATTGTTGTGACAAAACAAATGCTTTGGTAGTAGTTTTTGCAAATTAATATTTTTTTTTGTTTTATTTTGAACCAAAAATTTTATTTTATAGTGCAATTTAGTGTCATTTGGGCTAACATTCTTCATTTAACCGACATTTTGAACAATTTTAATATGAAACAATTGAGTTGTGGTGATAAAACACACTTTGGTAGAATTTTGGTATTAATTGTTCAAAATGACGTTCAAATGGACAAATGATTAATTAAAACACAAAAAAATCTTAATTAGCAAAAAATACCACCAAAGCGTGTGTTTTATTTTTTATTTTTATTTTTTTTTATTTATTTATAAATAAGTCTTCAAATACGACTTGACATTAAAAATGACGTTATAGTCAGACATATAAAATAATATTTAAAATCAGGAAGAAGTAAAGTGTTGCTTCAAACTTCGTTTTAAGGTATCCTTGCTAGAAGTTAAATCGAACAGGTGATTTATGTGATTTAAGCTTTTGCACATCATGTTAATCGGTTCATTAGAACCATAGTTGGTTCTATGGACATCAACTTGCAAGAACTCATTTCTTCTTAGATGTCTACTGGGTACTTAAATTTGTAAATTTTCCAGTATTGATTGTGCGTCAATGTGACCTTATAAAATATTACCAACAAACGAACACTTTTAAGGCTCACGTCTATTTTCCAGAGTTGCTTTGTTGCTTGTTTTGCAGCCATCCAGATATGGTGGTTAACGTTGCAGTTTTCATGATATGTTAATTCGTAATCATACTCCCAACCGCTTTTCCAAGTTAAATAACGGATAAACTTTTTCTGAATACCCTCAAGTTTACTGATGTTTGTATCATAAAATGGACACCAAACAGTAACAGCGTATTCCAGTTGCGAACGTACGTATGCAAAATACAGAATCTTAATTGTCTCCTGGTCATAAATGTCTCCCGTTCATCGTTTAATAAAACCCCACATAGAATAAGATTTAGCAACACATTGTTCTATATGTTTGTTACTGCTCATATTTTCCACAAAAATAACACCAAGGTCTTTGATCTCTGATACTCGTTTTAGTGGCATATTGTTAACTTCGTAATGTTTTAAAACTGGATTTAATTTCCGGTGGAATAATAAACTCTTACACTTATTGATGTTCAGACTAAGAAGATTTGACTCACACCATATCGCTAAAAAGTCAATGTCCTCTTGAAGTTTCTCGGCATCGCTTAAGTTCATGACAGTTCTATATATTTTGAGGTCATCAGCAAACATTAAAATTTAATAGTGTAGAATGACTTCAGTTATTGCGTCGTAAAAATGGAAATAATCCAATTATCACCACAACTCAATTTTTTTATATTTCAATTGTCCAAAATGTGGGTTAAATGGACCATTTAACCCAATTCAACATAAAAATGCACGAAAAAATTTAATATTTTATTCGAGATAACGGTAAAATAGCCAAGTTTTGTTTAAACTTGTCTATTAATTGTTATTTCGAACCAAATTTTAAATTTTTACGTGCATTATTATATTTTGAAAAATTTAAATATCAAAAAATTAATTTATGGTGACAAAACACACGCTTAAGTTATAACTTTTGCTAATAAATATTTTTTTAGTATTTTTGTACATTATTTGTCCATTTGAACGTCATTTTGAACGACATGTACCAAATTCTTAACAAAATAATGGGTAAATGGAAAATTTCACCCGAAATGACATAAAATTGCACCTAAAAATTATATATTCTAATCGAAATAACGGTAAATAGACAAGTTGTAACAAGACTTGTCGTTCTTACCGTTACTTTGAACCAAATATTTAATTTTTAAGTGCAATTGAATGTCATTTGGGGTGAAATTCTCCATTTAACCGACATTTTGAACAATTTCAATATGAAACAATTGATTTGTGGTGGTAAAACACACTTTGGTAGAATTTCGGTATTAATTGTTCAAAATGACGTTCAAATGGTCAAATAATGAAAAAATATACAAACAAAATATAAATAAGCAATAATAACTACCAAAGCGTGAGTTTTGTCACCACAAATCTATTTTGTATATTCCAATTATTCAAAATTTGGGTAAAATAGACCATACAACCCCACGCAACATAAAAATGCACGTAAAAATTGAATAATTTGTTCGAAATAACGGTAAAACAGACAACTTTTGTGTCAACTTGTCTTTCTACCGTTTATCGAACCAATTTTAAAATTTTTACGTGCATTTTAATACTGCGGTGGGTAAAATTTTGCATTTAACCCAAAATTGAACAATTTAAATATAAAAAATATGAATTGTGGTGACAAAACACA
Organism: Tipula lateralis; assembly: GCA_963932295.1. NCBI lineage: Eukaryota > Metazoa > Arthropoda > Insecta > Diptera > Tipulidae > Tipula > Tipula lateralis. The sequence goes on along the minus strand of CAWVQQ010000513.1, from coordinate 128,736 downwards.
CGCGTTGGTAGAAAGTTTTGCTTAATAATATTTTTTTTGTGTTATTTTGAACCAAATATTAAATTTTCAAGTGCAATATAATGTCATTTGGGCTAAAATTCCACGATTAACTGACATTTTGAACAATTTTAATATGAAACCATTGAGTTGAAGTGATAAAATTAACTTTGGTAGAATTTTGGTATTAATTGTTTAAAATGACGTTCAAATGGACAAATAATGAATAAAAATAGAAACAAAAAATAAATAAGCAATAATATATAGCGTGTGTTTAATCACCACTACTAAATTTTTTTATATTTCAATTGTCCAAAATGTGGGTAAAATTGACCATTTAACCCGGCGTAACATAAAAATGCACGTTAAAATTTAATATTTTGTTCGAAATAACTGTTGAAGAGGCAAATTATGTGTAAACTTGTCCATTAACCGTTTTTTTGAACCAAAATTTAAATTTAAACATGCATTTTTATGTTGCGTGGGGTTAAATTGTGCACTTTACCAACAAATACAAATATAAAAACAATTCAAATATAAAAAAATTGAATTGTGGTGACAAAACCAACGCTTTGAAAAAAATTTTTGCTTATTAATATTTTTTTTGTGTTATTTTGAACAAAATTTTTAATTTTTAAGTGCAATTTAATGTCATTCGGGCTAAAATTCTCCATTTAACCGACATTTTGAACAATTTTAATATGAAACAATTGAGTTGTGGTGATAAAACACACTTTGGTAGAATTTTGGTTTTAATTGTTCAAAATGACGTTCAAATGGACAAATAATGAATGAAAATACATAAATTTTAAAAATTAGCAAAAATAACTACCGTAGCGTGTGTTTTATCACCACAAATCAATTTTTTTATATTTCAATTGTCTGAAATGTGGGTAAAATGGACCATTTAACCCCGCGCAACATAAAAATTTACGTAAAAATTTTATATTTTTTTCGAAATATCGGTTAAACAGACCAGTTTTGTTTTAACTTGTCTATAAACCGTTATTTCGAACCAAATTTAAAATTTTTACGTGCATTTTTATATTGCGTGGGGTTAAATTGTGCATTTCACCAACATTTTATACAAAAAATATAAAAAATTGAATTGTAGTGACAAAACAAACGCTTTGGTGGTAATTTTTGATTATTAAAATTTTTTTTGTTTTATTTTGAACCAAATATTTAATTTTAAAGTGCAATTAAATGTCATTTGAGCTAAAATTCTCCATTTAACCGACATTTTGAACAATTATAATATGAAAAAATATTGTTCGAAATAAAGGTAAAACCAACAAGTTTTGTTAAAAACTGTCTATTTATAGTTATTTCGAACCAAATTTTAAATTTAAACGTGCATTTTTATATTTCGTAGGGTAAAATTGTGCATTTTACTCACAATTTGAACAGTTTAAATATCTTAAAATTGAGTTCTGGTGACAAAACACATGATTTAGTAATAATTTTTGCGAATTTATATATTTTTGTGTTTTTGTACATTATTTGTCCATTTGAACGTCATTTTAACGTCCTGTACCAATATCTAAACAAAATAATGGGTAAATAGAAAATTTTACCCCAAATAACATTAAATTGCACCTTAAATTAAATATACTAATCGAAATAACGGTAAATAGACAAGTTGAAACAAAACTTGTCAATCTAACCGTTATTTTGAACCAAATATTCAATTTTTAAGTGCAATTTAATGTCATTTGAGGTGAAATTCTCCATTTAACCGACATTTTGAACAATTATAATATGAAAAAATTGAAATGTGGTGATAAAACACACTTTGGTAGAATTTTGGTATCAATTGTTCAAAATGACGTTCAAATGGACAAATAATAAATAAAAATACAAAAATAATATAAATTAGCAAAAATTACTACCAAAGCGTTTTTTTATCACCACAAATCTATCCAAATGTTCAAAATATGGGTAAAAAGGACAATATAACCCCATGCAACATAAAAATGCACGTTAAAATTTAATATTTTGTTCGAAATTATGGTGAAACGGACAAGTTTTATGTAAACTTGTCAATTGTTCATTATTTCGAACAAAATTTTAAAATTTTACTTGACTTTTCATGTTGTGTTGGGTTAAATTTTGCATTTAACTCACATTTGGAACAATTTAAATCTCAACAAATTGAGTTGTGGTGACAAAACTAATGCTTTGGTAGTAATTTTTGCTTATTAATATTTGTTTGTGTTGTTGTTCATTTTTTGTCCATTTGAACGTCATTTTGAACGATATGTACAGAACTCTTAACAAAATAATGGGTAAATAGAAAATTTTAACCCAAATGACACAAAATTGCCTCTTTTAATGAAATATTCTAATCGAAATAACGGTAAATGGACAAGTAGACACAAAACGTGTCGTTTTTACCGTTATTTTGCACCAAATATTTAATTTTGAAGTGCAATTAATTATCATTTGGGGTGAAATTCTCCATTAAACCGACATTTTGAACAATTTTAATTTAAAACAATTGAGTTGTGGTGATTAAATTAAATTTGGTAGAATTTTGGTAATAATTGTTCAAAATGACGTTCAAATGATCAAATAATGAAAAAATATACAAATAAAATATAAATTAGTAAAGATTACTACCAAAGAGTGTGTTTTGTCACCACAAATTTTTTTGTTTATTCCAATTGATCAAAATTTGGGAAAAATGAACCATATAACCCCACGCAACATGAAAATTCATGTTAAAATTTTATATTTTGTTCGAAATAACGGTAAAACAGACAAGTTTTATGTAAATTTGTCTATTTACCGTCTATCGAACCAATTTTAAAATTTTAACGTGCATTTTGATTTGGCGTGTGATAAAATTGTGCATTTAACCCACAATTGAATAATTCAAATATAAAATATTTGAATTGTGGTGACAAAACACACGCTTTGGTAGAAAATTTTCCTTATTAATATTTTTTTTGTGTTATTTTGAACAAAACATTTAATTTTTAAGTGCAATTTAATGTCATTCAGGCTGAAATTCTCCATTTAACCGACATTTTCAACAATTTTATTATAAAACAATTGAGTTGTGGTGATAAAATTAACTTTGGTAGAATTTTGGTATTAATTGTTCAAAATGACGTTCAAATGGACAAATAATGAATAAAAAAACAAAATAATAAATAACTACCAAAGCGTGTGTTTTATTACCACAACTAATTTTTTTTTTATTTCAATTGTCCAAAATGTGGATAAAATGGACCATTTAACCACGCGTAACATTAAAATGCACGTTAAAATTTAATATTTTGTTCGAAATAACTGTTGAACAGGCAAATTATGTGTTAACTTGTCTATTAACCATTATTTTGAACCAAAATTTAAATTTAAACGTGCATTTTTATGTTGCGTGGGGTTAAATTGTGCATTTAACACACATTTGAACAATTTAAATATAAAAATTGAATTGTGGTGACACAATTTGATAGAAATTTTTGCTTATTAATATTTTTATGTGTTATTTTGAACCTTATATTTAATAATTAATAGCAATTTAATATCATTTGGGCTGAAAATTTTATTAAACCGACATTTTAAACAATCTAAATATGAAACAATTGAGTTGTGGTGATATAACACACTTTGGTAGAATTTAGGTATTACTTGTTCAAAATGACGTTCAAATGGACAAATAATGAACAAAAACACAAAAAAAGTATACATTAGCAAAAAACACTACCAAAACGTGTGTTTTATCACCACAACTTATTAGAATGCACGTTTAATTTTAATATTTTGATCGAAATTACTGTTAAACAGAAAAGTTTAGTGTAAAATTGTCTATTTATCGTAATTTTGAACCAAATTTTAAAATTTTAAGTGCTTTTTTATTTTGCGTGGGGTTAAATTGTGCATTTAACCCACATTTTGAACAGTTTGAATTTCAAAAAATTGATTTGAGGTGACAAAACACACACTTTAGTAGTAATTTTTATTTTATATTTTTTTGTGTTTTTATTCAAATAATGAATAGAAACACAAAAAAAATATAAATAAGCAAAAATTACTACCAGAGCGTGTGTTTTATCACCAAAACTCAATTTTTTTATATTTCAATTATCCAAAATGTGGGTTTAATGGAAAATAGAACCCCGCGGAACATAAAAATGCACGTAAAAATTTAATATTTTGTTTGAAATAACGGTTAAACAGACCAGTTTTGTGTAAACTTGTCTATTTGCCGTTATTTCGAACCGAATTTTAAATTTTAAAGTGCATTTTTATATTGCGTGGGGTACATTTGTGCATTTTACCAACATTTTAAACAATTGAAATATATAAGGATTGAATTGTGGTGACAAAACAGAAGCTTTGGCAGTAATTTTTGCTTATGATTGTTTTTTTTGTGTTGTTTTGAACCAAATATATAATTTTTAAGGGCAATCTAATGTCATTTGGGGTAAAATTCTCCATTAAACCGACATTTTGAACAATTTTAATATGAAACAATTAAGTTGAGGTGATAAAACACACTTTGGTAGAATTTTGGTATTAATTGTTCAAAATGACGTTCAAATGGACAATTATTGAATAAAAACACAAAAAAATATAAGTTAGCAAAAATTACTACTAAAGCGTGTGTTTTATCACCAGAACTCAATTTTTATATATTTCAATTGTTCAACATTTGGGTAAGATGGACAATATTACCCAACGCAACATTTTATTGCACGTGAAAATTTAATATTTTGTTCGAAATGACGGTAAAACAGACAAGTTAAGTGTAAACTTGTCTATTAACCGTTATTTCGAAACAAATTTTAACTTTTTCCGTTCATTTTTATATTGCGTGGGGTTTATTTGTGCATTTAACCCACATCTTGAACAATTTAAATATCAAAAAATTTATTTGAGGAGAAAAAACACAGACTTTGGTAGTAATTTTTCCTTATAAATATTTTTTTTTGTTATTTCGAACCAAATATTAAATTTTTGAGTGCAATATAATGTCATTTGGGGTGAAATTCTCCATTTAACCGACATTTTGAACAATTTCAATATAAAACAATTGAGTTGTGGTGATAAAAGACACTTTGGTAGAATTTTGGTAATAATTGTTCAAAATGACGTTCAAATGGACAAATAATGAATAAAAACACAAAAAAATATAAATTAGCAGAAATTTATACCAAAGCGTGTGTTTTATCATTAGAACTCAATTTTTTTATATTTCAATTGTCCAAAATGTGGGTAAGATGGGCCATTGAACCCAACGCAACTTAAAAATGCTTGTCTAAATTCAATATTTTGTTTGAAAAACTGGTAAAACAGACAAGTTTGGTGTAAAATTGTGTATTTATCTTTATTTCGAAACACATTTTAAATTTGTGCGTGCTTTTTCATATTGTGTGGGGTTAAATTTTGCATTTTACCCAAATTTGAACAATTTCAATATAAAAAAATTGAATTGTGGTGACAAAACACACGCTGTGGTATTAATTTTTGCTAATTTATATTTATTTTTTGTGTTATTTTAAACCAAATATTTCTTTTTTAAGTGCAATTTAATGTCATTTGGGCAAAAATTCTCCATTTGACCGACATTTTGAACAATTTTTAATTATAACAATTGAGTTTTGGTGATATAAAAACACACTTTGGTTAAATTTTGGTATTAATTGTAAAAAATGACGTTCAAATGGACAAATAATGAAAAAGAACCCAAAAAAAAATATAATTAGCCAAAATTACTACCAAAGCGTAAGTTTTATCGCCACAACTCAATTTTTTTATATTTCAATTGTCCACAATGTGGGTAAAATGGACCATTTAACCCGCGCAACATAAAAATGGACGTAAAAAATTAATATTTTGTTCGAAATAACGGTAAAACAATTAAGTTTTGAGCAAATTTGTCTATTTACCGTTATTTCGAACCAAATTTTAAATTTTTGCGTGCATTTATATTGCGTGGGGTTAAGTTGTGCATTTAACCTACATTTTAACCAATTTTAATATTAAAAGATTGAATTGTGGTGACTCACCACACGATTAAGTAGTAGTTTTTGATTATAAATATTTTTTTTGTGTTATTTTGAACCAAATATTTCTTTTTTAAGCGAAATTTAATGTCATTTGGGGTGAAATTTTCTATTTAACCGACATTTTGAACAATTTTGATATGAAACAATTGAGATGTGGTGATAAAACACACTTTGGTAGAATTTTGGTATTAATTATTCAAAATGACATTCAACTGGACAAATAAGGAATAAAAACACAAAAAAAAATATAAATTAGCAATAATAACTACCAAAGCGTGTGTTTAATCATCACAACTCAATTTTTTTTATATTTCAATTGTTCAAAATGTAGGTATAATGGACAATTTAACCCCGCAAAACATAAGAATACACGTAAAAATTTAATATTTTGTTCGAAATAACGGTAAAAAGACAAGTTTTGTGTAAAATTGTCTTATACCGGTAATTATGAACGAAATTTTAAATTGTTTCATGCATTTGCATATTTCGTGGGGTTTAACTGTGCATTTTACCAAAATTTTGAACAATTTTCATATCAAAAAATTGAATTGTGGTGACAAAACACACGCTTGGGCAGAAATTTTTGCAAATAAATTTTTATTTTTTGTGTTATTTTGTACCAAAAATTTAATTTTTAAGTGCAATTTAATGTTATTTGGGTAAAATGCTCCATTTAACCGACATTTTGATTAATTTTTAAATGAAACAATTGAGTTATAGTGAAAAAACACACTTTGGTAGAATTTTGTAATTAATTATTCAAAATGACGTTCCAATGGACAAATATTGAATAAAAACACTTAAAATTTATAAATAAGCAATATTTAATACAAAAGCGTGTTTTTTTTCACCACAACTCTATTTTTAACTATTCCTTTTGGTCAGAATTTGGGTAAAATGGACAATATAACCTCACTCAACATAAAAATGCACGTAAAAATTTAATATTTTGTTCGAAATAATGGTCAAACCGACAAGTTTTGTGTTAACTTGTCTATTTACAGTTATTTTGAACCAAATTTTAAATTTTTACGTGCATTTTCATATTGCGTGGGGTTAAATTGTGCATTTTTTCCATATTTTGAACAATTTAAATATCAAAAAATTGAGTTGTGGTGACAAAACCCACGCTTAAGTAGTAAGTTTTGCTAATTAATATTTTTTTTGTTGTTGTTCATTATTGAACTATTGAAACGTCATTAAGAACGACATGTACCAAAATCTTAACAAAGAAATGGGTAAATGGAGAATAACATCCAAAATGACATTTAATTTTACCTAAACATTAAATATTCTAATCGAAATAACTTTAAATGGACAAGTTGACACAAAACTTGTCGTTTTAACGGTTATTTTAAACCAAATATTTCATTTTTAATTGCAATTAAATGTCATTTGGGGTGAAATTCTCCATGTAACCGACATTTTGAACAATATCAATATAAAACAATTGAGTTGTGAAGATAAAATTTACTTTGGTAGAATTTTGGTAAGAATTGTTCAAAATGACGTTTAATTATGAATGACGTTAAAATTTGTATTCAATAATGAATACAAAATATAGAAAATATATAAATAAGCAAAAATTACTTCTAAAGCGTGTGTTTTATCACCACAACTCATTTTTTTATATTTCAATTGTCCAAAATAAGGGTAAAATGAACCATTCAACCCCGCAAAACATAAACATACAAGTTTAAATTTTATGTTTTGTTCGAAATAACGGTAAAACAGACAAGTTTTGTGTTAACTTGTCTATTTAACGGTTTTTCGAACCAAATTTTAAATGTTTACGAGCATTTTTATATTGCGTGGGGTTAAATTGTGCATTCAACTCAAATTTTGAACCACTTAAATATAAAAAGATTGATTTGTGGTGACAAAACACACGCTTTGATAGTATTTTTTGCAAATAAATATTTTTTTTTGTATTATTTTGAACCAAATATTTAATTTTTAAGTTCAATTTAATGTCATTTGGGGTGAAATTCTCCATTTTACCGACATTAAGAACAAGTTCAATATGATACAATTGAGTTGTGGTGATAAAATTAACTTTGGAAGAATTTTGGTATTAATTGTTCCAAACGACGTTCAAACGGACAAATAATGAATAAAAACACAAAAAAAATATAATAGCCTAAATTACTACCAAAGCATGTGTTTTATCACCTTAACTCAATTTTTATTTTAAGTGTCCAAAATGTGGGTAAAATGGACCATTCAACAACGAAAAACATAAAAATGCATTTTATAATTTGCTATTTTGCTCGAAATAACGGTAAAACAGACCAAATTTGTGTAAACTTGTCTATTTACCAATAGTTTTAAACAAATTTTAAATTTTTACGTGCCTTTTCATATTACGTGGGGTTAAATTGTGCATTTTACCCACATTTAAAACAATTTTAATAAAAAAAGATTAAATTAACACACGATAAAGAAGTAATTTTTGCTTATTAATATTTTTTTTGTGTTATTTTGAACCAAATATTTCTTTTTAAAGTGCAATTTAATGTCATTTGGGGTGAAATTCTCTATTTATCCGACATTTTGAACAACTTCAATATGAAACAATTGAGATGTTGTGATATAACTCACTTTGGTAGAATTTTGGTATAAATGGTACAAAATGACTTTCAAATGGACAAATAAGGTATTAAAACACAAAAAATATAAATTAGCAATAATTACTACCATAGCGTGTGTTTTATCATCACAACTCAATTTTTTTATATTTCAATTGTTCAAAATGTAGGTTTGATGGACCATTTAACCCCGCGCAACAAAAAAATGCACGTACAAATTTAATATTTTGTTCGAAATATCAGTAAAACAGACAGGTTTTGTGTAAAATTGTCTATAAACAAAAAGCAATATTTACTACCAAAGCAATAAAAAATATTAATTAGCAATTATTACTACCAAAACGTGTGTTTTATCATCACAACTAAATTTTCTTATATTACAATTATTCAAAATGTGGATAAAATGGACAATTAAAACCCGCGCAACATAAAAATGCACGTCAAGATTTAATATTTTGTTCGAAATAACGGTAAAACAGACCAAATTTGTGTAAACTTGTGTATTTACCATTATTTCGAACCAAGTTTTACATTTTTGCGTGCATTTTTATATTGCGTGGGGTAAAATTGTGCATTTTTCTCACATTTTAAACACTTTAAATATATAAGGATTGAATTGTGGTGACAAAACACACGCTGTGGTAGTAATTTTTGCTTATTAATGTTTTTGGTAGTGTTGTATTGAACCAAATATTTCATTTTTAAGGGCAGTTTATCGTCATTTGTGGTCAAATTCTCCATTAAACCGACATTTTGAACAATTTTAATATAAAACAATTGAGTTGTGGTGATAAAACACACTTCGGTATTAATTGTTCAAAATGACGTTCAAATGGACAAATAATGAATAAAAACACAAAACAAATATTAATTAGCAAAAATGATTACTAAATCATGGGTTCTGTCATCACAACTCAATTTTTTTATATTTAAATTGTTTAAAATGTGGGTTAAATGTACAATTTAACCCCACGCAATATAAAAATGAACTTCAAATTTAGAATTTGGTACGAAATAATGATAAATAGACAACTTAACACAAAACTTGTCTGTTTTACCGTTATTTCGAGCAAAATATTAAATTTTTACGTGCAATTTTATGTTGCGTGGGGTGATATTGTTCATTTTACCCAAATTTTGAACAAGTGGAATATACAAAAATAGAGTTGTGGTGATAAAACACACGCTTTGGTAGAAGTTTTTACTAATTTATATATTTTTGTATTTTTTATTCATTTGAACGTCATTTGAACGTCTTTTTGAACAAGAAGTAACAAAATTCTACCAAAAAGTGTTTTATCACCACAACTCCATTGTTTCATATTGAAATTGTTCAAAATGTTGGTAAAATTAAGAATTTTAACCCAAATGACAATAAATTGCACTTAAAAATTAAATTGTCGGTTCAAAATAACGGTTAAAACGACAAGTTTTCTGTCAAATTGTCTATTAAACGTTATTTCGGTTAAAATATTTTATTTTTAAGTTTAATTTTATGTCATTTGGGCCGAAATTCTCCATTAAACCGACATTTTGAACAATTTTTAAATGACACAATTGGGCTATGGTGATAAAACATACTTTTGTAGTATTTTGGTAATAACTGTTCAAAATGACGTTCATATGGACAAATAATGAATAAAAAAACACAAAAAAATAAAAATTAGCAATAATTACTACCAAAGCGTGAGTTTTATCATCTCAACTCAATTTTTTTTATATTTCAATTGTTCGAAATGTGGGTAAGATGGACCATTAAACCCCACGCAACATTAAAATGCACGTTAAAATTTAATTTTTTGTTGAAAATAACGGTAAAACAGACAAGTTTTGTGTTTACTTGTCTATTTACCGTTATTTCGAACGAAATTTTTAATTTTTACGTGCGTTTTTATATTGCGTGGGGTAAAATTAAGCATTTTACTAAAATTTGGGTTCGAAATAATAGTAAAACAGACAAGTTTGGTACAAACTAGTCTATTTACCGTTATTTCGAACCAAATATTACATTTTTACGTGCATTTTTATATTGCGTGGGGTTTAATTGTGCATTTTACTCATATTTTAAACAATTTTATTAAAAGATTGAATTGTGGTGACAAAACACACGCTTTGGTAGTAATTTTTGCTCATAAATATTTTTTTTTTGTTATTTTGATGCAAATATTTCATTTTTAAGTGCTATTTAATGTCATTTGGGGTAAAAATCTCCATTTAACCGACATATTGAACAATTTCAATATGAGACACCTTAGTTGTAGTGATAAAACACACTTTGGTAGAATTTGGGTATAAGTTGTTCAAAATGACGTTCAAATTGACAAATAATGAATAAAAAACCAAAAGCAATATAAATTAGCAACAATTACTACCAAAGCGTGTGCTTTATCACAACAACTCAATTTTTATATATTTCAATTGTCCAAAATTTGGGTTAAATAAATCATATTACCTGTAGCGGGTCAACATATGTGTTGAATAATATTTCAAACCGCTTATTATTTATTAATGCAGCTTTTTCAATGCCGAATTTTATTACGTCACGTTCTATCGTATAATCGAGGTAAACATTCTATTCACAGTGACAAGTGCACCATATATATTCCTGTAGAATATTCTTGTTTCGATAGCATATTTAGTACAGTCAGTTGTTACTTCTTTTGAATAGATATTTTGTTGTTCGTGTCCGACATCTATTCAAAGTATAATGCACCACATTATTAATTTACATTATCATTATTAGCAACTGCATATCTTATTTTGATGTTAGTATTTCTCGATCGTGGCGCGCGTGTCCTCCTTCTTGGTTGAGTGACAAGCCAATTATTTTCGGCCATTAGTTTCATTACCTTTTAACACTTGTTGGTGGACAATTACATTTTTGTGGATTGGTGTAGTGAAAAATAAAATAAATATAAAATATAAAATAAAAAATAAATAAATAAAAACATTTTAACATAAAAGATAATTTATAATACAATATAAATTAAATGATAAAAAAATTATAAATGAAAATAAAATAAATATAAAATTTACAAATTAAATAAAAACATTTTTAACATACAAAAGAAAATCAATTAGATATACACAAATAAAAGTGTTAGATTGGTGACCCCGACGGCTCTTTTAAGGGAACAACACGCAAATAATACAAAAACGCGTATATATTACCTCCACGCAACGAGGGAAACGGAGAATCGCGTGTGCAAACCCCCGCGCAACGGGGGATAACGGAGTATCGCGTGTGCAAACCCCCGCGCAACGAGGGATAACGGAGTATCATGTGTGCAGAACCCCCGCGCAGCGAGGGAATACAAAACGCGTGTGCAAAACCCCGTGCACCGAGGGTGACGGAAAACGCATCGAGAGAGAGACGGAGAAACGCGTTAGCATACATCGCGCAACATAATAAAAAAATTTTGTAAGTTTTGTTTATTTATATATCTAAAAAATTTATTTTTCCACAAACCACATCTCTTACTCTCTCTGTATCTATTTTTTTTCTCTCAATTGTACGTCCACCTGCCGATACCGTTGGCAATAATTTTTTTCTCTTAAAGCAACGGTACAATACGCTCCGCCGCCACGTTTTTCCAAATCGAGAAAATTTATTTATCAGAGTCGCAAAATATCTTTTTTTTTTGCTCAAAGTCGATTTTTTTTCTCCTCTCTTTTAATCGTATATAAGCGGTCGAATATTTGTGTTTTCTAAAAGATGAGTGGAACTAAGGAACAACATGTCGAGATGGACCAGGGAGACGTAAAATACAGCGAAATTTCGTCGGCAAGGACACTGCCACTATAGCCATTATGAATGGACGACATTAAAGGTTGGATCGCATTGGCGGAGATCACCTTTGACCTGCAGAAGACGACGAGCTCCAAACAAAAACGCCTGCAGGTAATCTCGTCCATACCGTCACACTTGTTCCAAACTACAATACCGGACGTGTTGAAAAATCCCCCACAAACATACCACTATGAGCAGCTTAAAACTTTCTAACTAAACCGTCTCGCGCCTTCAGACTAAAGGCAGCTAGCTAGAGGCATTGCTCAGGGGTCAGGATTTTGGCGACCATAAACCGTTCGAAGCCCTCAGACATATCGAGAGTCTGGCAGGGATTAATTTCGGTGTTCCAGTTATCCGTTCACTTTGGACCCAAAATTTACATGAATTAATAAGAATTGCGTTAGCTGCCCAACCCAACTCGGCTCCTTTATCGACTCTAGCCGAGGTTGCGGATCGTATGCACGAAAGCATCAGGTTGCAGCAACCAAACTTACACGCCATCGAGAGACCCTATAATCCTCCGGCATCATCACCATTTTCACGAGTACGAGAGCCACGAAGAGCAAGGCCAATTCAGGACGAACAATCATCGACATCGTCATCTGACTCATTCGCGTCTCGCTTGACACGAATTGAGCAAATTGTCAGACAATTAAGCATAGGTGCGCCAGGCCAACGCGGCATACAATTTGCACGGCCAATACCCCGATCACGTTCACGCTCTCGATCACGTTCACGACCTCGTACTCGCTCAAATAATCGAGGGCAAAATACTGGTTCAAATAATCCGAACCAGCTTTGTTGGTATCCCTTACACCACAAAGATAGAGCTCACATATGTATTAAACCTTGTGCCTATGAGCCTCAAACGGGTAGTGATCCAAAAAACTTGTAGATCCCCTTGTCGAGTCGGCCGCACTCTCGACCATAAATAACAGCCGCCTCTTTATAAATGACGTAATTAACAACCTGACTTTTCTTAAAGACACGGGAGCTGACCTTTCGGTGCTCCCTGTTCGACGTTTTTCCACGTCGATATTTTTAAATTAAAAATCACACGATCTTGTGTTAGCAGCAGCCAATGGTACAAAATTTAACACCTATGGAACTAAATTGCTCCAGGTGAATATCGGACTAAGACGTTATTTCACGCATGCATTTGTTTTAGCAGCAGTGAATAGTCCGATTATTGGCGCTGATTTTTTGAGTAAATTTGGCCTGCGAGTCGACAATTTTGCACCAAATATTAAATTTTAAAGTGCAATTGAATGTCATTTGGGGTGAAATTCACCATTCATTCGATATTTAGAACAATTATAATATGAAACAATTGAGTTGTGGTGATAAAATTAACTTTGGTAGAATTTTGGTATTAATTGATCAAACTGTCGTTCAAATGGACAAATGATAAATAAAAATATTATAAATTAGCAAAAATTACTTCCAAAGCGTGTGTTTAATCACCACAAATCTATTCAATTGTTCATAATTAAGGTGAAATGGACAATATAACCTCACGCAACATAAAAATGCACGTAAAATTTTAATATTTTGTTCGAAATAACAGTAGAATAGACAAGTTTTGTTTTAATTTGTCTATAAACCGTTATTTTGAAGCAAATTTTAAATTTTTACATGCAATTTTATATTGCGTGAGGTGAAATTGTGCATATTACTCACATTTTGAACAAATTTTATATTAAAAAATTGAATTGTGGTGCCAAAACACACGCTTTGGTAGTAATTTTTGCTTATTAATATTTTTTTGTGTTATTTTGAACCAAATATTTAATTTTTAAGTGCAATTGAATGTCATTTTGGGTGAAATTCTCCATTTAACCGACATTTTGAACAATTTAAATATAACAACCGACATTTTGAACAATTTAAATATTTTGTTGTCGTGATAAAACACACTTTGTTAGAATTTTGGTATTAATTGTTCAAAAAGACGTTCAAATTAAAACAAAAAAAAAATATAAATTTGCAACAATTACTACCAAAGCGTGGGTTAAATCACCACAACTCAATTTTTGTATATTTTAAGTGTCCAATATGTAAGTAAAATGAACAATTTAACCCCGCGCGACATAAAAATGCACGTAAAATTTTAAAATTTTGTTCGCAATAACGGTAAACCAGACAAATTTTGTGTAAGTTTGTCTATTTACCGTTATTTCGAACCATTTTAAAATGTTTACGTGCATTTTTATGTTGCGTAGAGTTTTAATTGTGCATTTTACCGACATTTTGCTCAATTTCAGTAAAAAAAGATTGAATTGTGGAGACAAAACACACGCTTTGGTAAAAAGTTTTGCTTATTAATATTCTTTTTTGTGATATTTTGAGTAAAATATTTAATTTCCTAGGTCAATTAATTGTCATTTGGAATAAATTTTCCACTTAACTGACATTTTGAACAATATAAATACGAAACAATTGAGTTGTGGTGATAAAACACACTTTGGTGGAATTTTGGTATTATTTGTTCAAAATGACGTTCAAATGGACAAATAATAAATTAAAACACAAAAAAAATTTAAATTAGCAATAATTACTACCAAAGCGTGTGTTGAGATTACAACAATTATTATTACAAAAAACTGCGGGTGAATAACTTACATGCTGAATAGCCATTATTCACACATAATCTTTTTCATTTACATCTCGTTTTAAGTAACTTGAGTAAGCATTGCATACGAATATTTATTCTCATACAGTTTTTGTTTAGCATTATAAATTTCTTATTTTCTATTAAAAATGAAATGCTGACTAGGCTGTTTAGATAATAAAATCATGTATATAAACCGTAGAATTATTAAAATAAAGGAGAATAGATTTAAATCACCATAACGTTAAGTTTATTTTCAATTCAAATTAATTTAATTCAGTGTTAAATTAACATGGTCCTTCGAGCCTAAGAACAACGTAAAATAAAAGTGAACTATTAACCAGCAAACAACATTAGCCAAAAACAAAATATACAGTCCACGAACAAAAAGCTATTGAACAACTTAATAGCTATTAAACAACTTAAATACAAATCAGCCAACCAACAACAGGCAAAATGGATGAAGTTCTACAAAAACAAGAGGAAATAGCAGAGAAGCTGTTTCAACTTTATTCAAATTATAAAAAAGACAGAGAAGCCAGGAAAACCATCAGGTATCCCGAAGCCAAGATAGTCGCATTGAAAACATTATATGCCGACTACAAAGGCAATGATGACAAAATACGACAATCGGTTCCCCAATTAGAAGGAACAAATGAGTACTACGAACAACGGAAAAAGGTTTTAGATACGTATACGACCTTCATCGAGGAAATGCGTACCCGACTTCATAACGGTGTGCCATCCACACCAACGCTACAAACAACCAGTTTCAGCTTCAACCCACCTGACGGGATGGAGAAAGAAAATACAGAACAACAAGATGATTCAACAACAAAATATAAACCAGCAATAGAAGAAAGTATATCTCCCAGATTATTAAAACAACAAAATATAAAAATGCGGAGTTTATACAAGGAAATAAGGTCAACACAAACCAAGCTGGAAGATGGAGCACAAGAACCAGCCCTAAAGCTTGCCTTATCGCACATGGAAAAAGCGATGAATGGAATAATAGAGCTACACGAAACAATATGCTTAGAAGCAACAGATGTCGATGAAGCAAATATCAAGTACTTCTTGGAAGAACATTTCGATAATATAAAGAAGGCATACGATGACATGGCAATAGACGTCATAACAGCAATCAAGCAGCAACAAGCTGGTATCAACCACTCAACTGAAATAAAATTACCACAAATACAAATACCGTACTTTACGGGAGAGTATATGAAATGGATGGCATTTCGTGATGTTTTTGAGAAACTAGTACACAACAACAAAGCACTAACCAACATACACAAGATCAGCTATCTAAAACAATGCGTTAGCGGTCAAGCTGCTAAACTAATAAGCCACTTGCAGTCCATAGGTGAAAACTACGAGGATGCGTGGAAAATCATCAAAGACAGGTGTGATAATCGCAGGGCAATTCTTACAAAATATATTCATACCTTAATGTCACAACCAACGATCAACACGGAATCAGCTTCAGCCCTGAGAACACTTTACGACACGACCAACGAGTGTTTACATGCGATCAAAAACCTAGGAGTTGATACAGATTCTTGGGATCAAATAGTGATCTATGTCCTCGAAAAGAAATTAGATCATGATTCACACAGAGCGTATGCGATGACACTCGAAAATTCAAGAGAAATTCAAACTCTAAAAAACTTCATGAAGTTTCTCGAAACACGTTTTTCGGCACTGGAAGCAATTTTACGGGAGAAATCTACAAGCTTTCGCAAAACTGCAGTAATACCGATACGAGCAAGTTCAAGTGGAACAACCTTTTTTACATCAAACCAAGCTCCAACATGTGACCTATGCAAGCTAAAACACCAACTATCAGATTGTGTCAAATTCAAAAGAATGAACATATATGAAAAAAATCAGCTTGTAACACTCTTACAGTTATGCAGGAACTGTTTGAAAAGCAATCATCAGCTACCTGATTGTAAGACTGTCCAAACGTGCACCATATGCCAAGGCCGGCATAACACGCTATTGCACAATCCGAAGAACGGAAATTTTAAAACAACCACTTCTACGTCAACAAGTCAAGGAAACACATCATTACACACCACAGAGAAGAAAAACAAAGAACAACATGTATTACTCGCTACAGCTTTGTTCAAAGCCGAAGCTGAAAATGGGGAGGAAATCACATTAAGAGCATTAATCGATCAAGGCTCCCAAGTGACTCTTATTACGGAAGAAGCATGCCAGCGACTTCTTGTAAAAAGGTCCAAAATCTACGCAAAAATAGATGGACTAGGAGCAAATGAAACTGGAATTTCGAAATCGAGCATAGAACTGAAAATAAAGTCAAACTGGCCATCTACATTCTCGACAACGGCAACAGCTTTAGTCCTCAATAAAATAACGGGACTAACACCGTCAAGTAAAATATACAAGAGTCAATACAATCATGTGCATCATTTGATGTTAGCTGATCCCAACTACAATGTACCAGCTCGGATTGATGTTCTAATTGGAGCAGATGTATTTTACAATATCATCCTTCCTGGAGTATTAAAAGGGGATGGTACTACACCTGTTGCACAGCACACGGAATTGGGATGGATTTTATCTGGCCCAACAACAAAATTATACCTCACATCATCACCGAAAGTTCTAGTACTGCAAACGGATTTAGAAAAACAAATTCACAAGTTCTGGGAAGTATCTGAATTTCAAGAAAAAACAGAATATTCGATGGAAGAAATTCAATGTGAACGATTATATAAGGAAACGACAACACGAAATGCAGAAGGACGTTATACAGTGAGGTTACCTTTCAATGATGCGGCAGAAGCATTAGGAAAATCACGAGGTCAAGCAGCATCAAGACTCCTACAAATAGAGCGTAAATTGATTAATAACCCAGCAAAAAACGATTATAAAAGTTTCATGAACGAGTATGAATCATTAGGTCATATAAAGTTGACAACGTCTATGAACAACAACGTTGAAGGAGAAATATACTATTTACCTCATCATGCTGTTATTAAAGAAGAAAGTACTACTACAAAATTGAGAGTAGTATTCGACGCATCTGCAAAAACCACGTCGAAGTTAAGCCTGAATGACAATCTATTAAATGGGCCTATATTACAACAAGACCTGGTGCACATTCTAATGAGATGGCGCACTCATAGAATAGCATTCTCAGCCGACATCGAAAAAATGTTCAGGCAAATCAAAATGCACGAGAACGATCAAAACTATCAAAGAGTTTTGTGGAGAGACTCATTTTCTGAACCCATAAAGGAGTACAAGTTAACAACGGTTACATTTGGAACAACCCCCGCATCATATCTGGCAATAAAAACACTACAACAACTAGCGGATGATGACGTAAAACTTTTTCCCAATGCGGCAAAAATAACAAAGCAAGATTTCTATGTCGATAATGTAATGTCTGGAAGTGAGACCTTAGAAGAAGCTAAGGCAGCACGAGACGAACTTATCAATTTGTTGAAAGGAGGAGGTTTTCCGTTACGAAAATGGATCAGCAATGAAACATCACTTTTAGAGGAATTACCGTCAGAGCTAAAGGAACTTGGTCCAAGACAGATTGAAGAAGATGACAGCATAAAAACACTAAGCATATTGTGGTATCCAGTAACTGATTCATTTCAATTTAAAATTAAATTCCCGAAATCAAACAAGCATCAAACAAAAAGGTCGTTTTTATCGCAAATATCAAAAATTTACGACCCGTTGGGATGGCTTTCCCCAGTTCTAATTATCCCTAAAATAATGTTCTAAGAGCTATGGCTACAAAACTTATCATGGGATGATGAATTACCATCAGAATTCGAACAAAGGTGGGAAAAATTACGACACAACTTAAGCGCAATAGAAAACATCAACATACCGAGATGGAATAAAGGACTCAAAACTAACATCAAATACGAACTTCATGGATTTGCCGATGCTTCAGAGAAAGCATATGCAGCTGTCGTTTATACGAAAGTAACAACATTCGACAACAAAATCATTACTACTCTTATAGCGGCAAAAACAAAGGTAGCTCCAGTCAAAAGCAAAATTTCACTTCCAAGGTGAGAACTTTGTGGAGCACTCTTAGTGGCAAAACTATTGGATCAAGTATCATCAGCCATGGAATTGAAAAATATACCATCCTTCGCTTGGACCGATTCAACAATTGTACTGGCATGGCTTAACAAGCCACCAAGCAAATGGAAAACATTCGTCGCCAATAGAGTAGCACAAATTCAACAACTTACAAAAAACAGCAAATGGTGCCACATTAATTCTGAAGAAAATCCCGCAGATTGTGCCACAAGAGGTTTAAATCCAGACAAGCTCCAGGAGCTCATTCTGTGGTGGAAGGGACCAGACTGTCTAAATAAAGACCATTCAAAACATGGACATCCAAATGTCGAAACACATTTAGAAGTAAGATGTCACCTAGTTGCAGCTCCCGAGATAAAGGAAGCAGATGAATACATGAAACAATTTTCTACTCTAACTCGCCTATTACGAGTTACATCCCTTTGTCGACGGTTCATCACGAAGAAAACAGGTCCAATCACAACAACAGAATTAAACGAAACAATGAATAAATTAACCAAAATGGTCCAAAAAGAAGAATTCGGGGTAACGGAAGCTAATATTGAGCAACTCAAAGGTAAACATAAATTGGTTTCCCTTTACCCATTTCTGGATAACAAGGGTATTCTAAGAGTTGGAGGAAGGTTAGAAAACACCATTCTCAACTTTAATCAAAAACATCCTGCAATTTTACCGGCAAAACATCATTTCACGTCACTGATAGTTGACAATTCACATAGAAATACAATGCATGGAGGAAAAACTTTAACATTAGCCAATGTCAGACAAAAATTTTGGATTATCAAGGGTGCCAGAACAGTAAAACAACAATTACAAGAATGTGTCAAGTGTACGAGACTGAAAATGAACATGTCGCAACAGTTAATGGGAAATTTGCCAACTGTAAGAACAACAATAACCAGGCCATTTACTAACACAGGCATCGATTATGCCGGACCGATGGAACTAAGGGTATCAAAAGGACGTGGGGTAAAGTCACATAAAGGATACATTGTTATTTTCGTATGTTTAAGTACGAAAGCGGTTCATCTAGAAGTGGCTAGCGACTTAACAGCACAAGCATTCATAGCTGCCTATAAACGTTTCATTGGAAGAAGAGGACCGGTTAAAAATCTCTATAGCGATAACGGTACGAATTTTGTATCAGCAAACAAGATATTAAAACACAATATTAACTTACAAGCTGCAGAGTATAACGAACAAATATACAACGAATTAACAACATCCGAAGTCAACTGGCATTTTTTACCCCCCCATTCACCACATATGGGAGGACTTTGGGAAGCTGGAGTAAAATCAATAAAGTACCATTTAAAACGAACTCTTGGAAACACAAGGCTTACATTTGAAGAATTTACAACGACCCTTATTCAAATAGAAGCCTGCCTAAATTCTAGGCCACTATGTCCTATGACTGAGGATCCTGAAGATTTAGAAGTATTAACTCCTGGACACTTTCTCATCGGAAGTGCCTTATTAGCGCCGGAATCTAATGAAACAGCCATAAGTATCTCACATCTATCAAGATGGAAATTGTTAGAACGATTGCAGAACGAGTTTTGGAGAAAATGGCGAGACCAATACCTAAGTAGACTACAACAACGGCCAAAGTGGGTCGCTCCCAAGGCCAACCTGGAAATTGGGGATCTTGTAGTCATAAAAGATGAGCAGCTCCCCCCAACACGATGGGCACTAGGAAGAATAGTACAGACTCATCAAGGAAAGGATGATTTAGTACGTGTAGTAAGCGTAAAAACAGGCAGAAACACGATCAAGCGACCAGTGACAAAAATCTGCAAATTGCCTATTGAAAATATAGAACAATTGAAGCCGTTAAGTCCCATAAAACAACCGCAAGAGCTGCAGCAGAAGCGAACAACCAGATCAAGCAATAATTCAAACTTCTTGCTATACTCACTTCAAATAATCTGTGTAATGGGATTAGTAGCAGCAGGGACAGCGCCCAAATTCAACATAACAAGATCCACTGCACATCCTGGTATTTACTTTGATAAAATCGGCCAGGCCAATTTAATCAATAGCGAATGGAGAATCATAGCATACTACAATTTAACAACGTATTGGGCAGAACTAAAACATCTCGAAGAAACCACTCGACAGTTACACGATTTTTGCGAGAACAGATCTTACATCGATACCAATACTCTCCATGTACACGTAAAAGACCACTGCAGGGAAATTTCATATCAAATTCGAAATTTCTACCTTGAATTGAAGGAACAAAACGAGATACTAAGCACTCTGGGAAAAAATGATAATTCTCGTCAACGAAGATCACCGTTCGACTTTGTTGGTACAATAGCCAATGAACTTTTTGGTGTACTCGACCAACGTGCTGGAAACCTCTACAAGGAAAACATAGAACATCTAAATCAAAACCAGCAACATCACCAAAAGCTCTTAAGACAGCAGATATCAATAGTAGAATCCACGATCAACATCATGAAGCATGATCATGAAGAAACAAATCAAAGGTTCCAAGAATTCTATAGGATAATAAACGATGTCATATTTCACGAAGAATATATGGACATGACCCTTCAGACCATGTTGGAAATGATGAAACTACGGTCCTTCCAATCAGCAGTAATCGACATTATCAGGGAAG
Organism: Tipula lateralis; assembly: GCA_963932295.1. Classification (NCBI taxonomy): domain Eukaryota; kingdom Metazoa; phylum Arthropoda; class Insecta; order Diptera; family Tipulidae; genus Tipula; species Tipula lateralis. The sequence goes on along the minus strand of CAWVQQ010000513.1, from coordinate 106,994 downwards.
TTCACCAAGGCAGACTCAATCCGCTTATCCTGACACCAAACCAACTCCGCGATCAAATCGGGCAAATAATTGGTAATCTAAAAACCATGCAAGATATACCTTATCGCCAAAAAGGTATTGCTGCATTATATAGGATCATCACTGTAAAAACCATAAAAGTGGAAGAAACGATAATCTTCGAAGTAAAAATTCCGTTGGTGCAAAGAATCCGATATTCATTATATAATATCATACCGGTGCCCACACTACATCATCAACAGTATGTCTACATCCAACCATCTTCAAGCTATCTGATGATATCAATGCAACAAGATCAATACTTACCGCTCAGTTCCGAGGAGTTCAACGCTTGTACATACCTTATGGAGGAATACCTTTGCAACACACGTCAGCCACTCTATGGATACAATTCCAATATAAGCAATTGTGAAATTCAATTGCTTAAACAGGTTGATGAAATACCAACAAGTTGCCAGATATTTACGAGGACTATCACCACCATATGGATACCGTTGCACACAAATAATGCGTGGATCTTTGTAGTAAGCAGCAGAACAACTGGTAATATAATTTGTGAAAATAAAAGCGATAGTCCGCCAGAATCAACCACAATAATAATTAAAGGCGAGGGAATTTTCGAGCTACATCCAAACTGTATACTAAAAGGGGATTCATTTACAATCTCAGGATATAAAACATTCAGCAGTGAATATAAGCTTCCCTTTGTGCCCCAGTTCAACTTAAGCGAGAAAATAAATACAACACAAAATATCCTGAACTTAACCACAACATCAACAATTCCAGAAATCAAGGCTTTTGAGAGCACCATTCAAAAACACAAAAATTTATTGGAGTCCTCCATTGATAATGCGAACTTCCATGATTACCATCACTATCTTGCAATATACCAGTTTTATTAGTTATAATCGGTTGTTATATAATCCGAAGAATACAAGCATTGGCGCCACCAAGAGAAGTACATCAAATAGAAGCTCTCCCTCCACACTAAACTACTATACAGCATATTGATCATTCCGATCAATGACCCGGGAATATGTTGAGATTACAACAATAATTATTACAAAAAACTGCGGGTGAATAACTTACATTCTGAATAGCCATTATTCACACATAATCTTTTTCATTTGCATCTCGTTTTAAGTAACTTGAGTAAGCATTGCATACGAATATTTATTCTCATACAGTTTTTGTTTAGCATTATAAATTTCTTATTTTCTATTAAAAATGAAATGCTGACTAGGCTGTTTAGATAATAAAATCATGTATATAAACCGTAGAATTATTAAAATAAAGGAGAATAGATTTAAATCACCATAACGTTAAGTTTATTTTCAATTCAAATTAATTTAATTCAGTGTTAAATTAACATGCGTGTGTTTTATCACCAGAACTCAATTTTTTTATATTTTAATTGTCCAAAATGTGGGATGGTCCATTTAACCCCGCGATACATAAAAATGCACGCTAAAATTTAATATTTTGTTCTGAATAACGTTGAAACAGACAAGTTTTGTAATAACAGACAAAAAAACAGACAAGTTTTGTCTATTTACCGTTATTTCGAACCGAATTAAAATTTAAACGTGCATTTAATATTGCGTGGGGTTAAATTTTGCATTACCTACATATTCAAAATGACGTTCAAATGGGCAAATAATGAACAAAAACACAAAAAAAAATATTAATTAGCAACAATTACTACCAAAGCGTTTGTTTTGTCTCATCAAATCAATTTTTCGATACTTAAATTGTTCAAATGTAAGTAAAATGCACGATTTAACCCCGAAATTTAAAATATTAAAATTTTACGTGCATTTTTATGTTGCGAGGGTTTAAATGGTCTATTTAATCTACATTTTGGACAATTGAAATATCAATAAATTGAGTTATGGTGATAAAACATACGCTTTGGTTGTCATTTTTATTAAAAAAAAATATTAATAAGCAAAAATTACTACTAAAGCGTGTGTTTTGTCACCACAACTCAATTTTTTGATATTTATATTGTTCGAAATGTAGGTAAAATGCACAATTAAACCCCACGCAATATAAAAATGGACGTAAAAATTTAAAATTTGGTTCGAAATAACGGTAAATAGACAAGTTTAAACAAAACTTGTCTGTTTTACTGTTATTTCGAAGAAAATATCAAAATAAGACGTGCATTTTTATATTCCGTGCGGTTGAATGGTCCATTTAACTCACATTTTGGACAATTGAAATATAAAACAATTGAGTTGTGGTGATAAAACACACGCTTTGGTTTTTTGCTCATTTATATTTTTTTATGTTTTATTTCATTAATTTTCCATTCGAACGTCAGTTTGAACAATAATTACCAAAATTCTACCAAAGTGTGTTTTATCACCACAAATCAATTGTTTCACATTGAAATTGTTCAAAATGACGGTTAAATGAAGAATTTCACACCAAATGACAATAAATCGCACTTAAAAATTAAATATTTGGTTCAAAATAACACAAAAATAAATATTAATAACCAAAAATTACTTCAAAAACGTGTGTTTTTTTACCACAATTCAATTTTTTTATATATCAATTGTTCAAAATGTGGGTGAAATGAACAATTTAACCCCACGCAATCTGAAAATGCACGTTTAAATTCCAAAATTTGTTCGAAATAACGGTTATTAGACAAGTTTTCCCAAATTTGTCTGTTTCACTGTTATTTCGAACAAATATTAAATTTAACGTGCATTTTTAGGTTTCTCGGAGCTTAATGGTCCACTAAACCAAATATTATGAGTTTTTAATGTTTAATAATGTTCAAATTTAACGTATTGTCGCCACAATTCAATTTTTTGATATTAAAATTGTTCAAAATGTAGGTTAAATGCACAATTTCACCCCGCGAAATTTAAAATGGATGATACAATTTTAAATTTTGTTCTATATAACGGTTGATAGACAAGTTTTAACAAAACTTGTCTATTTTACCGTGATTTCGAACCAAACATTAAATTTAACGTGCATTTTAATGTTGCGTGGGGTTATTTCGTCCATTTTATCCAAGTTTTTAATCAATTGGAATATACATAAATAGATTTGTGATGATAAAACACACGCTTTGGTAGAAATTATTGCTTATTTATATTACATTTGTATTTTTATTCCTTATTTGTCCATTGACGTTCAATTTTAACAATTAATACCAAAACTCTACCAAAGTGTGTTTTATCACCACAACTCAATTGTTTCATATTTAAATGGTTCAAAATGTCGGTTTAATGTAGAATTTCACCCAAAATGACATTCAATTGCACTTAAAAATTAAATTTTTGGTTCGAAATAACACAAAAAAAATATTAATCAGCAAAAACTACTACCAAAGCGTGTGTTTGGTCACCACAATTCAATTTTTCTATATTTAAATTGTCCAAAATGTGAGTAAAATGCAAAATTTAACCCCACGCAATAAGAAAATGCACGTAAAAATTTTAAAAAAAATTCCGAAATAACGGTTAATAGACAAGTTTAAACAAAACTTGCCTATTCTACCGTTATTTCGAACAAAACATTAAATTTTAAAGTGCCGTGTTATAGTGCGTGGGGCTGTCCATTTTACGCAAATTTTGGACAATTGAAATATAAAAAAAATAGATTTGTGGTGATAAAACACACGCTTTGGTAGTAATTTTTGCTAATTTATTTTATTTTTGTATTTTATTTCATTATTTGTCCATTTGAACTTCATTTTTTACAATTAATACCAAACTTCCACCAAAGTTAATTTTATCACCAAAACTCAATTGTTTCATATTTACATTGTTCAAAATGTCAGTTAAATGGAGAACTTCCACCCGAATGAACTAAAATTATTGAAATTCATATTAAGAATTTCTCTAATGTGTGACTTATTCCACTTTTAAATTCAATTAAATAAAAATTTGATTTATTTTTATTCACTATTTGTCCATTTTAATCTCATTTTGAACAATTTATACCAAAATTCTACCGAAGTGTGTTTTATCACCACAACTCAATTGTTGCATATTTAAATTGTTCAAAATGTCGGTTAAATGGAGAATTTCACCCAAAACGACATAAAATTGCACTTAAAAATTATATATTTGGTTCAAAGTAACACAAAAAAAATATTAATAAGCACAAACTACTACCAAAGCGTGTGTTTTGTCTCCACAATTCTATTTTTATATATTTTAATTCTCCAAAATGTGGGTAAAATGCACAATATAACCCCACGCATTATGAAAATGCACTTAAAAAGTTAAGTTAAGTTGATGTGGCCGCTATCGCACACTTAGATCAAATTGATCCGTTGTGACACCACTCTATACGGCTTTAGGTCCGAGTCTTTCCGTAGAGCCATCTGCGCATTGCATAGCTCTATGTAAGTCCTATTGTACTGACATGGAAGATGGGTCGGCCCAAGGATTCTTAACACGACAAAGGATCCAGATTATGTTTATTTTTCACCACCGATCGCACCGCCAAAACGATCGAAGATGAAAAACCCATTTTGCATTCTGCCTCGAATCGGATTCGAACCAAGAACCTCCCGCTCCAACTGCAGCAGCTTTAACCACTGCGCCACCTGGGCGGTTAAAAAAAACAAAAAAAAAATGCACGTAAAAATTAAAAAAAAAAAATAAAATTCGAAATAACGGTTAATAGAAAAGTTAACACAAAACTTACAAATTAAATGAAAAAATAATGTTACAATTAATGCAACATTAATTTTTAATAAAATGTTAAAATTAAACATTTTATTAAATGTTTAATTTTAACAATTAAATGGTCCACTTTACGCACATTTTGAACAATTGAATTATAAAAAAATTGAGTTGTGGTGATAAAACACACTTTTTGGTAGTATTTTTTGCTTAATATATATTTTTTTGTGTTTTTATTCATTTTGTGTCCATTTGAACGTCATTTTTAATAATTAATACCAAAATTCTACCAAAGTGTGATTTATCATGACAACTTAATTGTTTCATATAAAAATTGTTCAAAATATCGGTTAAATGGAGAATTTCAGCCCAAATGACATTAAATTGCACTTAAAAATTAAATATTTTGTTCAAAATAACACAAAAAAAATATAAATTAGCAAAAATAATACCAAAGCGTGTGTTTTGCCAACACAATTCAATTTTTTTTTTTCAAATTGTTCAAAATGTGGGTAAAATGCACAATTTAATCCCACGCAATATAAAAAAGCACGTTAAAATTTAAAATTTAGTTCAAAATAACGATCAATAGACAAGTTTACTCAAAACGTGTTTTTTATACCGTTATTTCGAAAAAAATATTAAATGTTAACGTGCATTTTTATGTTTTGGTGGATGAATGGTCCATTTTACCCACAATTTGGCAATTGCAATATAAAAAAATTGAGTTGTGGTGATAAAACACACGCTTTGGTAGTAGGTTTTGCTAATTTTTATTTTTTTATATTTTAATTCATTATTTGTCCATTTGAACGTCATTTTGAACGATTAATAACAAAATTCTACCAAAGTGTGTTTTTTCACTACATTTCAATTGTTGCATATTAAAATTGTTCAAACTGTCGGTTAAATGGAGAATTTTAGCCCAAATGACATTTAATTGCACTTAAAAATTAAAAATTTGGTTCAAAATAACACAAAAAAAATATTAATAAGCAAAAACTACTACCAAAGCGTGTGTTTTATCACTACAATTCAATTTTTTTATATTTGTTTTGTTCAAAATGTGGGTAAAATGCACAATTTTACTCCACGCAACATAAAAATGCACGTAAAAATTTAAAATTAGGTTCGAAATAACGGTTATTAGACAAGGTAACACGAAACATGTCTGTTTAACCGTTATTTCGAACAAAATATTAAATTTAACGTGTATTTTATGTTCCACGGGGTTAAATGGTCCATTTCACCCACATATTGGACAATTGAAATATAAAAAAATTGAGTTGTGGTGATAAAACACACGTTTAGATGATAGTTTTTGCTAATTTATATTTTTTTTATCTTTTTATTCATTTTTTGTTTATTTGAACGTCATTTTGAACAATTTATTCTTAAATTCTACCACAGTGTGATTTATCACCACAACTTAATTGTTTCATATTAAAATTGTTCAAAATGCCGGTTAAATGAAGAATTTCAGCCCAAATGACATTAAACTGCACTTAAAAATTAAATATTTGATTCGAAATAACACCAAAAAACATAATTATTAGCCAAAATTATTACCAAAGCGTGTGATTTGTCACCACAATTCAATTTTTATATTTAAGTTGTTCAAAATGTGGGTAAAAGGCACAATTAAGCCCCATGCAATATAAAAAAGCAAGTACAAATTTAAAATTTTGTTCGAAACAACGGTAAATAGACAAGTTTACACAAAACTTGTTTATAAGACCGTTATGTTGAACAAAATATTAAATTTTAACGTGCATTTTTATGTTAAGCGGGGTTATATGGTCCATTTTACCCACATTCTGGACCATTTAAATAAAAAAAAAATTGAGTTGTGGTGACAAAACACACGCATTGGTAGTAATTTTTGCTAATTTATATTATTTTTGTATTTTTATTCATCATTTGTCCATTTGAACATCATTTTGAACAATAAAAACCAAAAATGCACCAAAGTGTGTTTTATCACCACAACTCAATTGTTTCATATTGAAATTGTTCAAAATGTCGGTTAACTGGAGAATTTCAGCCCAAATGACATTAAATTGCACTTAAAAATTAAATATTTGGTTCAAAATAACACAAAAAAAATATAAATAAGCAAAAATTACTACCGAAGCGTGTGTTTTGTCACCACAATTCAATTTTTTGAATATTAAAAATGTTTCAATTATGGGTATAATGCACAATTTAACCCCACGCAACATAAAAAGGCACGTAAACATTAAAACATTTTAAATTTGATTCGAAATAACGGTAAATAGACAAGTTTACACGAAATTTGACTGTTTAACCGTTACTTCGAACCAAATATAATACGTAAAAAGGCACGTAAACATTAAAACATTTTAAATTTGATTCGAAATAACGGTAAATAGACAAGTTTACACGAAATTTGACTGTTTAACCGTTACTTCGAACCAAATAAAATTTTAACGTACATTTTTATGTTGCGCGGGGTTTATCTCTTTTACTCACAGTTTGGACCATTGAAATATAAAACAATTGAGTTGTGGTGATAAAACACACGCTTTGGTAGTAATTTTTGCTAATTTATATTTTTTTTGTGTTTTTATTCATTATTTGTCCATTAGAAGGTCATTTTTAACAAATATTACCAAAATTCTACCAAAGTGCGTTTTATCACCACAAGTCAATTGTTTCATTTTAAAGTTGTTCAAAATGTCGGTTTAATGGAGAATTTCACCCCAAAAACATTTCTTTGCACTTAAAAATTAAATATCTGGTCCAAAATAACACAAAAAATAAATATTATTAAGCATAAATTACTACCAAATTGTGTGTTTTGTCACCGCAATTAGATTTTTTTATATTTAAATTGTTCTAAATTAGGATAAATTGCACAATTTAACCCCACGCAATATAAAAAAGCCCTTTAAAATTCTAAATTTGTTTTAAAATAACGGTAAATAGACAAGTTTTCACAAAACTTGTCTGTTTCACCGTTATTTCGAACAAAATGTTACAGTTTTACGTCTTACACATTTCGAACAATTGGAATATACAAAAATAGAATTGTGGTGATAGAACACACGCTTTGGCATTAATTTTTGCTAATTTATAATTTTTCGTGTTTTTTATTTATTGTTTGTCCATTTGAACGTCATTTTGAACAATATATACCAAAATTCTACCAAAGTAAATTTTATCACCACAACTCAATTGTTTCATATGTAATTTGTTCAAAATGTCGGTAAAATGGAGAACTTCACCTCAAATGACATCAATTGGCATTAGAAAATTAACTATTTGGTTCAAAATAACAGTAAACACGACAAGTTTTGTGTCAACTTGTTTATTTACCGTTATTTTGATAAGAATATTAAATTTTTAGGTGCAATTTTATGTCATTTAGGGTGAAATTCTCCATTTACATAGTGTTTTGTTAAGATTTTGGTACATGTCGTTCAAAATGTCATTTTAATGGACAAATAATGAACCAAAACACAAAAAAATATTAATCAGCAAAAATTAGTACTTAAGCGTGTTTGGTCACCTGAAATCAAATTTTTGATATTTAAATTGTTCAAAATATGGGTAAATGCACAATTTAACTCACCGCAGTATAAAAATGCACGTCAAAATTTAAAATTTTGTTCAAAATAACGGTAAATAGATAAGTTTGTGGTGTCGCATGGTATTTTGGTGCTTTTTCACTCCTCGCTCTTAAATTTATTTGTGAATAATTATCTTAATTTTTAAACTGGCACCTTTAATAGATAGTTGAGTATACAACTCTTGTAAATAGATTTTGGTATTATTCAAGTTTACTTTGAAAAACAGTATTTTTTAGTTTTTTATTCAATAACAATAAGTTTTTTCTGTCCCGTTGTTCGATTAACTTCGATTTTAAAATATGACAAAATATTAAATAATTAATTATAAATAGTGAATCTTGTATATAAAAATATATATTGTTAAACATAATAAATAATAGTTTGTGTTAATTTCAATAATTAATTAATTTATATCGCAATAAACATCGAAATTATGGAGTCAAGTTTTATCGAAATTAAGGAGTCACTAGTATTTGTCTAATAATATAAATCACCGAACTTTAATAAATCTAATAAATTAATATGGAGTTTATTGATGTGAGCACTAACACACGATAATATACATACATCGTAAAATTGGTGACCCCGACGTGATCTGAGGCTCACACTGCGCAACTATATCTGTTGTACTTATAAATTTTCATCATTTCTACAATTTCGTCAAACAATCACCACGATAGGATTCATCTTACTTGTACCTGGATTTTTCAAAACATCCGGCTAAATATTCCACATTTGGACAACGGAGGCCGTTTTTGGTTTTTCCAATTGACGAGACAAACTTAACACAACATCTTCTAACGTTCGAGGCAGCGGGCGGCACAGATATTCCAACGTTCAGAGGATACAAAGGATTTCTGCAAGATACAAATGATTTCTGCAACGTTCTTCAAAAAGAAAAATTGTAAGTACTCAACTATTTAATTAACGGTGCCGATAAATTAATTTTTTTTTTCTTTTTTGTTGTTTTAAAAAAAAATTTATTGTTTTAATTATTTGAAATGACTTTCGCGTTGATTTTTTTCATATTTTCGGTTTCATTTCTGATTCTTTCGTTTTTGTTTCGGCGTGTTGTTCATGGTGTGAACGACCCACCAGGTACCAATGCGTAATCCAGTGCGGCAGACCCGTCATCAGCATCAGGTAGCAATGCAGTTGAGGAAACTAGTATGTCTCTGACAGCCACTAAGCTTGCTAGTCTAATTAACGATGCTGCGGCACACACGAATTTCAATCCTCCTCCTTCTGAGTCGAGGATAAATGCTAATGTCTCTGCCAATACTGGATTTGTTGCTCGAGTGGCTTTCAAGCCACCCCAACCTTTATACACACAGAACCCTAGTGTGTGGTTTGAGATACTCGAGCAGCAGTTCACAGTGGCAGAGATTACGGTAGAAGCGACCAGGTATACTCATGCGGTTGGTGCTTTGGATGCACGATTGCATGACACATTCGCCTATTTGATAATGGGTCCTAGGGGAAATACCCCTTATACTTCTTTTAAAGCGGTGGTAATTCGAGTTCTGAGCGAGTCGGAAAAGACCAAGTTGAACAACTTGATGCATGGTTTGGCTCTTGGAGACAGAAAGCCGTCTCAACTGTTGAGTGCCATGAAGTTGAATGCTGGGAACAACTTCAACGAAGCGACCCTTCGTCAACTTTGGATGAAGAGTTTGCCCCAGACCGTTCAAATGGTGCTCACACCATTTGAAAATGACGTCTCACTGTTGGTCCTTGCAGAACGGGCTGACAATGTGCATGAAACAATGACTCACTCGCGAGTTGATGCTATAGAGACTTCTGCTTCCTGCAGTTCTACTTCGAATTCAAATTTACCATTGACCAAAAGCTTTCGGAATTTAAAAGAACATTGCTATCGGAAATTGCGGAAATTGTAAATCAAAATTATAGATCTCGGTCTGTTTCAAATTCACGAAGTCCTAATCATTCTAGGTCTAATTCAAAAAATAACTACTCTCGGAACAATTCACCAAATCATAGAAATTCATTTTATGGCAATCTTTCAGCCGAAAATAATTATATTTGCTACTACCATCATCATTTCGGCACAAAAGCTTTAAAATGCAAGCCAAATTGTAAATTTATTTCAAACAAGTTATCCGATAGCAATGTTCCAAAAAACTAAATTGTCATTCACAAGTGGCGGTGTGCAATGACATTACTAAAACTAACCGCCTTTTAATTTTCGAAATTTTTCTTCAGACACATTTTTTAATAGACACAGGAGCAGATGTCTCTGTATTGCCAGCCCGTTTTGTTCGGAACCCAAGGGTCGATCCATCCTTCAAATTGTTTGCAGCGAACGGTTCTTCAGTTGACGCTTAAGGTACAAAATTTTTAAGACTAGACATTGGACTGCGCCGCGAATTCACCTGGGAGTTTATTGTTGCTGACGTGTCGATGCCTATTATCGGCGCGGATTTTTTGTGTTAAACTGGTCTACTGGTTGATATACAGAAGCAAAGACTTTTTGATCCGCTAACCTCGTTGTATACAACCGGTACTACTTCCAGCTATAACCGAACTACTGTATCTAGGATCGACAGGTCAGCAATGGATCCAGGAGTTTTCAACGTTGTTTCAAAATTTTCAACAGTCATTCATGGTAACATAAACATTGATTCTTTAAAACATGACGTGACTCATAAAATAGAAACGAACGGACCACCGGTTGCATGCAGACCACGACAACTAGCACCAGACAAATTCATTATCGCGAAGACAGAATTCGAAAAAATGATGAAGCTCGGAATTGGTCGACCTAGTAGCAGCCCTTGGTCAAGTCCATTGCATATGGTCCCTAAAAAGAATGGAGAGTGGAGACCTTGTGGAGACTTTCGTGCGCTAAATAAAGTCACAATTCCAGACAGGTACCCAATTCCACACATACAAGATTTTACGCAACGACTCGAGGGTTGCACTATATTTACAACATTAGATCTTGTCCAGGCCTACCATCAAATTCCTATTGAACCGACAGAAATTCCGAAGACAGCAATTTCGACACCTTTCGGACTTTTTGAATTTTGCAGAATGACTTTCAGCCTGAGGAATGCAGCACAGTCGTTCCAAAGGCTTATGCATGCAGCACTACGCGGTCTGGATTTCTGCTTTGTTTATTTGGACGATGTGCTCATTGCCTCTCGAAATTATGACGAACATCTCAAACATGTTAAATTGACTTCTACTAAACTAGAGGAATACGGACTAGTAATTAATGTTGACAAATGTGTTTTTGCAAAAACGGAAATTATCTTTTAAGGTCATTTGGTAACTGGACAAGGTTTATTACCGTCACATGAACGGGTTCAAGTCATCAAAGATTTCGAACGACCACTGACTGTTAAACAACTGAAACGGTTTTTAGGCATGATAAACTTTTATCGCCGCTTCATTCCTGGTGCTGCTGCTGACCAGGAATTGTTGAATGACTACCTGAAAGGGTCTACTAAGAACAGTCAAGTTCCAAATTAAATGGTCAGTTGCGGCTACTGAAGCATTTGAAAATTGTAAAACTAAACTTACGGACGCGACTTTACTCTGTCATCCATCATCATCAGCTCCTCTGGCCATCATGGTTGACGCTTCCGATTCTGCGATCGGAGCAGTGGTTCAGCAGCTTGTTTCGGATACTTGGAAATCACTCGGTTTCTTTTCGGTACGTCTCAATGATACGCAAAAAAGATATAGTGCTTATGATCGTGAACTTCTCGCGGCTTATTCGGGCATAAAACATTTTCGACATCTTCTTGAAGGTCGTATTTTTACGCTCTATACCGATCATAAACCACTTATCTACGCTTTTAATCAGAAACTGGAAAAAGCATCTCCTCGTCCATTTCGACACTTAGATTTCATTGGTCAATTCACGACCGATATTCAACACATTTCTGGTCTGGACAACGTAGTCGCAGATACATTTTCACGCATTAATCAAATTTCTATCCCTAAAAGCATTGATTATGCTATCATCGCAGATGCTCAAACCAATGATGAGTCAAGAACTTTTAAGGAGTAACTCTGTTATCAAATTTGAGAAATATCCCGTTTCCTTCAATTCGAAACAATTAATTTATTGCGATGCTTCTTGTAACACACCTAGGCCATTCATACCCTTAAATTTCCGAAAACAAGTTTTCGAGGCTTTTCATAATCTGTCTCATCCTGGCATCAAAGCTTCCATTAAACTTTTGACTCAGAATGTAATCTGGCCATCAATGAAAAAAGACGTGCAGAAGATGGCTCAAAGTTGTGTAGCTTGCCAGAAGGCTAAAGTTTCTCGTCATACAAAATCTCCGATTGGTACTTACAAATTAATTTCTCAACGCTTTTCGATTATTCACCTTGTTATCATTGGTCCGTTGCCTGTTTCTGATAATCAGCGGTATTGCGTTACATTGATTGATAGATACACAAGCTGGCCTGAGGCGATTCCAGTGCCTGATATAACGGCTGCAACTGTTGCTTTTGCTGTCTATTCGCATTGGTTAGCTCGCTTTGGTGTGCCAGAGTCCATTGTTACGGACCAAGGCATGCAATTCGAATCACAACTATTTCACGAACTGGCTAACTTACTCGGTTTTGAACGAAGGAGAACAACTAGTTACAATCCTAAATAGATTATTACATTGTGATTAAATCACCTTAAATAGAAAGTTGAGTATACAACTCTTGTAAATAGATTTTTGTATTATTCAAGTTAATTTTGAAAAACAGTATTCTTAAGTTTTTCATTCAATAAAAATAAGTTTTTTCTGTCCCGTTGTTCGATTAACTTCGATTTTAAAATATGACAAAATATTAAATAATTAATTATAAATAGTGAATCTTGTATATAAAAATATATATTGTTAAACATAATAAATAATAGTTTGTGTTAATTTCAATAATTAATTAATTTATATCGCAATAAACATCGAAATTATGGAGTCAAGTTTTATCGAAATTAAGGAGTCACTAGTATTTGTCTAATAATATAAATCACCGAACTTTAATAAATCTAATAAATTATTATGGAGTTTATTGATGTGAGCACTAACATACGATAATATACATACATCGTAAAAAGTTTACACAATACTGGTCTGTTTTACCGTTATTCTGAACAAAATATTAAATGATTACGTGTGTTTTTATGTTTCAAGGGTTTGAAGTGTCCATTTTACCCAAATTTTGGACAATTGAAATATAAAAAAATTGAGTTGTGGTGATAAAACACACACTTTGATAGTCGTTTTTCCTAATTTATATTTATTTTGTGTTTTTATTCTTCACTTGTCCATTCGAACGAATTTTGATCAATAAATACCAAAATTCTACTGAAGTGTGTTTTATCACAACTCAATTGTTTCATATTGAAATTGTTCAAAATGTCAGTGAAATGGAGAATTTCACCCCAAAAGACATTTTACTGGACTTAAAAATGAAATATTTGGTTCAAAATAACACAAAAAAACTATTTATAAGCAAAAATTACTACCAAAGCGTGTGTTTTGTCACCTCAAATCAATTTTTTGATATTTAAATTGTTCAAAATGTGGGTAAAATGCACAATTCAACCCCACGCAAAATTAAATTGCACGTCAAAATTTAAAATTTGGTTCGAAATAACGGTTTATAGACAAGTTAACACAAAACTTGTCTGTTCTACCGTTATTTTGAACAAAGTATTAAATTTTAACGAGCATTTTTATAATGCGCAGCGTTGAATGGTCCATTTTACCGACATTTTGGACAATTGACACATAAAAAAAATTGAGTTTTGATGATTAATTACACGCTTTGGTAGTAATTTTGGCCAATTATATTTTTTTTTTGTTTTTTATTCATTATTTGTCTATTTGAACGTCATTTTGAACAATCAATACCACAATTCTACCAAAGTGTGTTTTATCACCACAACTCAATTGTTTCATATTTAAATTGTTCAAAATGTCGGTTAAATGGAGAATTTAAGCCCAAATGACATTAAATTGCACTTAAAAATTAAATGTTTATTCAAAATAACACAAAAAAAAAATTTATAAGCAAAAATTACTACCAAAGCTTGTGTTTTGTCACCACAATTCACTTTCTTTGAATTTAAGTTGTTCCAAATGTGGGTTTCAATGCACAATTTAACCCCACGCAACATTAAAATGCACGTGGAAATTAAAAATTTGGTTCGAAATAACGGTGTATAGACAAGTTTACATAAACCTTGTCATTTGAACCGTTATTTCAAATAAAATATTTAATTTTACACTTGGTTGCGCGGGGTTTAATGGTCCATGGTGTTGTTTCGTGCGAGGATTTATCCTTACACTTCCAGATCGACTGAGGATCTTAGCCGAGCAGTTTTCTACGCCTATTTTGATGGCACATTTCGCAAAAAGAGATTCTACTTGTGCCATATGTGTATCTACGATGATTGGAGGATAGGATGATTTAGTGATTTCGTTATCAATAACGCCCAATGATAATGGTGTGAACCTTTTATCGTTAGGTTAGTTAAACTTGGCTGGGTTTTTCTTTGTTGGCGCTCCGAGAGACACGACAGATTTTCTTTTCGATGGAACTGTGCGAAAACCACCGTCTGAATTTGAAATATCCATCGGATCCATAGGGCACTTTCACTAGTTTTCACTTACACTATTTGATTTTTCACTGATTACAGTTAACAGTTTAATTTTCAGTATAACACCTATACTAAATATCGATTACAATTTTTATACGAGCACCAACAACTTGACTGAATGACTTGCACACACAGCAGGATGATGGTAAAAAAAAATTTAATTTTCATGCCTTTTTATACTTTTTTCTCTAGGGTATATTGTTTGAAAATGGGCGTATATTTTGTGATGTATTTTTCAAAACTAGCTCGTAGAGTTTGTTCGTCATAGTTTTAATATTGTTGTTAAAGAGAAATTTATTGTGGCGATTTTTATATATTTCAAATTCTTCTAGCCTGTTCATTTGGTCGCTTTTATTCATCTTGTAGAGAATTTTTAAGTTTGTATCCATATTTGTGTAGTTGTGTAAAGTATTATTGATATGAAAAGCAAATCTTGACTCAGTATTCATTTTACCGATATCCTTTATATGTTTGTTAAATCTTATTTAAAAGGATCTTTCGGTTTGTCCTATGTAAAATGATGGACAGTCTGAGCATGTTAATTTATAAATACCGCTGTCTAATGTAATGTTTCTGTTTGGTCTAATTTGGTGTTCTAATTGATCGTTGCCGAAATAATTATATATATATAAAAGAAAAAAAAAAATTACGAAAATATAATTCAACGAAAAGGAATATTTAAAATAAAAATATTTTAATAATATTTTATTTTATTATAAAAAAAGTGGAATAAGTTACACACAAAGAAATTTATAATGAATTTCCATGATTTGAATGAACCAATCTTAAATGTGAATAATAATTTAAGGACCTTATTCAAAATAAGGTGTAACAAAATAAATTTATATTTTAACAAAACATGCAAACGGAAAAATATTATACCGAATAACATAAAGGTACCAATTAAGAATAAATCGAAAATGGCAAGACAACCAAACACTTAGAAGAACATTTTTGGCTTACAAATGAAATTAAAGCAATTTATACCAAGATTAATCAACTGACAATGAAATTATATAACCTACAACTAAAAGTATCTTAAGAATTCCATTATATCGAATATTTAGAAATCTTACAACAAATCGACATAAAAGTAGAAAAAAAGCAATAAAGAAATTAAAAGCTTTAATACAAAAACAACAATAAATCAAATAATAACAGACCGAACATAACACATAACTTTTCCCAACGGATAGAAAATCATACTAACATCCAATTTAACAAAACTGAAATATTTTTATTGGAAAAAATTTTAAAATATAACATAACTCCGAAAAAAAACGATAATTATCAAAATAAACATATCCTTAGTATTGAAAATGCACTTACAAAAACAAATATAGAACATCAATCAGATATAAATATAAAAATATTGAGTTGTGGTGATAAAACACGCGCTTTGGTAGTTATGTTTGCTTTTTATATTTTTTTTTTGTGTTTTCATTCATTATTTGTCCATTTGAACGTCATTTTGAACAATTAATACCAAAATTCTACCAAAGTTAATTTTATCACCAAAACTCAATTGTTTCATATTAAAGTTGTTCATTATGTTAGTTAAATGGAAAATGGTACTCCAAATGACATAAAATTGCACTTAAAAATTAAACATTTGGTTCGAAATAACCGTTAAAACGACCAGTTTTGTGTCAACTTGTCTATTTGCCATTATTTCGATTAAAATATTTAATTTTTTGGTGCCATTTTATTTCATTTGGGATAAAATTCTCCATTTACCCATTATTTTGTAAAGATTTTGGTTCATGTCGTTCGAAATGATGTTTAAATGGACAAATTATGAACAAAAACACAAAAACCTATTAATTAGCCAAAACTACTACCAAAGCGTGTGTTTGGTCACCACAATTCAATTTTTTTATACAAAAATTGTTTAAAATGTTGGTAAAAAGCACAATCGAACCCCACGCAATATAAAAATGCACTTTTAAATTAAAAACTGGGTGCGAAATAACGATAAATAGACAAGTAAAAACAAAACGTCTGTTTTACCGTTATTTCGAAAAGGATATTAAATTTTTACGTGCATTTTTATGTTTCGCGAGTTTAATGGTCCATTTTACCCACATTTTGGTCAAATGAAATAAAAAAAAATTGAGTTCTTTGGATAAAACACACGCTTTGGTAATAAATTTTGCTAATTTATATTTTTTTGTGTTTTTATTTATTATTTGTCCATTTGAACGTCATTTTAAACCAATTTTAACTTAATTCTACCAAAGTGTGTTTTATCACTACAACTCAACTGTTTTATATTGAAATTATTCAAAATGTCGGTTACATGGAGAATTTCACTCCAAACGACATTAAATTGCACTTGAAAATAAAATATTGGGTTCAAAATAACACAAAAAAAAATATCAATAAGCAAAAATTACTACCAAAGAGTGTGTTTTGTCACCACAATTCAATTTTTATATATTTAAATTGTTCAAAATGTGGGTAAAATGTACAATTTAACCCCTAGCAAAATAAAAATGCACGTTTAAGTTAAAAATTTGGTTCGAAATAACGGTAAATAGACAAGTTTACACAAACTTGTCTGTTTAACCGTTATTTATAACCTAATATTTAATTTTTAAGTGAACTTTGCAAAGTCGTTTTAATGGTGGTTTTAAACCAAATATTTAATTTGAAAGTTTTTTTTATTGTCATTTGGGGTGAAATTGACGAGTCACTTTGAATAATAACACTTTTATTTGTTGTGTATAATATTTTATTTGTTTATTAATTTTATATAATTAATGTTACATTTTTATACACTTTTATATTACTATTGTAACTTTTCTCGATTCGGTTGAATTAAGTATCGTGCCCAAAATCCAAATGATACAGGTATGATTAGCCAATGCAATAAAGGACAATGGGTATATAGAAAGCCAAACCGAAGAAATGTTGAAATTGAATAATAAACAATGGTTTCAAAATAGTTTGAACAATTTATTTGTAAAATAATGATTTTCCTGGAGATGTTGTCGCTTCCGCAGTGAAAATATAAGAGATCGAATATTTATTTTAATTTTAAGTTGTCAAAAAAAGTGCTATAACTTGAATTGAAATTAACTCAAGTACAAATTATTTACATGCTATATTATTAATTAGTAATAGATATTTACAAACTTCACGATTCTTACTTATTTAATTTATGAATGCGCCTTAATAATCTATTACTTAATGTATGTACAATTTATGTAGACACTTTAACATGTTTTGATTTTTTCTTGTTGTGTTTTTGTTGAAATGTTGTGGTAATCTTCTTATGATAGGTTTGTTGTCAATGTTGCGTTGCAACATACTCCCCCGGTTAAGCAATAGTTTGGTTAACTAAATTATGTTGAGCTTACACAATTTGGTAACTGGACGTTTTAGTTCTCCAGTGCTGGTCTTTAGCGTAACAACTCTTACGTTACCATCTTGTCCTGGATGAATTTTGATAACGCGGCCTCTGATCCATGATAGTGTTGATACGTTATCTTCTTTAATTAATACAAGCTCGCCTTCCTTGAAATTATTTTGCTGATGTTGCCATTTGGAACGTCTCTGCAGCGTAGTTAAATATTCCGTACTTCACCTTTTCCAGAAGCCTCGAAGCATGTTTTGCACGAACTCCCATCTTTCGCTTAATTTTACTGTGACATCGTTTCTGCTTTTGTCTGGAACTTCAAACATTGACGAACCAATTAAAAAATGTGCGGGTGTCAAAATATTTAAGTCATCTGGATCATCGTTGACTGGAGTTAATGGTCTTGAATTTACTATGGCTTCTATTTGTACTAGTAAGGTTTGCATTTCTTCTAACGTTGGAGCCGATTCGCCTAGAACTCGATGAAGATGCGTTTTTATAGATTTTACTCCCGCTTCCCATATACCACCAAAATGTGGAGCAGAAGGAGGTATGGTATGCCAATGGATCTTGTGTGTGCCAAGATATGCTGAAACCTTTTCGTTGTGCGATTTAGACATCAAATTCGAAAAAAATTCATCAAATTTTCGTCGGGCACCGATGAAATTAGTGGCGTTATCACTATAAATGGAATTAGGTAGACCTCGCCTACCTGTAAAGCGCTTGAGCGATGATATAAAACCATCTGTTGACAAATCACTGACAACTTCCAAATGTATGGCCTTGGTTGCCATACAAACAAATACGCATATATATGATTTTACCCTTTTGGCACCTCTCCCCTTTTTAGTACTTAGTGAGATTGGGCCTGCATAGTCAACACCAACATTCACAAATGCCCGTGTAAGCGTTACCCTTGGTGCTGGTAAGTTGCCCATTATTTGAGAGCCTAATTTTGGACGACTGCGAGTACATTGTACGCAGCTATTTGTAATCCTTTTGATGACATCTTTAGCCCCAATAATCCAATATTCAGCTCGTGATAAAAAGAGCAGTGCTGTTGGATTTGGATGCAGATATTTTAAATGCAGGTATCGTACCAACTTTTCTGTTAGTTGATGTTGCTTTGGTACTATTACTGGATGCTTAGTGGAATATCTGACATCTGAATTTGCTAGACGACCGCCAACTCTAAGGAGACCATTAATATCTACAAACGGAAAAAGTGATATTAATTTACTGTGTTTTTTAATGGGTTTATTATGTTTGAGCTGGTGAATTTCATCGTTAAAAGTTTCATCTTGAGCCCATTTTAATAATAAATTTTCACTTTTTTGAAGATGTTGACTGGTTATATGTGGTACTGCTTCTTTTAGACATAGTTCAGCGAAGCGAGCGCAGTTACTAATAACCCGTAACATCAATGTATATGACGAAAATTTGTCTGAAATGTGTTTGAGCGTCGAAAATTCATTGGAAGCCTGAATGGAACTGGTTGTAGACAATACAGTTTTTTTTCTGTCTATGTCCGTAGTTTTTATTTTACTGTGGTCTAACTTTGGCCAGTTGTTGCTTGGCATTTGCAGATAGTTTGGACCATTCCACCAGATCTTGTGATTTAATAGTTCTCTTGGAGATATCCACGGCTTGCACAATCTGCTGGATTTAACTTCGTAGGAACATGTTGCCAATGACAGTTTGGTAGATGATCAATGATGTAACTCGTTCTATTGGCCACATAACAGTTCCACTTTCGGGGAACATCCGAAAGCCACGTCAACACAACCGTAGAATCGGTCCAAGCATACTGTGCATCAGCTGGTGTTTTAAAAATTTCCGCAACCTTCCGAATAAGCTTCGCAAGAAGTACAGCACCGCATAACTCCAAACGAGGAATTGACAGTTGTTTTAATGGTGCAACTTTGGTCTTGGCAGCGATCAGATGTACGGTGATATTGCCACAAGTACTGGTAGAACGTGCGTATACTACTGCTGCATACGCCTTTTCGGAGGCGTCACAAAACCCATGCAGTTGCATACTATGTGTTGAATGCATCTGAAGAAACCTAGGAATACGGATATCTGCAAAACAAATAAGGTTATTTCTGTCGGCACACCATGTTTGTTTAATATCTTCTGGCAGTGGATCGTCCCATCCTGTTTTTGTCAACCAAAGTGATTGAAGCAATATTTTAAAGGTAATTGTGGTTGGGGACAGCCATCCAAGCGGATCAAAAATTTTGCCACTTTCAGAAAGCAGTGTTCGTTTAGTTGACGGCTCGTTTCGTAGCTCTGGAACTTTGAAAGTGAAAGCATCTTCGTTCGTTAACCAGCAAATTCCTAATGTTTTGACGTATGTATCTGGTTCTTCAAATGAAATGGAGGTTGTGCCTTGTTTTGTGATTGGAATACTGCGTACTAGTTCAGAACTGTTGGAGCTCCATTGACGTAATGAAAAACCAGCACTTAATAATGTGTCTGATAACTTATTGTAAATGGCAATTGCTTCGCTAACTGTGTCACAACCCGACAATAAGTCGTCCACGTAGAAGTCTGATTGAATAATGTTACTGATTTTTGGAGGCAACTCTTTGACGTCATTGACTATTTGGTGTAGAGATCTAATTGCAAGATATGCAGAACAAGTTAGTCCATATGTCACAGTTTTTAACTTGAAGTGAATGATTTTACTCGCGGGATGCTCTCGCCACACTATTCGTTGGTAGCGCTGATGTTTAGGATGAACTGCTATCTGCCGATACATTTTTTCTATGTCTGCCACAAATGCTATTTTATGAGATCGAAACCTTGTTAGTATTGAAAACAGATCATCTTGGATAGTCGGACCTGTCATGAGAACATCATTCAGAGATAATTTTGAACTCGACTTGCTCGAGCCATCAAAAACAACACGAAGCTTCTTTGAATTGATTCCCTCTTTGAAAACAGCATGGTGTGGTAAATAATACACATTGCTGTCGTTTATGTTATGTAATTCCGCACTTGATACACGTGACATATGACCTAGTCTCTCGTATTCTCGCATAAATGAAAAATACTGATCTTTAAGTTCTGCATCCTTTTCGAATTTACGTTCCATAGCCAACATACGACAAACTGCTGGTTTTAGACTGTTGCCTAACTGGTTAACGTTTTCTTTAAACGGGAGCTCTACCATATAGTGGCCGTCTACGAATTGATGTGTGGTTGAGAAATGATTTTCTGTTTTGTCATCTCTGTTGGAACGGTTGATCGTAACTTCTTCGACTTCCCAAAAACGTTGTAATAATTGACCAATATCTTCAGGATTTAATTGAATCGTATGACATCTTTTAGTTGGAATAGATTCTTGTTCAGCATAGCCAGCAACGACCCATCCGAATAGACTGTCAAGTAAATACAGATTTGGCTTGAAATACTGACGTCCTCCTTGCATGATGTGATAAAATACGTCTATTCCGAGGATCATATCAATGAGATTCGGTTCGTAAAACTTTGGGTCAGCCAGACAAAACTCTTCTAATTTCTTCATGTCAACATCTTGGATTATTGTTTCCTGAGAAGGTATGTTATTTGTAAGCTTACCTAATATTAAGGCTTCCACTACCACAAATTTGTCCGCATTATAATTGGAACTTAATTTAATAGTACTTTTCCCTCTAGTGCTACCTGCTGAAGCCGATGCTAGACCTTTCACCGTAAATTGCGCATGCTTCCGCTTCAAACCTAGCCTTTTGGTAAGTACCTCTGTGATGAATGTAGATTCGGACCCAGAATCTAATAATGCTCGTATATTGTGCTTATTACCTTGTTCGTCTAGTGTTGACACAACTACTGTTGGTAGAATTGATTGCGTGGAATTCGAATCTGATATACTGCTTGATGTGGTATAAACCTGCATTCTTGAACTTGTTGATTCGGTTTGAGTTAATGTTTTGGGTTGGGAATCTTGATTCATGAGATTGCTGCTCACTGTTGCATCTTGACATTTGGAAAAGTTTTCATGTAAAATTGTATGGTGTTTTCCATTGCATTTGAAACATGTACTCGTTGATGGACAGCTACTTGATACATGACCGATCTTTAAGCAATTGTTGCATAACCCGTTTTTTGCAATAAAATTTTTACGCAATTCTGGGGTACTCCGTTGAAATTTGTAGCACTTGTAGATTAAGTGCGGTTTTTTACAATATAAGCATTCAAATTTAGATGTGGCTATATTAAATACCTTTGAAGCATGCCTGGATGGTTTTATATTAATACTGCAAGTTTCTAGAGCATCGCATTGTTGATGAAGAAATTGCAACAAATTTTCAATTGTTGGCATATCCATATTGACCGCATGTAACGACCACTGTTTCTTTGTTTCGTCGTCCATTTTGTTTAATAACAAATGTAAAATCCACGGATCACGTGTCTCGCATTCTGGACCTAGAGCTCTCAGTCCCCGAAGTAGTTCATCGGATGTTTCAGTCAAGTTTCTAAGAGACTTTGATGACGCGTACTGGATTGTGGGCTGTTCTAAAAACCTCTGTATTATAGTACTAACGATGGTTCCTTTTTTATCATAACGCTGTAGTAGTTTGTCCCACGCTTCACTATAGCTAGCGTCCGTGATTAAAAAATGATTGATTAATCGAGCAGCGCTACCCTGGAGAAGCCCCTTTAGCAACTGAAATTTATGTACACGCGATATCGAAGGATTGTCGTGAACAGTGGCCTCAAACATGTCCTTAAATGATGGCCATTGCGTATATTCTCCATTGAAAGGTGGAATATTAATTCTTGGTAGCTTAACCTCGTTATTTTGGCTTATCGTTTTGTTCTGCAAAGAGTCAAGGTATGCCCGTTGTTGAGTGTACATATTACTTATAGTAGCGTTCAAATCATCATGAGGTGGCTGTTCAGCTGATTTTCGTTTCTTTATTTCTTTCATCATTGCAGCTTGAATACTAAAAAATTTTGCCTCAAATTCGTCGGACTTAGAAGTTTGGTTTGGTATTAAAAGTAACTCATCTTCGATATTACAAAATTCCTCCCACCAAGATTCGAGTTTAATATGCCTTGATTCGAATTCCTCTATTTCGGTATTACTATCAATATTCTCAAGAAACGTTGACATTTTTGTTAATGACCCTAAGAGTCGTCCACGGCGTTGCACTAGGATTGAAGCCATACTGAACAATTAAATTTAGCACTTGTGGTGAAAGCAAAACAAAAAATAGTAAAGTGTATCTTATAAATTTTCTAGTTTTATAGCACTTATAGGTTAATAAAAGAAAACACTGTTGTTAGCACTAATAATTTTACCACGTAAATCACTTGTAGTTTATTCACTTGTAATAGTTTATTCACTTGTAAAGTTTGAGTCACTGAATGATTTGTAGAATAATTTAACTTACAGTTTATATGAAAAATGCTTCAGAGCTCCGAAATGAATGTTGAAATAAATAAAGATATTGATTATCACAAATGAGGATGAAATTGTAGATTTGAAAATAAGCTTGTTTTTCTAAGTGAAAAAATAGAAAAAAAGCTTAACGATTAATCCACGTGTCTAGCCTTTCATCCGGCTCGAAGGACCATGTAACTTTTCTCGATTCGGTTGAATTAAGTATCGTGCCCAAAATCCAAATGATACAGGTATGATTAGCCAATGCAATAAAGGACAATGGGTATATAGAAAGCCAAACCGAAGAAATGTTGAAATTGAATAATAAACAATGGTTTCAAAATAGTTTGAACAATTTATTTGTAAAATAATGATTTTCCTGGAGATGTTGTCGCTTCCGCAGTGAAAATATAAGAGATCGAATATTTATTTTAATTTTAAGTTGTCAAAAAAAGTGCTATAACTTGAATTGAAATTAACTCAAGTACAAATTATTTACATGCTATATTATTAATTAGTAATAGATATTTACAAACTTCACGATTCTTACTTATTTAATTTATGAATGCGCCTTAATAATCTATTACTTAATGTATGTACAATTTATGTAGACACTTTAACATGTTTTGATTTTTTCTTGTTGTGTTTTTGTTGAAATGTTGTGGTAATCTTCTTATGATAGGTTTGTTGTCAATGTTGCGTTGCAACAACTATTATTATTATAGTTATTTGTTTCACTTTATTCTGTTTAATTACTTTTATTTATTCTTATTATTTTATTTTATTTTATTCCCGTGGTTCTTGCGTGTGATGATGTGTTGTTCGTGACTCGTTTCTGTAATCTGTGTGGTTTCGTGACGAAGCA
Organism: Tipula lateralis; assembly: GCA_963932295.1. Taxonomy (NCBI): domain Eukaryota; kingdom Metazoa; phylum Arthropoda; class Insecta; order Diptera; family Tipulidae; genus Tipula; species Tipula lateralis. The sequence continues at coordinate 82,470 of CAWVQQ010000513.1, read as the reverse complement.
TTTTTATTATTTTTAGTTCTAATTAGCTTAGTACTAAAATTGTACTAGATTAAGTGTTTGTTTCTTTTTTTTGTGGGGTACTACTCGGAGTAGGATTACTCGGAGTAGGTCGCCACAGTACCCCCCTGCAAGTAAATTCCCCCCGGATTAAGAAGGAAAGGAATATAGAAGGATATTAGGGATAGGTTATTATAGTTGGAAACGGACTGATTTTTTCGCTATTGCTTGGTTATTTTTATTTGCTAAGCTGAGAATACCATATGCCGGCTTTAATCTGTCAATGGAAACATTAACATTTCGACCGTTTTGATCTAAAATGAAATGTTTCCTGAAACGACGAATGACTCTATACGGTCCTTCGTAAGGTGATGATAGGCCGGTTCGTACTCTATCGATACGAACAAAAACATACTCGCAACTTTCTAATGTTTTGGGAACAAAAACGGGAGTGGAAGTTGACTTGCGAGTGTCAACTGGAATTAATTTGCGCATGTTGTCGCGAAATTTGTTTACGAAGTCTGTTGGATCGGGATTTGAATCCTGTGAACTGGTCACGAAAAATTCTCCTGGAAGCTTGAGGACTTGTCCATATACTAGTTCTGCTGGGGAGCACTTCAGTTCATCTTTGACTGCTGCTCGTATTCCCAACAAGATAATGGGTAGCTCAGTGCTCCAATGGATAACATTTCCACGAGCTTTAAGCGATGCTTTTAGTTGTCTGTGAAAACGTTCGACCATACCATTTGCCTGTGGATGATAAGCAGTGGTACGAATTCTGTGAGCGCCTAGTAAACGCGTGAGTTCAGAAAAGAGTTTGGACTCAAATGGGCTGCCTTGATCAGTTGTGATCTCAAGGGGTATTCCAAACCTTGATACGTATTGCTCAACAAAAGTCTTAGCAATAGTGGCAGCGGTACTATCTCGAATAGGATATGCCTCCGGCCAACGAGTGAATCGATCTACGATGGTAAGTATGTAAACGAAACCTTCGGATGGTGGGAGCGGTCCCACTACATCCATGTGTATGTGCTCGAACCTTGATGATGGAAGCTCGAAATGCCCTGGTTGTGTCTTGGTGTGCCTTTGCACTTTACTAGTTTGGCATCCGATGCAACCACGTACCCAATTTGTAACGTCAGCGTTCATGTTCGGCCAAAAATACCTACTTGATATTAATTTACGTGTAGCGCGCATGCTTGGATGAGATAGACTATGTAGTGCGCTGAAAACTACTTGTCTCTGTGACAATGGAACGAATGGTCGATGAACTCCTGTTGATGTTTCGCAATATAATTTTATATCGGAAAGGATGGTAAGTTCCAATTTAAATTTAGAACTCGCGGGGCGCGATGAATTTTCGAGAAGTTCTCTCAATTCATCATCAGACTCTTGAGCCTTGGCTAAATCATCAAAATTTAGCCTAGAAGTTTTGTCAATTCTATCAACGTGATCACACGGTCGTGACAAAGTGTCTGCGACCACGTTGTGCTTGCCTGCTATATGTTGTACGTCCGTCGTAAACTGAGCGATATAGTCTAATTGTCGAGTCTGCCGTGGACTCTTATCACTCAGGGAGATTATTGCCGTGGTAAGAGGCTTTTGATCTGTGTAGATGGTGAATTGCCTACCTTCTACAAAATATCTGAAATGTTTGATTGCTAAATAAATAGCGAGAAGTTCTCTGTCAAAGGCTGAATACTTCATTTCTGCTGTTGATAATTTTTTGGAAAAGAATCCTAAAGGTTGCCAACATCCGTTATTCAATTGTTGCAACACTGCGCCAACGGCAATGTTTGACGCATCTGTGGAGATACTGAATCTGGTGTTGCTCAGAGGATGGGCTAACATGGTTATGTTAGCAAGTGCACTTTTAATTTGGGCGAACGATTGATTACAGTCGTCAGGCCACGTGAACTTTTTGTTGTTCTTTGGCATCTTATTTAGATGTGCCAAGTGTGCATGAATAGGGGACAGCAATCCGGCTAACTTTGGAAGGAATCTATGATAGTAATTGACCATTCCGACGAATCGCTGAATTTGTTTAATTGATGTTGGAGCAGGAAATTCATTTATGGCTTCAACTCGCCTTGGCGAGGGTAGTATGCCATCTGCAGATATGTGGTGGCTGAGGAACTCTAGAGCGGGTATTCTGAATTCACACTTCGAAATTTGGATGTTTATTCCAAATTCGACTAACCTCTCAAACAACTGTTTGAGATGACGTTTGTGCTCTTCCTCGTTTTTACTTGCCACAAGAATGTCGTCTATATAAACGAATACAAAATCTAGACCTTTGACCACTTCATTCATGAAGCGTTGAAATGTTTGCGCAGCATTCCGAAGACCAAAGGGCATTCTCGTAAATTCGAATAACCCAAATGGTGTGGTAATTGCCGTTTTAGGCACGTCTTCGGGCGCAATGGGTATCAGATGATAAGCTCTTACCATGTCAATTTTCGAAAAAACTTTGCATCCTTCAAGGTGCATCGAAAAATTTTGAATATGTGGAATCGGATATCGATCCGGTTCAGTGACGGCATTTAGACCTCGATAGTCTCCACATGGTCTCCAATCTGTCCCATTTTTCTTCTGAACCATGTGAAGAGGTGATGATACCGCAGAAGATGACGGTTGGCATATGCCCAATTGAACCATATGCTCAAACTCTGCAAGCGCTGTCCTATGTCTGACAGGGTCCAGACGGCGTGGTCTCGAAAAAGGCAACCGGCCTTTTGTATAAATATGATGGACCACACTGTGTTTTGCTGGACGATTATAATTTGGTTCTTCAGTGAGCGATGGATACATCTTCAAGAGTTCACCATAACCATTTCCGACGGTTGGGAGTGTTGGTGTAGGTGTATTGACCTTAGCAGTCATTGCACTGACAGCTAGACTTGTCGTAGGATCAAGTAATTGTCTTCCACGCAGGTCGACAAGAAGACCATATTTCGCCAAGAAGTCAGCACCAATAATTGGTCTGTCTACTGACGCGATCGTAAATATATGTGGAAATTGTCGCCGTAAGCCAACATCTACATTCAATAATTTGGTCCCGTATGTATTAATTATTGAACCGTTGGCGGCGGAAAGTACCAAGCTTGAATTTTTATTAGATGCATTTCCTTGGAAATATTTTACGGGTAAAACGGAAATATCGGCTCCAGTATCTACAAGAAAGAGAGTATTGTTCGTAGCATCTCTGATAAATAGGCGGCGGTTATGACGTATCCGATTGCTCGCCGCACTCGCAATTGGATTTATTGGTTTTTTGAGTCGGGATTGTTTTTTGTAGATACATATTTGTTATTCTTTTTGCAAGGTAAGTAACACTTCCAAGCATCATTGCCGAATTTATTGTGGTAATAGCAGAGTCCTTGATTGTCGATAAAACGACGTCTGCTTCCGCTCCGTGGTCTTCCATAAGAATAGCGAGATCGACTTCGCGGTCTTGGTGAGCGGTTGCGTCCTACTGCCATTTTTTCGAATTTTGACTCCATGCTAGCGAGCCTAGCTTCGAGTCTTTCGAACACGGTCTGTTCATTCGGTGCAGTAGGGCGCTGGGAACTAGTCGAGGGTACGTCTTGATTTGACGATACGCTGGGTCCGGTGGCTTCGTAGATCCTATCAGCAATTTCTAAAATTTCATCTATTGGCTTGTCGCCAATTGCTGTTAATGCTATATACAAGCTTTTAGGAAGTCTACGAAGCCAGAAGGTTCGAACAAGGTTCTCGTCGTATGATTCACCCGCCAGGTTCATCATTGACCAATATGCCTCTGAGGGTTTTCTATCACCCAATTCAACTCCATCGACTAAAATTTCGAGGCGTCGTCCCGCCGATGGAGTGTGCCGGTTTGTTAGTGCCCGCTTAATCGTATCATATTTTCCTTTCGCTGGAGGGTTTTTTACCATCTCCAGCACACTGGCACACACTTCTCTTGGAAGGGACCCAATAACGTGGAAAAATTTTGTCGCGTCGGCACTAACATTTGCAATATTAAATTGCGCTTCAGCTTGCGCGAACCAAACAACTGGATTATCAGTCCAGAATTCAGGAAGTTTAATCCGCGAGGATTCTACCGCAGGGCGACATTTTATGTCCTCCAGAGTACCCGAATTGTTTTGCTCGTTGTCACTCATTATATTTTTTTTTATAAAATACGAAACCACAGATTTCAAAAACGAATATCAAACCACACTTTCAACAAATTTAAAACGGAATTTAAACGTTTGAAATAATAATTTAAATAAATAAATAAGTAAATAAATAAATGTATAAATAAATAAATGAATAAATAAATGAATAAATAAATAAATGAATAAATAAATAATTAAATAAATAAATAAAAATAAAAATAAATAAATAAATAAATTAATGAATTAATAAATAAATAAATAATTTAAAAATTTAATTTAAAAATTTAATTTAAAAAATTTAATTTGAATTTTATTTAAAAATTTAATTTTAATTTAATTTGAATTTAATTTTAATTTAATTTTAATTTAATTTTAATTTAATTTTAATTTAATTTTAATTTAATTTTAATTTAATTTTAATTTAATTTTAATTTAATTTTAATTTAATTTTAATTTAATTTTAATTTAATTTTAATTTAATTTTAATTTAATTTTAATTTAATTTTAATTTAATTTTAATTTAATTTTAATTTAATTTTAATTTAATTTTAATTTAATTTTAATTTAATTTTAATTTAATTTTAATTTAATTTTAATTTAATTTTAATTTAATTTTAATTTAATTTTAATTTAATTTTAATTTAATTTTAATTTAATTTTAATTTAATTTTAATTTAATTTTAATTTAATTTTAATTTAATTTTAATTTAATTTTAATTTAATTTTAATTTAATTTTAATTTAATTTTAATTTAATTTAAATTTAATTTTAATTTAATTTTAATTTTAATTTAATTTTAATTTAATTTTAATTTAATTTTAATTTAATTTTAATTTAATTTTAATTTAATTTTAATTCAATTTTAATTTAATTTTAATTTAATTTTAATTTAATTTTAATTTAATAAATATAAAAACGAACCGACAGTGATTTTTTTCGTAGTGAATTGTGCAGCTACTTGGACCTCGGTTGTTCAGATGTTGCCCAGCCTTGATTTCATCGATTCTTGCATGTATCTTATTTATGATTGCATTTTACTTTGCTTAACTTTGCTTTGGTATGTTATGTAAAATGCATTTATTAATCCGTTAACAGGTTGTTTATGTTATGTACTCGTAAATATTATATTATGTATTTCACGAATATATATTAGTAATTTCACGAACTTTTATTAGAAATTTTTGGATTTTTTTTATATTTTTATAATAATTTTTATATGTATGATTATATATTTGATTATTGTAAATAAGATTTGGTTATGTATTTTATTTTTGTTGTTTAATGTTCTAATCACAGATTTTTTATTATTTTTACACAAAACTCACGGTATATTTTTTTTCTTCACCAACGTGTTCGTTGTCGGAAGGTCACCAATGACGAGTCACTTTGAATAATAACACTTTTATTTGTTGTGTATAATATTTTATTTGTTTATTAATTTTATATAATTAATGTTACATTTTTATACACTTTTATATTACTATTATTATTATAGTTATTTGTTTCACTTTATTCTGTTTAATTACTTTTATTTATTCTTATTATTTTATTTTATTTTATTCCCGTGGTTCTTGCGTGTGATGATGTGTTGTTCGTGACTCGTTTCTGTAATCTGTGTGGTTTCGTGACGAAGCATTTTTATTATTTTTAGTTCTAATTAGCTAAGTACTAAAATTGTACTAGATTAAGTGTTTGTTTCTTTTTTTTGTGGGGTACTACTCGGAGTAGGATTACTCGGAGTAGGTCGCCACAAATTCTCCACTTAACCGACATTTTGAACAATCTCAATATATAACAATTGAGTTGTGGTGATCAAATTAACTTTGGTAGAATTTTGGTATTTCTAGTTCAAAATGACGTTCAAATGGACAAATAATGAAAAAAACACAACAAAACAAAAATTAGCTAAAATTACTACCAAAGCGTGTTTTATATCACCACACCTCCATTTGTTTATATTTCTACTCTCCAAAATATGGAACAAATGGACGATTTACCCCGCGCAACATATAAAAACCCGTAAAAATTTTATATTTTGTTCAAAATAACGGTATAACAGACAAGTTTTGTGTAAATTTGTCTATTTACCGTTATTTTGAACCAAATTAAAAATTTTTACGTGCATTTTGATGTTTTGTGGGGTTATATGCACTATATTTTACCCACATTTTGGACCATTGAAATATAAAAAAAATTTAGTTGTGGTGATAAAACAGACGCTTTGGTATTAAATTTTGCTAGTTGAAATTTTTTTGTGTTTTTATTCATTACTTTTCCATTTGAACGTCATTTTGAACGATTAGTACTAGCATCTAACCGAAGTGTGTTTTATTACCACATTTCAATTATTTCGTATCGAAATTGTTCCAAATGTTAGTTAAATGGAGATTTTCACCCCAAATGACATTAAATTGCACTTAAAAATTAAATATTTGGTTCAAAATAACACAAAAAAAATATAAATAAGCAAAAAGTACTACCAAAGCTTGTGTTTTGTCACCACACTTCATTTTTTTATATTAAAATTGTTCAAAATGTGGGTTAAATGCACAATTTAACCCCACACAATATAAAAATGCACGTAAAAATTTAAAAATTTGTAAAAATTAACGAATAATAGACAAGTAAACACAAGATTTGTCTGTTTTATCGTTATTTTGAACAAACTATAATATTTTTAAGTGCATTTTTATGTTGCGTTATAATGTCCGTTTTACCGACATTTTGAACAATTGGAATATACAAAAATGGTGTTGTGGTGATAAAATTCACGCTTTGGTAGTAATTTTTAATAATTTATATATTTTTTGTATTTTTTATTCATTTTTGAATAAAAATTTGAACGTCATTCATATTTGAAAGTCATTTACAACAATAAATACCAAAATTCTACCAATGTTAATTTTATCACAAACACTCAATGGTTTTATATTTAAATCGTTCAAAATGTCGGGTTAATGGAGATTTTCACCCCAAATGACATAACATTGCACTTCAAAATAAAATATATGGTTCAAAATAACGGTAAAAACGACAAATTTTGTGTCAACTTGTCTATATACCGTTATTACTATTCAAATATTTAATTTTTAGGTGCAACTTTATGTCATTTGGGAAGAAATTCTCCAATAACCCATTATCTTGTTAAAATTTTGGTACATATCGTTCAAAATTACGTTAAAATGTACAAATAATGCACAAAAAAAAAATTAATTAAAAAAAATTACTACCAAAGCGTGTGTTTGGTCACTTTAAATCTATTTTTTGAAATTTAAATTATTTAAAATGTGGGTAAAATGCAAAATTGAACCCCACGCACTACTAAAATTCACGTAAAAATTTAAAATTTGGTTCGAAATAACGGAAAATAGACAAGTTCACACTAAACTTTTCTGTTAAACCGTTATTTCGAACCAAATATTAAACTCTTACGTGCATTTTAATGTTGCGTGGGGTTAAATGGTCCATTGTACCCACATTTTGGACAAAATAAAATATAAAAAAATTGAGTTGTGGTGATAAAACACACGCTTCGGTAGAAATTTTTGCTAATTTATATATATTTTGTATTTTTATTCATTATTTGTCCATTTGAACGTCATTTTGAACGATTTATACCAAAATACTACCAAAGTGCGTTCTATCACTACAAATGACCTTAAATTGCACTTAAAAATTTGTTATTTGGTACAAAATAACAGAACAAATAAACATTAATAAGCAAAAATTACTACCAAAGCGTGTGTTTTGTCACCACAATTAAATTTTTTGCTATTTAACTTGTTCAAAAGTTGGGAAAAAACACAATTTAACCCCACGCAATATAAAAATGCACGTAAAAATTTAGAATTTGGTTCAAAATAACGGTTAATAGACAAGTTTACTTAAAACTTGTCTGTTTAACCGTTATTTCGAACAAAATATTTAATTTTTACGTGCATTTTTATGTTGCGTGGTGAGTGATCCTTTTGACCCACATTTTGGACAAATGAAATATAAAAAATTGAATTCTGGTGATAAAACACACGCTATGGTAGTGTTTTTTGCTAATTTATATTTATTGTGTTTTTATTCATTATTTGTCCATTTGAACGTCATTTTTAACAATTGATACCAAAACTCTACCAAAGTGTATTTTATCACCACATTTCAATTGTTTTATATTAAAACTGTTCAAAATGTCGGTTAAATGAAGAATTTCGCCCCAAACGACATTTAATTGCACTTAAAAATGAAATATTTGGTTCAAAATTAAACAAAAAAAAAATATTATTAGGCCAAAATTTCTACCAAAGTGTGTGTGTTTTGTCACCAAAATTCAATTTTTATATATTTTAAAAGTTTAAAATATGGGTAAAATGCAAATGTCACCACAACTCAATTTTTCGATATTTAAATTGTTCAAAATTAAGGTAAAATGCACAACTTAACCACTTGCAATATAAAAAAGCACGTAAAAATTTTTAATTTGGTTCGAAATAATGGAAAATAGACAAGTATTCACGAAACTTGTCGGTTTTACCGTTATTTCGAACAAAATATTAAATTTTTACGTGCATTTTTATGTTTCACGGGGTTTTATTGTGCATTTAACCCACATTTTGGACAGTTGAAATAAAAAAAAAATTGAGTTGTGGTGATAAAACACACGCTTTGGTACTTATTTTTCTTATTATAGTTTTTTTGTGTTTTTATTTTTTATTTGTCCATTTGAACGTCATTTTGAATAATTTATACCAAAATTCAACCAAAGTGTGTTTTATCACCACAACTTAATTGTTTCATATTGAACTGGTTCAAAATGTTGGTTAAATTGAGAATTTCACCTCAATTGACATTAAATTGCACTTTAAAATTAAGTATTTGGTTCAAAATAACCGTTAAAACGACAAGTTTGATGTCAACTGGTTTATTTACCATTATTTCGATTAAAATATTTAATTTTAATGTGCAATTAAATGTCATTTAGGGTAAAATTCTCCATTTACCTATTAATTTGATAAGATTTTTGTATATGTCGTTGAAAGGGACAAATAATGAACAAAAACACTAAAATTTTCTTTCCAAATAACCGGAAATAGACAAGTTTTTACAAAACTTGTCTGTTTTACCTTTATTTCGAACAAAAAATTAAAATTTCACGTTGAATTTTATGTTGTTCGGGGTTATATTGCCAATTTTTTCCAAATTTTGAACAATAAGAATATACAAAAATAGATTTGTGATGATAAAACACACGCTTTGGTAGTAATTTTTTGCTTATTTATATTATTTTTGTATTTTAATTAATTATTTGTCCATTTGAACGTCATTTTGAACAATTATTCCAAAATTCTATCAAAGTTAAATTTATCACCACAACTCAATTGTTTTATATTTAAATTGTTCAAACTGTCGATTTAATGAAAAATTTCTTCCCAAATGACATTAAATTGCACTTAAAAATTAAAAATTTAGTTCAAAATAACCATTTAAACGACAAATTTTGTGTCAACTTGTTTATTTACCATTATTTCGATTAAAATATTTAATTTTTAGGTGCAATGTTATGTTATTTAGGGTAAAATTCTCCATTTACCCATTCAAATGTTAAGATTTTGGTACATTTCGTTCAAAATGACGTACAAATGGACAAATAATGAACAAAAACACAAAAAAAATATAAATTAGCAAATATACTACGAAAGCATGTGTTTTGTCACCACAATTCAATTTTTTATATTTAAATTGTTCAAACTGTGAGAAAAATTTTCAATATAACCCCACGCAACATAAAAATGCACGTTAAAATTTCAAATTTGGTTCAAATTAACGGTAAATAGACAAGTTTACACAAAACTTGTATGTTTTACCGTTAATTCGAACAAAATATTAAATTTTTACGTGCATTTCTATGTTGCGCGGGGTTAATGGTCCATTTTACTCAATTTTTGAACAATTAAAATATACAAAAATAGATTTGTGGTGATAAAACACATGCTTTGGTAGTAATTTTGGCTTATTATTTTTTTTTTTGTGGTTTTTTTCATTATTTGTCCATTTGAACGTCATTTACAAAATCCAAAATTTACAAATTCTACCAAAGTTAATTTTATCACCACAATTTCACCACAAATGACATTAAATGGCACTTTAAAATTCAATATTTGGTTCAAAATAACCGTTAAAACGACAAGTTTTGTGTCAACTTGTTTATTTACCATTATTTCGATTAAAATATTTAATTTTTAATAAACTACCGAAGTGTGTTCTATCACCAAAACTCAATTGTTTCATATTGAAATTGTTCCAAATGTCAGTTAAATGGAGATGTTCACCCCAAATGACATTAAATTGCACGTAAATAATTAATTTTTTATTCGAAATGACGGTAAAACAGAAACGTTTTGTGTAAACTTGTCTATTTACCGTTATTTCGATTAAAATATTTAATTTAAAGTGCAATTTAATGTCATTTCGGGTGAAATTTCTATTTACCCATTAGTTTGTTCAGATTTTGGTTCTTGTCGTTCAAAATGACGTTCAAATAGACAAAGAATGAAAGAAAACACAAAAAAATTATTAATAAGCAAAATTTGCTACTAAAGCGTGTGTTTTGTCAGCCAAACTCAAATTTTTTTATATTTAAATTGTTCAAAATGTGGGTTAAATGCGCCATTGAACCTCACGCAATATAAAAATGCACATAAAAATTTAAAATTTGGTTCGAAGTGACGGCAAATAGAAAATTTTACACAAAACTTGTCTGTTTTACCGTTATTTCGAACAAAATATTAAATTTTAACGTGCTTTAATATGTAGAGTTTGGTTAAATGGTCTATTTTACCCACATTTTGGGCCATTAAAATGTATAAACATTGAGTTGTGGTGATAGAATATTTGGTAGTAATTTTTGCTAATTTATATTTTTTTTTTGTATTTTTATTCATTATTTGTCCATTTAAACGTATTCATTATTTGTCCATTTAAAAAGAAACCAAAATTCTACCAAAGCGTGTTTTATCACCACAACTCAATTGTTTTATATTAAAATTGTTCAAAATGTCGGTTAAATGGAGAATTTCAGCCCAAATGACATTAAATTGCCCTTTAAAATTAATAATTTGATTCCAAATAACACATAAAAATATTAATAAGCCAAAATTTCTACCAAAGCGTGTATTTTGTCACCACAATTCAATTTTTTTATTTTTAAATTGTTCAAAATGTGGGTAAATGCACAATTTAACCCCACGCAACATTAAAATGAACGTTAAAATTAAAATTTGTTTCGAAATAATTGTAAATTGACAAGTTAACACAATACTTGTCTTTTTTACCGTTATTTCGAACATAAAATTAAATTTTTACGTTCTATAATATGAAGAAATGGGTTATGTTGTGCATTTAACCCACATTTTGGACAATTGAAATATAAAAAAATTCAGTTGTGGTGATAAAACACACGGTTTGGTAGTTATTATTGCTAATTAATATTTATTTTTGTGTTTAAATTCACTATTTGTCCATCATTTGAACGTCATTTTGAATAATAAATACCAAAGTTCTACCAAAGTGCGATTTATCACCACAACTCAATTGTTTCATATCGAACTTGATCAAAAACTCGGTAAAATGGAGAATTTCACCAAAAATGACATTTAATTGCACTTTAAAATTAAATATTTGGTTCCAAATAACACAAAAAAAAATATTTAAAAGCAAAAATTACTACCAAACCGTGTGTTTTGTCACCACAATTCAATTTTTTTATATTTAAATTGTTCAAAATGTGGGTAATATGCACAATTAAACATCACGCAATATAAAAATGCACAAGAAAATTAAAAATTTTTGTTCGAAGTAACGGTAAATAGACAAGTTTAAACAAAACTTGTCTATTTTACCGTTATTTCAAACAAAAAATTTAAATTTAACGTGCACTTAAATGTTGCGTGGGGTTATTTGTCCATTTTACCTAAGTTTTGAACAATTGAAATATACAAAAATAGATTTGTGGTGATAAAACACGCGCTTTGGTAATAATTTTTGCTATTTTTTATTATTTTTGAATTTTTATTAACTATTGGTACATTTGAACGTCATTTTGATCAATTAATACCAAAGTTCTACCAAAGTTAATTTTATCACCACAACTCAATTGTTTCATATTTTAATTTTTAAAAATGTCGGTTAAATGGTGAATTTCACCACAAATGCCATTTAATTGCACTTTAAAATAAAATACTTGGTTCAAAACAACGATCAGAACGTTGTTTTGTGTCAACTTGTCTATTTACCGTTATTTCGATTAGAATATTAAATTTTTAGGTGAAATTTTATTTCTTTTTGGGTATTTTTTTCATTGACCTATTATTTTTTTAAGATTTTGGTACATGTCGTTCAAAATGACGTTCAAATGGAAAAATAATGAACAAAAACACAAAAAAATATTAATTAGCAAAATATACTATTTAAGCTTGTGTTTTGTCACCACAACTCATTTTTTGATATTTAAATTGTTCAAAATGTGGATAAAATGGACCATTTAACCGACAATTTAAAATTTTGTTCGAAATAACGGTAAATAGACAAGTTTACACAAAACTTGTCTAGTTTACCGTTATTCCGAACAAAATATTAAATTTTAACGTGCATTTTTATGTTGAGTTGGGTTAAATGGTCTACTTTACCCACATTTTGAACAATTGAATTATAAAAAAATTGAGTTGTGGTGATAAAACACACTTTTTGGTAATATTTTTTGCTTATTTATATTTTTTTGTGTTTTTATTCATTTTGTGTCCATTTGAACGTCATTTTTAATAATTAATACCAAAATTCTAGTTCAAAATGTCGGTTAAATGGAGAATTTCAGCCCAAATGACATTAAATTGCACTTAAAAATTAAATATTTTGTTCAAAATAACACAAAAAAAATATCAATTAGCAAAAATAATACCAAAGCGTGTGTTTTGCCAACACAATTCAATTTTTTTTAATTTCCAAACTGTTCAAAATGTGGGTAAAATGCACAATTTAATCCCACGCAATATAAAAAAGCACGTTTAAATTTAAAATTTAGTTCAAAATAACGATCAATAGACAAGTTTACTCAAAACGTGTTTTTTATACCGTTATTTCGAAAAAAATATTAACTGTTAACGTGCATTTTTATGTTTTGGTGGATGAATGGTCCATTTAACCCACAATTTGGCAATTGCAATATAAAAAAATTGAGTTGTGGTGATAAAACACACGCTTTGGTAGTAGGTTTTGTTAATTTTTATTTTTTTATATTTTAATTCATTATTTGTCCATTTGAACGTCATTTTGAATGATTAATACCAAAATTCTACCAAAGTGTGTTTTTTCACTACAACTCAATTGTTGCATATTAAAATTGTTCAAACTGTCGGTTAAATGGAAAAATAACACAAAAAAAATATTAATAAGCAAAAACTACTACCAAAGCGTGTGTTTTATCACTACAATTCAATTTTTTTATATTTGTTTTGTTCAAAATGTAGGAAAAATGCACAATTTAACTCCACGCAACATAAAAATGCACGTAAAAATTTAAAATTAGGTTCGAAATAACGGTTAATAGACAAGGTAACACGAAACATGTCTGTTTAACCGTTATTTCGAACAAAATATTAAATTTAACGTGCATTTTATGTTCCACGGGGTTAAATGGTCCATTTCACCCACATTTTGGACAATTGAAATATAAAAAAATTGAGTTTTGGTGATAAAACACACGCTAAGATGATAGTTTTTGCTAATTTATATTTTTTTTATCTTTTTATTCATTTTTTGTTTATTTGAACGTTTTGAACAATTAATTCTAAAATTCTACCACAGTGTGATTAATCACCACAACTTAATTGTTTCATATTAAAATTGTTCAAAATGCCGGTTAAATGAAGAATTTCAGCCCAAATGACATTAAATTGCACTTAAAAATTAAATATTTGATTCGAAATAACACCAAAAAAAATAATTATTAGCCAAAATTATTACCAAAGCGTGTGATTTGTCACCACAATTCAATTTTTATATTTAAGTTGTTCAAAATGTGGGTAAAAGGCACAATTAAGCCCCATGCAATATAAAAAAGCAAGTACAAATTTATAATTTTGTTCGAAACAACGGTAAATAGACAAGTTTACACAAAACTTTTTTATTAGACCCTTATGTTGAACAAAATATTAAATTTTAACGTGCATTTTTATGTTAAGCGGGGTTATATGGTCCATTTTACCCACATTCTGGACCATTTAAATAAAAAAAAAATTAAGTTGTGGTGACAAAACACACGCATTGGTAGTAATTTTTGCTAATTTATATTATTTTTGTATTTTTATTCATCATTTGTCCATTTGAACATCATTTTGAACAATTAATACCAAAAATGCACCAAAGTGTGTTTTATCACCACAACTCAATTGTTTCATATTGAAATTGTTCAAAATGTTGGTTTAATGGAGAATTTTACCCCAAATGACATTGAATTGCACTTAAAAGTGAAATATTTGGTTCAAAATAACACAAAAAAAAATTGATTAGCAAAAATTTCTACCAAAGCGTGTGTTTTGTCAGCATATTACATATTATCGGCAACGTGCACGTCTGTTACGGGCTTAAGTGTCGGCTGGGAGGGAATTGGTTGCCGTTGTGAGATATGGAACCTCATTTCACGTGCTTAAGAGAATATACGCACATTCACACTCTTTCCACAATTCCAACCATCATCACCACTAAAAAAAACTTCACTCCATTTTTTAGTTAATTTACTTTTATTTTAAAACAAATAATAATAATTCATGTTTATTGAAAAAAATTGAACGCAAAGAAAAAATTATGCTCAGTGTTTTGATTAACTTCAAAAAAATATAAATATATGCTTATAAAAAAACAGAACCATAGATCATTATATATATATATTTATGAAAATAGATGTATATAACTCTCCAGATGCTGTAAGTTATAACCCCAAAAGTTATCCCTCCCCGACATACACTTATTTTATACACACATTTATATATATATATATATATATATATATATATATATATATATATATATATATATATATATATATATATATATATATATATATATATATATATATATATATATAAATATATATAAAAGGTCACTCAACACGTTTAAATCACACAAAAAAAAACAATCAACGCTATCGATTATAATATAAATATTACAAACAATATATATATATATATATTATAAATATACACACTTAATATGCTTATTAAAACTTTGGGTTTAGTTTGCACTTCTTATTTGTTTTTTTATTTCATGATAAATACTGAAGATGGCAACTTGATTGCCGAAATATATTTATAATATAAAAAATAAAAATCCACTATAAGGAATATTTTTTGAACTTAAAATATCAAATTTTTATTTGATTGAATTTAAAAGTGGAATAAGTCAAACATTAGAGAAATTCTTAATATGAATTTCAACAATTTTTTTATTTGTTTATTATTACTATATTGTTTTTTCTCGGCTTTCAAAAAAAAGTAGACACTGAATGGGCTGCCTCTGTATTTCACCAAACCAAATTGGTAGCGTGGCCTAGCTGCTTATGAATTTATTGCAACTACTTAATGCTCTCAAATAATGAGACCCCGTCTCTTGCTATTTGTTAAGGGAAATGGATGTTGCCTTCCGTCTCGTGCGTCATATAAAATGAATCGCGCGTAAACTTTTAAATTTAGGATTTTTTTTTTTTTAAATAATGACTTGAAACTAATGATTTGCATCGCACCCGCACGGAAGTCTCGGACTGATACAAAAGTAAAACCCATAACCTTCAGTTATTAGGTTCAGTTATATAAATCAATCACATACTGATAGTATATAAATACCACAACAACAAAAAATAATAATTCAAGCGTTTCGAAAAAAAATTAAAATATGAAGATTTGTTACCATGCAAAGTACATAATGACTTATATACTTTACAGAGCATTTATATATCCCCTATTCCAATATAGCGAATTACCAATCCAGTGAGTCATAGTATATAATACGAAAACATAAAAAAAAAAAATAGAAAAAATGCAATTCAAGTTCGTTGACCCATTTGTGTAACAAAGAGAATTCCGTACTTGATCTTGAAAAGAAAAATCTAACATCTTGGCTGTCTGGTAACAAAAAAAAGATTATATCTTAGGTACTATTGCAACCGTTACAGGACAGATTCTATAGCTTACTTGGAAGGTAAAGTGTTATAGAAGCTGAAAAAAAATATATGCAGTGTGTATTTGTTATGTTATGTTTTAATATTTTTTCCATGAAATATACCCATCTTTCTACCATTGACATCCTGAACTTCATAGTTAATAGTTCCAAGCTTTCTAACTATTGTTCCCTTAACATAATTTGGTGCCAACTTTGCACAAAACCTTTTAGTAGCGTCACTCTGATGATGTGTGCGGACGAAAACTGTTTGGCCAACATCATACGTTACTTGGCGTGATCTTGGGTTATAATACTTCGCACTTCTCTCATATGCCTTGTTGATGTTCTTTTTAGTTGCTTCATGAACTAAAGACAATCTTGCTGGAAGTGGTAGTAAGATTTCACCTTCTGCAATATTTCCTATTTGTTTTAGAATTTTATAATCGTCTCCATGATTTATTTTGTGATAGCCGAAGAGAAGGAAGTGAGGTGAATTCCGTATAGTTTCGTGGACACCGTTTCTTAAAGCTGATGCGATTTCATGAATATGTTTGTCCCAATTTGTGTGTTTATCAGCTATTTATGCTCGTATTGCTGAGATTATGGAGCGGTTCACCCTTTCAGAGGCGTAAGATTGTGGTGCGTAGACAGCTGTTTTTGAATCCACTATCCCAAATTGTTTCAGCATGTCCTTATATTCTGCACTCTGAAATTGTGGTCCGTTGTCCGAATGTAGTGTTTGTGAAACACCAAAGACATAAAAAACTTCGTTTTTCAAATACTTTACTATGTTTTGAGATGTCGCTTTATTTAATGGCTTAAGCAATACGAATTTAGTCAAGTGATCGACGACAATAAAGATTACAGTTTTGCCATGTGTAGATCTCGGATATGGTCCCAATAAATCTGTGTACACCCGTTGCCATGGTCGTTCTATTGGATATGTGTTCCCTATAGGGGGTCGTGATAGCAAATTTGAAGGTTTAGTAGTTTTACATACTTCACAGTTACTTATATACTAAGCAACTTGTTTTACCATTTCCGACCAGAAGAAATACCTTCTCAACCTCTATTTGGTTTTACGAACACCACCGTGAGATGCAAGTGGGTCATCGTGGTGTTCGACAATCAATTTATGTCTCAGATCAGTTGGTATCCAGAGCTTCCAGACCGATAAGTCAGAAAGTTCACTATTTCTCTTAGGTTCCAGTCGAATTAAAATGTAGTTGTCATGAACTGTAAATGCTGGATATTCTTCCGGATTTAGCACAACTTTTTTCGGAAATCAACGTATTGTTGATCATGAAAGTCATCGTTCTTAAAGTTGTGTTTGTTGAAGTATTTCGGTAGGCACTCATTTATCTCATTTGTCTCATCACAGTGGATGCGAGATAACATGTCAGCTACAACGTTTTCTCTCCCCTTCCGATGCTCTATTTTAAATCTATAACCTTGCAGCTTAAGGCTCCAACGCGCTAATCTACCTGCCAAATCACGCTGACTCATGAGCCACTTCAAGCTCACGTGGTCCGTTATCAATGTGAAATCATGGCCTTTGACGTAAGCTCTAAATTTTTTGATTGCGAGAATTGCAGCAAGACATTCCAGTTCGGTAACTGAGTAGTTTTTTTGAGCCTTAGTCCATTTTTGCGACTTAAAGCTAATTGGCGTTTCATTTTGGTCGCCATCTTTCTGGTAAAGCACTGCACCTACGCCTTCGGTACTGACATCACATTTTATAAAGAATGGCTTTTTAGAGCAGGGGCTCACCAGAAATGGAGCTGAGGTAAGCAATTCTTTCAACTTGTCAAAAGCTTGTTGTGCGTCGTTGGTCCAATTAAATTTACCCTTTTTCAGACATTCAGTGATAGGTGCAGTCACGCTAGCGAAGTTTCCGATGAAACAGCGATACCATCCAGTCATCCCAAGTATTCTTCTGGTCTGCTTTACTGTACTGAGTGGATTAAGGTTAACAATGGCTTCTATTTTTGATGGATCTGGTTTCAATCCTTGGTCACCAACTAAATACCCCAAATAGCGAATTTCACTCATTACGAAACTACTTTTTTCCAAGTTAAGCGTCAGTCCTGCAGTCCGAAGTAAGTCAGCTACTAACACTTACAACTCAAGATGATCCTTCAATGTGCCGCTTATGACTAGAAGATCATCCAGGTATACGAACACACGGTTGCAGATCCGCAAGCGGTATCTGCCAAAACGCGTCCTTAAGGTCAAGAGCTGATATGAATTTAGTTTCTGCAAGGCGAGCTAATAGTCCGTCAATTAGAGGTAGAGGATATGCGTCTTTTTCTGTCAAAGCGTTAAGCTTGCGGGCATCCAAGCAGAGTCTAGTTTTACCGTTCGACTTCTTGACGATGGTGACCGAAGAGCTCCAAGCACTTTTGCTAACCTCGATCACACCCAGACCAAGCATGCGATCTTTTTCGGCATACAGATCCTCCTGAACCGCTGGGGAGACGCTGGGGATAGTACCGCTATTTGACTGGTTGTGCTTCTTTGACGAGTTCTATCTCATGCTCATGTAAATTAGTTTTACCCAAACCATTCATCGAAAATGACGGAAAAAGTTGTATGATTCTCTCCAGTTCCCGTTTTTAATTAAAACTTAAATCGTGGGAGTTTTTGTTTTTTGGCGTTTGTTCCTCGCGTAATTCGTCAACGGCGATAGTTGGAGTTATATTGAATTTCGACCAAAAATATATGCCTAAGTATAGAAAGGAATTGAGTGTCGGCACAATACAAAATTTAATTATCTCAGTTCTTTTACCAAATGTTACTTGTAACCAGACATATCCCTCGATTCTTTTATTAGTACCATCGGCTGTTGTAATGTTGGAAACAAGCTTACGACATTTTATATTGTTTGCCTTTAATTATTCTAATGAATTTCTGTTTTCCGATTTCAACGGACTGTATATTTTTAGTTACATACAAGTTAAATTAAACTGGTTTTAATTTATTTAATTTGGTTCTAATTAATTTAATAAAACACTCGCGGTTTTGATTATTTTAACAATTTTTTTTTTTGAGTGGGTTTTTTGATCACTGACTATTGACGATTACTATCCAACTTACAGGTTAAATTACATTGTAACGATTATTTATAATTTTTCGGGACCATAAATTATCGTTATAAACGTTTCGTACCATAAGTTTGGATATGGTGGCATCGCCTGATTGGTTAAGCTGATCGCGGTAAGATTTGAGTCAAGATACGTTTAATTGTCGGTACATACCATATTTAAGTTTAAAACCATTATTCCTCATCATTCTATGATTTAGTTTAGTTACATTTACGATAGGTAGCAGACTATTAAAATATCAATCTATTACAATAGTATTATACAAATTTTATGAAATGTCATAAAATTTTAAAACAATAACAAACAATGAACATTACAAGAGATAAATGACAATTTATACTATATAAATATATTATTAAATAATCTAACTATATACTATTTTAGATCGGATTCGGAACATCATGTTGATCAACATCATCCTGCCCGCCTTGAATCGGTTGATTCAATTCATTTGATGGACATTTGCTGAGTTTGTTTACCGGCCTCTTTATACTTTCAGCTTTGGTTTTAAATGTTACCACCCGAACTACTCCATCTGCTCCGGTATGAAGTGTTTCTACTTTTCCCAGTTACCATTTCGTAGGCGATAAATTATCTTCGTGAATTACTTCTACGTAATTCAATTGAATAGCTTGACCATTTGTTTGCTATTTGCTTCGTTTGTGAAGTGATGTAAGATATTCATTCTTCCATCGGTTTCAGAAATGTTGTATGATTTGCTGCATATGTTGCCATCTTGATAAATGGGTCGTTTTGATTTCGGTTAGTATATGTTCCGGTGCTTGAACTATAGGTGGTCCAATTAGAAAGTGTCCCGGTGTTAAAGAGTCGATTTGGTCATCTGACATAATGCATAGTGGTCGTGAATTGAGCACTGCTTCTATTTGGCTGGCTTCTGTTGTTAATTCATCGAACGTAAAAACTGTATTGCCCATTACACGTCTAAGGTGATATTTAAAGGATTTCACGGCCGCTTCCCATAATCCTCCAAATGTTGGCGCTACACTAGGAATGAAATTCCAGTTGATTTGCTCTGAAGCGACATATGAAAGAATGTTATTAATATAATTTTTTAAGAACTTATGCATCTCAAGCAGTTCGTTGTTCGCCCCGATGAAGTTAGAACCGCTATCGGATTATATGTCAGTGCATAAGCCCCGGCGTGATAAAAATTGTTGTAGTGCCGCTAAAAAATTGGCAGTCGTTAAATTAGACACTACTTCAATATGTACAGTCTTCGTGGCCATACACACAAATATAGCTAGGTACGCTTTCAATCTTTGTGTTGATCTTCCATATATCTGTTTCAAATAAAACGGACCTGAGTAGTCAACGCCCGTCTTCAAAAATGGACTTTTGTAACGCACTCTATCTGCTGGTAAATTTCCCATTATCGGATAAATCAGTTTTGCATTGTAGCGATGGCATCTGTTACACTGCTTAATAACATCCTTGACTATCCTACGACAGTTTAAGACGTGATATCGTTGTCTGATAATACTTATGAGGAGTGACGCTCCTGCATGCTGATGCCGAAGGTGAAGTTCTCGAATAAGTAATTTGGTTAGGTGACAGTTTGGTAATATAACTGTATGCTTAGTGTCGTATTGTGCCGTTGAATTGATAATGCGACCACCGACTCTCAATAATTGTTGGTCATCAATGAATGGATTTAGTCCGCGAATTTTACTGGTATTTGGTAGTTCGCGTTTTACTTATATTAATTTGGTTTCTGTGATAAAATACTTGTCTTGGATCCAAGTTAAAACTCTCGCCTCTCCCTTTCTTATTTCAGTTGCTGTTAGTTCTGGCTCCAATAAACTATTAATATTGCGTTTTACTTTTCTGTGCCATCTGTAAATAAAAGCAACCACTCTGATTATTTTTTGCAAGGACGAGATTCGCATGGATAGGCAACTTATTATATCGTTATCAAAATTTGTCATCACAGCTAATATAATTGGTTCAAGTTTGCGCTCTTCCTTTGTAAGTTCATGTTCATCAACTGTTGACTTGTGATTTGGCCATTCTTCTTGAGATTTTTTTTAACCAGTCGGGACCGTGCCACCACAATTGAAAATTGATTAACTGTTTTGGCATCATTCCTCTTGTTGCACAGTCTGCTGGGTTGCTTTTTGACTCAACGGCTGGTTTTTGCTGGTATGCTTGATATGCGGTTTGCTACAAATGTTTTCCACCTTCGGGGGGGGGGGGGGGGGGTGATAATAGTCATGCTAATGTAATGGTTGAATCTGTCCATAGTAAAGTTTTAACTTCTGGAGCCTTCAACGCCTCCCTTACCGATACTATTAGTGTTGCTAATAACGATACAGCGCATAACTCTAGTCTTGGAACGGACACTTGATTTATTGGAGCAACCTTTGTTTTCGAGATGATTAGGCTCATTCTTACTTCACCATGCTCGTCAATGGATCTGCAATACACAACTGGGGAGTAAGCCTTCTCTGATGCGTCGGTAAACCCATGAAGCTCGAATGGCGTGTTTCCAGTTCGGTACCATCTTGGAATTTTAATTTTCTCCAGTTCTGTCAGCTCGTTTTTAATAGTTGGCCATATTTCTTCTTGATGGTGGGCTAGTTCGTCATCCCAATCGAGATTTAGTAGCCATAAACTTTGAAATAAAATTTTGATATTAATGATAGCCGGTGCTAGCCATCCCATTGGATCAAATATCCGAGCTGATTGCGATAGAACTTCGCGTTTAGACCCAGTTGCTTTTGGTTTAACTACTACTTTAAATTGGAAGTCGTCTTTGATTGGATTCCACTGTATACCAAGTAGTTTTGAAAACGCTTGATCATCTCCAATGTTTAATATTTTGGTTTCTCTCTGTTCTGGAGCAATTCTATCTAGTAATGGGCTATAGGTAGAAGACCATTTCCGCAAATTGAAGCCATAAGTTTGTAATACATCTGCTACAGTTATTTGGATCTTGAAGGCTTCTTCCTCAGTATTGCAACCGGACATAAAATCATCGACGTAAAAATCTTGCAATATTTTTTGAGCAATTTGAGGTTCGCTCTCCATCAGTCTGTTCCCAATTGTTTGCAGTGATTTTGTAGCTAGATATGGTGCAGACGCTGTTCCATAGGTCACTGTGGTAAGACGGTAGTGTGTTGGTGGAATTGTGCTAACAGTGCGCCATAAAATTCGGTGATAATCCCTGTCTTCAGCATGTTAGACAATTTGACGGAACATCTTTTCAACATCTGCAGTAAAAACGAATTTGTACAGGCGGAAACGCAATAAAATTGAAATAAGTGGTTCATATACTGTAGGTCCAACCATAAGCATATCATTGAGAAACTTTCCGTTGGAAGATTTGAACGATGCGTCATAGACGACCCGCAACTTGGTTGTAGTGCTTTCCTCCTTTAGAACCCCGTGGTGAGGAAGAAAGTAAACCCCATCGCTTTTATATATGTCTTCAGCTGGTACTTCCTCCATGTGGTTGAGTGCAAGGTATTCATTCATAAAATCGTGATAATAAGTTTTGATTTTCGGATCTTTCACAAACCGTCTTTCCATTGCTTCCAGTCTTTTAAATGCTCCACGTTTGCTATCACCAAGCTTTAATGATAGTGTAGGTTTGAAAGGAAGTTTTACTACAAGTTTACCACTCTCCATCCGATCTGTGGTCCTTTTAAAATGTTCTTCACAACATTTTTCTTCCTCTGAATAATTGGGTAAATTATTAACAAATGTTACTTCCTCTACTTCCCAAAAACGTTGTAGTAATTGATCAACATTTATCTCGCAATGATAACTGGTGAGACTTGATAATTGCTGGTTATGTTGGTGCGATGGACCAGCAATCACCCATCCAAACACTGTATTTTGTGCATATAGCCCGTTATTATTTAATTTAATAACGCCAGGTTTTAGTAAATTGAAAAATTGATCTATTCCCAGGAGTAAATCTATTTGGCTAGGTTGATTAAATGTCGGATCAGCTAACGGTAGGCACTCAATGATGGATAAATTTGGCTTCTCCATAAGGTAAGATGGTTGAAATGTGGTTACCCTTGGTATAATCAAACATTCTTCTCTCCAAATTGTATCCTCAATAGGCGATGATATGCAGATGTCAACTTTTCCTTTCGATATCGCCGCGGTTGATTGACCAATCTCGTTGATGACTATGCGTCCATTGGTTCGGTTTAATTTTAATCGTTGCACCAAGTCTTCAATTACGAAGGACGCCTGTGAGCCAGAGCTTAGTAGCGCTCGACTTGACTTCCACTCACCAAATTAATCTTTAATTTGAATTACCGCAGTTGGTAATAATGTTTGCATTGTAAATTTTGGTTTTTGGTTAAGATTCATGTTGTAGCTGGTAGTGTCGTTTCCTTGGGCATGATTCTCGGTTGTACTTAAGGTGGATTGCTGTGGTGACTCTTCAAATTTTGGTTGCTGTAAGCTACTGGTTGCAAATGTGCTACTGGAGGCCTGCTTGTCATTTGCGGTACCCGGTGTGTGTAGGAGTGAATGGTGCTTCTTAAAGCAAATTCGACATTTTTTGTTGGATCGACAGTTGTAAACAGTATGTGTTAATATCGCTTATTTGTCACTAGCGATATATCTGTTTTAGACTAGAAAGATTACTACGGGTGAGGTCTTACTAGTCAAACGAATTGTTATTTATCAGATAAGGTACTAACTTTATTTAAAACTTGTAATCTCTTTTATAGAAGAATATTGCTTACTATAGCAGATTATGTGTTCTATGTAATGTTACAAGAATATAAAATAATATAAATTTAGCATATTATGCATTTAAAAATGTTATATGTGCAATATATTGTTATATGTGCGATATATATATATATGTGCGATAAAATGATGTTTCTTATTTCAATAAAAATAATAATTAATAATAAGTAATAATTTGAACCTTTGTTTTATGTTATGCATATTTGCACGTTAAGTGGGTCATGCATATTTGTATTTATGCATAGATAGATGTGTTAACATATTCCGGGGCAGCGATGATGACAGAATTTCTCCAGCTATCTAAACTTGAGATCCCATGTCGGGCCTTGGAAGAGGTTCTAGAGGCTGTGCCAATCCTTTAAATTTAAGGTACACCACGGCGAAGAGAACAATAAATATGGCTATTGTTGAATATGAAATCGTGTAGTGATGCACATCGTGGTTGTTCATTTCTGTTGGAAGTTGCTCATTTTCTTGTTGCAAACGAATCCTGTTTTTTAAATCTGTGATTGTGCTGTCTTTCCAATGTTGTTTTGGATTATCTATTTGAAGTGTGGTCATATTTAATTCATCATTAACAAAGGTTAGATTAAAGGCAGGCAAGTATGATGACTTTATTTCGTTCGCATTGTATGTGACTGCATTTATTACGAAAGAATTTCCTCTTAATACGCAGTTTGATGAGAACGAAAAGCTGCCAGTCCCATTTAACCTTATTATTTCATTACCTCTATTACAAAAGAGGTCGAAAGATATTTCATTTTTCAAGGAGAAAATCCATTTGTTTGATTCCCATGTTTTGATCCACACATTTTTAGCTTCAGACGTTTCTAATTTGCAGCTATGATGAATATTTGTATTATGCTGTAGGAAGTTAAGTTCACATGCACTGATCGACGATTGTTTATTGTTTATAGGAGAGGCATCGCATAGGTATTGATTTTCTCTGAAGAAAATACATTCATCGAATTCTGGTTGAGAAATTGGAGTATATCGTTCTCTCTGTTGGTTAATTGCTAAATATCTCGTAGAAGGAGTGATCCATTGTGATGAGTTTCCATGAAAAACAGGAACTGCTAGTTGATTGAAAAATTGGAAGCTTTCTATATGTACCAGCGGTACTTGAATGATAAATACGATCCTGCTATTTGTGATCCTATATTTGACGCTCATTATGCTATATATATCTGCCAGGTTGTTGAGATTGTTTCCTCCCGGAAATTGATTGTCTGGAGGAATATGTTCTAATATCTTTCTCAGCTCTTCTTCTAATTGCTGCGGTGTAAGAAGCAGTGGATGGATTTTACCATGTTGAGAATGGGTTAGTACATCGATTATCGCATTTTGAGTGTCCTGTAGTTCTTTCATAACAAGCATGATTTGAAATGCAAAAATAATTGTTGATTGAATTTTGTTTTGTCGTCGATGTTCACCCATCAGAAGGTTGCTGGTATTGCCTAATGTTTCGATATCCTTATGAAGCAGATCAAAATGCTTTGCGCTCACGTCATGATTGTGTTTCACGATATTGATGGTTGTATCAACTATTGAAGTTTGATTTTTTAGAAGGTTAATTAAATGCTCTTCGTTGTGTCTAGTTTGAATAATTGCATTTTCATAATGTTCAGCTTCTCTCTGTGTTAATACTCCGAACATGTCACCAAGCACAAAACCCACAGAATCGCCAATCCCCCTTTTGGGACGACGGAGCTGTTTGTTAAACTTCTGAATTAACCTGTTTTGTTGATTTATAGTTATAAGTTGTCTGCTTAGTTGTTGGTGGATTACTCCGCATATTGTGTGTCTATCTTCTTCAGACCGTAGATAGTTGCATGTTTTATTAAGCGTATGAATGTACCCCATAATGTTACTAATTTCTTTAAAGTAGCCATTAAGATCGTAATGAACCAAAATTTTCCATTTCGATGCTAGAAGTCTGATGGTGCCTATTTCTTCAAAGTAGATGCCAGGTGTATTATTCCAGAATGATACTTGGTAGTCTTCTGTAGCTTTTACATTAAGTGGCGCAATAACCATGAGCATTGACAGAAAACACATAACTCTGTTTATTTTTGTTGTAAAGCTTGCTTTTGTTGTTGGTTGTTGTACTTCTGGTGTTAAAAGCCCCTTTTGTATTGTTTCTGATACTGGATTTTCTAGTGTAACCGAGTTGTTTTGGTTGGCTGCCTCCTCTGATTCACCAGATATTGGTAGTCTGCATATTTTGGTTATGTTCCTTGTCAAACACTTATCACCTTGTTTTACTGTTACAACTCTTACAAGATCATCTGAACCACGATGTAGTTTAATAATTCTTGCGAGCGGCCATCTTGTTGTAGGAAGTTGTTCATCCTTTATCATAACTAACTCTCCTTCCTTCATATAAGGTTGTTCTTTCAACCATTTAGGTCGCTTTTGAAGCCGAGATAGATATTCTGAGCTCCACTTCTTCCAAAACAGTTGTGTTAATTTAGCAAGTAAATGCCACCGGCTGACATATTTCACATTCGTCATGTCTGGCTCTGGTATTGATATGATTGGCCTGCCTGTTAAAAAGTGTCCTGGAGTTAACGCTGAATCATCATCTCTGTCATTGCTTAACGGAGCTAAAGGTCTTGAATTCAGACACGCTTCAATTTGAGCTAATATGGTTGAGTATTCTTCAAAGGTTAGTATATGACCCCCAAGAATCTTTCTGAGATGTTGTTTTGTCGATTTTACTCCGGCTTCCCATAGTCCTCCAAAGAGGGGACTGCCCGGAGGAATGAAGTGCCATTCGGTTCCCTTTTCTGCTAGCCTGGCTCCTAATTCTTTACTTTGTTGTTGAGCTTGCTTCTTAAGTGTATTACTCGCACCCACAAAATTAGTGCCACAATCGCTGAATAGTTTTAGGCAAAGACCTCTTCTGGATGTGAAGCGTTTAAAAGCCGCTAGAAAAGCTTCCGTTGTTAGATCGCTGACAAGTTCAAGGTGAATCGCCTTTGTGGCCATGCATATGAATACAGCGATGTATCCCTTGCAGATTTTGTTGCAGCGCCCTTTGTATAGCTTCAAACTTATAGGGCCTGCGTAATCAACTCCACTGTTGGTGAATGGGGATGATGGCAGAACTCTTTCAGCTGGTAAAATTCCCATTAATTGTTGTGAGGTCGATGCTTTTGTTCTGCTACATAACAGGCAGTTGTGAATTATATAACGGATTGAATTTTTTGCATTTATTATCCAATAGTTCCGTCTTAAGTAGCCTAAAGTGGCCTGGTTTCCACCATGAAGTGTTTTGTGGTGTGCTTCCTTGATGATCAATTTCGTGAACTGATGAGTTCTAGGCAATATTATTGGATATTTCTCATCAAATGTTAGGTAAGCATTGCCAAGTCTTCCTCCTACTCTTAGTATACCTTCGCCATCGACAAACGGATTAAGTGTTATTATTGTACTATCTTTCGATAAACCTTGTTTGTTGGCTAATGCTTCGATTTCCTTTCGAAAGCATTGTTGTTGTACAACTTTGACGATTGATTTTAATGCAGCTTTTAATTCACCAGGTTTAAGATGGGATCCATCCCTTGTTTTCGTTTTTAGGTTTGTTATAAAACGATAACAGAATGCCATGGAGCGCACCAATCGCACTATAGAAGAAAATCTATCGAAGTCTATTATAGAAATCTTTACGTTTGCGACGAAAACGTGAATTGGTTTTCTTTCAAGATCACCGATCGTTTCTAGCTCTTGAATTCGTATACTGTTTATTGGGTATGTTGATAGTTTTAACCACGTTGGACCTCCCCACCAGAGTGGATGGTTGATTAGTTGTTTGGGGTATAATCCCCTTGAAGCACAGTCAGCTGGGTTTTCACAGGAGGCTACATGATGCCATTGGCTTGGGTGCGTGCTTGCTTGAATCTCTGTTATAGAAGAATATTGCTTACTATAGCAGATTATATGTTCTATGTAATGTTACAAGAATATAAAATAATATAAATTTAGCATATTATGCATTTAAAAATGTTATATGTGCAATATATTGTTATATGTGCGATATATATATATGTGCGATAAAATGATGTTTCTTATTTCAATAAAAATAATAATTAATAATAAGTAATAATTTGAACCTATGTTTTATGTTATGCATATTTGCACGTTAAGTGGGTCATGCATATTTGTATTTATGCATAGATAGATGTGTTAACAGTATGGTTGTTGTTAAGACAATTGAAACAACGACCATCTGTTTTTATCAGGTCCCTCCGTTCTGCTACCTCCATGTCTAGAAATTTAGAGCATTCAAACCAACGGTGTGTATTAGTTTGACAAACTGGGCAAGTGATGTCTGGATTTAAATGAAATCTCTTAATCTTGGAACTTGTTTTAGATGGTTGACTTTTATTAAGGTTAATTCCTTCTAATTCATCTGCCCGGTTCGCCAAAAAAGCGTAAAATGTATCTAATGCTGGGAAATCTTCGTTACTGCTTTGTCTTGTCCATAACTGTTTCGACTCGTCATCCAATTTGTTGATTAATACATACAACAACCACGGGTCTTTGGTCTCTGCTGTTTTTTCTTATGCTTTCATGCCACGTGTGGCCTCATCCGACGTATCGAGTAGTTTTCTTATGGATGATGAGGTAGCGAGATGAATAGCAGGCTGCTCCATTAAAAGTTTAATAAATGAATTAGCCGTCAAACCTTTTCTATCGTAGCGTTTGCACAGTTTATGGAATGCTTCTATATAATTCAATTCTGTGACTGTCATGTGTTTTAACAAATTAGCAGCGTCGTCCTTAAGTGGACTTTTCAAATATTGAAACTTTTGTGCCGCTGATAACACCTGATTCTCATGAATCATTTTGCTGAACAAGTCAAAGAATCTTTGCCACTCACGATAATCACCTGAAAAACACGGGATGTTCACTCTAGGTAGTTTGAAATCGTTGTTGGTGTTTACAATTTGTGATGTGTTCATGGTGGTGTCGTTCAGTTGGCTAATCGGCGTGAACGTTTGCAATCGTAACCATTTATTCATCTTTGCCACCGCTCGATAGTACTGTTCTTCGAACTCTTCCACATCCGATTTTTCTTCAGGCTTTATTTTAAATATCTGATCTTCGATATTGTTAAATTGTTGTAACAGCTCCTTTGCGCGTAGTATTCGTTCCTTTACTTCTTCTTCACATGTATTCTCAGATAATGCTGCAGAGTAATTTTCTATCCACGTTAGCAGGCCTTTCAAAATACTTCTTCGCTTCAACAAGGCTTCCATCTTGGTAATCTAGCCACGTGCACTTGAGTAAATTATATTCCATTTTACTGAATTAAATTGATATAACACTATCTTGAACTGTTAATTGTATTGATCTAATGGACACTTTAGTAATTTAGCAGCGTCGAATTTACTGATTCTATAATTCCGCTCACTTATATATTCAAGTTCGATAATGGTTTAGCACGCCATACTTCTTAATGAATATTTAAATTGTGCGCTTGTTCAGTTATTTGGTATGTTTTGTTTAGTATTGATCATCTTTTTTTTTTTTTTTTTTTTTTTTCTTTTTTTTTTTTGCGGTTTTGACAGGCCATTGTTGGCCCGTACCGTGTCAACAATCTGGCTCCAACAGTTTCAATCACGAGCTAGCTCTTCATACTGTTGTTAGCAGTTGGAAGATGCCAGATCGCTCTCTACGCCGTGGAGCCATCGTCGCCGACAGCGACGTCTTCGCCTACCGAAAGGCGGTTCTCCCTTTAAAGATCGCTGTATCTTTCGTTTCGGATCAGCACGCAAAACGTGACCGAGCCAGCGTATTCGCTGTCCTTTGATTTCATGCACGATATCAGGAATTTGCATTAAATTCCTGATCTCGTGATTGAATAGAACTCGGTATGTGCCATCAACGTCGCGTTTTGGGCCATATATCACACGCATGATTCTTCTCTCGAATGTAAGAAGCCATCTTTCGTACTCATCCGTCAAGGTCCAACTCTCACATCCATACATGACAACGGGTCTGATCAACACTCTGTACAGCTTCAGCTTATCCGTATTTGCAAGATATTTTGATTTCAGCAGTGGCCTTAGAGGATACAAAGCCCGATTGCCAGCGGCAATGCGAACCTTATTATCCTCTCCCACACTATTATCGTGAGTAATGAGAGATCCAAGATACTTGAATCTCATCACTCCTTCAAACGTGTGGTTTCCACTACCGAAATCAATTGCGTCTTGGTCTCGAAAACCAGAGATTAGATATTTGGTTTTGGACTCATTGATTTTGAGACCAACGGAAGGTGAAAACTGTTCCAGTGGATCAAGTATCTCTTTCACTCCGTTGCCATTTAATCCAATCACACAGATATCATCTGCATTAGCAAGAAGTTGATTGGATTGTCGGAATAAGATGTTGTCCTGAGGTGTTTCACTTTTGCGAATGATGTATTCCAACATGAGATTAAAAAGTATCGGGGACAGCGCATCTCCTTGTTGAACACCAGAAGTAATTGCAAAAATTCTCGATAGCCTGTTCTCAACTTTGACACAGCATTGTTACTGCGTTACTGTCATTTTACACAGATGTACATATTTTTTCGGTATTCCTAAATATTCAAGCGCATACCATAGTCTTTCTCGATTGATCGAGTCATAGGCTTGCTTGAAATCTAGGAATACCTGGTGTACATTGCGAGATGTTTCGTAGTACTTGGAAAGAATCATCCGCAGCGAAAAAACTTGATCAGTGACTGACCAATTTGGACGGAATCCTCCTTGGTAGTCACCGACAATTTCCTCCGCTAAAGGAGTAATTCTTCCCAAGATTATGTAAGACAGTAACTTATATGCTGTGCAAAGGAGAGCTATACCGCGATAATTCTCGCATTTCATGCGATCACCCTTTTTGAATATTGGGCATAACGCGGCCACTTTCCATTCGTCAGGCATAACTTTATTTCGCCATACCAATCGAATAAGGTCGAAAAGACAGTTCCAAAAAATTAGCCCTCCGAATATCAAGAGCTCTGAATTAATGCAATCAACCCCTGGTGAACGATTTTTCTTTAATCTCTGCATGGCCATAGTGAATTCCTCATAGGATGGATCCTCAATGAACATCTCCGCGGTCTGTATTTGAGAGTATTCAAATACAGCTTGTGATACATGTCTAACATTAAGAAGATCAGAAAAATGTTCACGCCATGTATCGAGTACCGCATCGACGTTAACACAGAGGTTTCCATCCTGGTCCCGAATGGCAGTTGACCGAGATCTTAAGGTATGGTGCAATTCGGTGATTCCCTTAAAGAAACCACGCGAATTGTGCTCATTGCTGAGTTGTTGTACTCTTAAGAACTTGGCCTTCCACCATTCGCGCTTCTTCTGTCTATAAATGCGTTTAGCTGTCCTCCTAGCAAGAACTGCCTTGTTTTTCCTTGCAATTGTAAACCGAGTCTGCGCTTCATTGTGGGCTATATTGCGTTGCTCAACAGCAAGACGACACTCCTCATCAAACCAATCATTTTTGGGCTTAGTTTTCACTATACCGAGAGTGTGCTGGGCGGCATCGACAACCGAGGTTTTCAATACTTCCCAGACACTGTTCACATCATCAGATTGGTAATTGGATCGTAAAATGCTATTGCTGACCAGATCTTGGTATTTTCGTTGCGTTTCTTCATTTATCAGACCTTCACAGGAGAATCGCGTTTTATATTCTCCTGCCCTCCTTGACTTGTACGAAAATTTCCATCGCAGCTTTGCAGCAACCATTAAATGGTCACTGCCTACGAATTTTGTTGACGACCGATACGATCTCACGTCTTGAACAACCCGAGCTCGGTCTTTTGAAATCAACACATGGTCAATTTGGCTTCGGGATGTTTCGTGGAAGTGTCCATGTTTCCAAATGGATGTTTTTATGGGGAAAGAATGTACTTGCAACTTTGAGATCATAAGCGATCGCAAAGTACATCATTCTTTCCCCATTTTCGGTCGCAGTTTCGTGTCGGGAGTATGGGCCTATGTTATTACATAAGTCGGTCTGATTTCTGCCAGCTCTAGCATTAAAGTCACCAATCACCAATCTGATATCGTGCTCAGGTATAGAGCCCATCAGATTATCCAAATTATTGTTAAATGAGTCTTTATCTTGGGGTTGGCTTACATCAGTGGGCGCATGTACACAAACAATTGACAGGTTGGCTTATTTCATGTGCAAGCGAAGCTTACACATTCAATTATCGACTGCCTGGTAGGGCAGTGATAAGGTAGTTTCTTGTATGTGCATTTTCGGGCGAACGATACTCAGTTCTCTGCTTAATCTCATCAATCATATTTTCATTGCTCGATTCTTGTCCTTGATTAAGTTCAGGATGTTGTGATTGCACCGGAAATCTTTCGACCCTCGAATTCTGCATTGTGTGGTACCTGGAACTTTGTTGTGGATCTATCGCCAAGTCTGGCATATTCCAGGTAACCTCACTGATGTTTAGTCTGCGTCTCTGCGTATCGGAAAATCTTCGGGGATCATATCCAGTTTGTTCCCATAACTTCTCATATTCCTAACACAATACACGTAGTTCATCGATAGATGTTACCGTTCTATGATAAGGAAGAGTTCCGTTTTTGAGTGCAGGGTACATGTTCTGACATAGCCAGTATATTATCTGCCTTTCAGATAAACGATTTTCGAGTCGCGCGTTCATCTTTTGAATGCTCAAAGCAAAATCAGAAAATGATTCTGTTGCATTTTGAACGCGTTTTAAAATCTGTTCTTTAATCTTCTCCTCGTTGTTCGAACTGCTAAAATAAGAAAGCATAGCATCTGAACCCATGAAGCATCCGGGTGATTGGATTTAACA
This sequence comes from Tipula lateralis, assembly GCA_963932295.1. Classification (NCBI taxonomy): domain Eukaryota; kingdom Metazoa; phylum Arthropoda; class Insecta; order Diptera; family Tipulidae; genus Tipula; species Tipula lateralis. The sequence continues at coordinate 49,447 of CAWVQQ010000513.1, read as the reverse complement.
CCCAACACGGAATGTTGTCATCTCGCGCCATTTGTTCAAGTCTATAGACAAACTCATGAACATTCGGGAACTCGGTACCATTAAACGACAGATTCCACTTCTGTTTAATTTTGAAGAAGTTATCTAGACGATATAATTGATTTTGCGGAGGTTGTCGAGGGAACAGTTCTTCATGCAAGTTAGCTTGAAATACATCTTTAGCTCTTCTAGGCGCATAATTTAAAGTGTTTAAATTTCGCTGCTTGTATGTATCTTGAGGAATGTGTTTTTGGCTTTTGAAAAAAAATCAGCGATGGATTCGCGTAAATTACTCGGTTCATTTCTTAGTGTATCGCGGCGTGTATTTGGCTGACCAGCCTGTTGTATAGCATTCGTTCGAATTTGCTGGTTATCCAGATATAATGAGTCATTAGTAACCAATTGTTCAATTCGTTCTGCAAATGAGCTTTGCAATTTTTCTTGTGCAGGCATATTCGAAGGTGAAGCTCTCTGCAACTCATTATTTTGAAACTCAGTCCAGAACTTGTAATATTGGTTATATGCACGGCGCCAACTACTACAGAGATTTGAAAGACCTGCCGTTTCTCCTATCGTATCGCTTAATTGAAGAGTTCGATCCTTGTAATGCATGATTTTGGCGAGGGCAAGCTCAACAAAATCTTTGTCAGGTGGGATTGGTTGTTCTCCTGAAGCTTTCGACACCACCTCATATTTTTTTCGACACTCTTCAAGCTCAATTTGTGGATCTTCTGATACGTGAGTAGCTTTAGGTTTAATGGAAGGATCCAACTGTTCGGCATTAAAACTGTTGACTAAAATTATATTGGCATCAACCGCTTTACTAGACAAGCCTCTTACGATATATTCCACTTCCAGTTCATCAACAGACAGATTTTTAAAAAACGTTTAAGAATCCATTTTGAATGGATTTATAAATTCAACTACTATAGCTTACGAGTAAATTACGCTTCACGCAAACTATAGAATAAACTTAGAAATGTGTGCGGATTCTATAATCTCATCTAACCCCAAAAATTCGAACAACTCTTATAAGTAATTACGACCGATAAATAGAGTTATGAAGATTAGATAAATATGAAACTATTAAATATGAAAAAAAAAGAAAAATATGAAACTATTTAATAATAAGCTAATAAGAGATATATGTGTATGTGTATGTATAGTAATTCATCGATTATATAATATTAATCAAAATATAGTATAAAAGCTTCGAAAAGAAAATATTAAATGTTTGGTAATGGTGATCAGAACTATCTAGAATTAATGTGAATATGTTGTACGTAGTTTGAATGAGACACAAGAATGAATAAAATTGAAAAGATCACAAATGCCGGAAACTCCAGTGAGATATCAAGCACAATTCGAAGAGATATACTTCAGTACCACTGAATATTCAATCATCGAATTATGTTATGAAATCAATCACTAAGGTTCAAGCAATTGCAACCAAAAAAAACTGTAATAAATTAACATTCGCGTAGCATCTCAATGTAGAAAACGGTAGAAACCGAAAAATCAGAAACCATAAGATCCTGATGTATCAACAACTTGCGATTCCTCCGCACTCGATACATAAACTAAACTTATGTTAAATTATTAAGAAAATTATAAAAACTGCAAAACAAAAACACCTTATTATTAGACAGATTATGAAAACGTTAACCACCCGCTAGAATACCAAAATTAAATTACGTTAAACAAAAAGAAGAGAAGAAAATCTAAGACGTACTTATGGTTCCACGTGGTAAGCAAAGAAGCTGCTTGGATATCTTTTTAGGATCACCAAAGAAAAGAAAAGAAAAAATAATAATATTGATCAAGAAAGCACTAAGTAAACTATTGTGTCTCACTCACATTATTCGTTATAATCGCACTTGTAAACCTCAAACATGTTTTAAATCACATGTGTTTAATCCAATGAGACTATAACTGGAACCGTTATCAAAGTGTCTTATTTTTCGGGTCCCTGTTTCGGCGCCTTTTTGTTACATATCTCCAGCAACGTGCACGTGTGTAACGGGCTGTAGTGTCGGCTGGGAGGGTATTGGTTGCCGTTGTGAGATATGGAACCTCATTCCACGTGCTTAAGAGAATATACAAACATTCACACTCTTTCCATAATTCCAACCACCATCACCACTAAAAAAAACTTCACTTCATTTTTTTAATTAATTCACTTTTATTTTAGAACAAATAATAATAATTCATGTTTATTGAAAAAAATTGTACGTAAAGAAAAAATTATGCTAAGTGTTTTGATAAACTTCAAAAAAATATAAATATATGCTTATAAAAAAACAGAACCATAGATCATAATAAATATATATATATTGTTACGATTTCGCCGAGTGGTTATTCTAATTATTTTATCCGGTTCGATCACTGGATTGTGAATATTAAACTCGCAAAGATTAAATTTCAATTAAATTTATTTCCCACAAATATTACACAAATATTTCACAAATAATTCACTAATATTTATTTTCACTATTATTTTACACAATATTTATCACTACTATTATTTTAACACTTCACTTTCACTATTATTTTCACTTCCCGATATTAACACTTCAAAATTCAAAATTGAACTGTTTCGTAACTCAAATGTCTACACGTATTTATACGACGCAAAGGCTTGTAGAACATTCCATTATTTGCTTCTCTACACTTCTCGAATTTTCGTTGCGTCGTATTTGGTTCGCTCCGCCTATTTCATTATTTCTTTTTATTTTGTTCGTTTATGTAAACATTTGGTTACAGGGTAATCCCTACTATTATAATTTTCTTTTTAATTATCACAGGTGACATCTGTGATTCGTGACACTACCCTCCGCCCAAACCTATTCGTCCCGAACAGGATCCAGATCTCTTCCTCTATAGCACGCCAGTCGTTCCAGGTGTACAACCTTGGGTTTTCCTCGTACTCCTCTTTGGATCCTATAGATCACATCATTTATTCTTGTTATGACCTTGTACGGTCCCTCCCATCCAGGTTGTAATTTCTGCGATAACCCTTTCTTACGTTGTGGGTTGTGAAGCCATACTAATTGTCCCTCGTCAAATCCTTTATTGTTCGCTCGTACATCATACCGAGCCTTTGTTTTATCACTTGACAATTTGATTTTCTCTCTGACAAATTCGTGTATGTTGTTGATCTCCTCTTTCAAGTTGTCCACATATGCTTGTCCACATATAGCTGATGATGGATCCGCTCCAAATTTGAGATCGCCTGGTAGTCTTAAATTGTTGCCAAAAAGTATTGTCGCTGGTGTTACTCCTGTTGTATTATGCACCGCCGATCGATAAGCCATTAAGAACAATGGAATACCTTGATCCCATTTCCGCTGGTTTTTATCCACTGTTTTGGCTATAAACTCCTCCAATGTGGCATTGAAACGCTCCACCATGCCATCAGACTGTGGATGGAAAGGTGTTGTCCGCGTTCTATTAATTCCCAGTAACCGGCACATCTCCTGGAAGACAACCGATTCAAAATTCCGCCCTTGATCGGAATGCAGTTCCATTGGTACCCCATAACGGCTTATCCAATTGTATACCACTGCATTGGCGATTGTGGTTGTTTCCTGATTTGGAATCGGGTATACTTCTGGCCACTTACTGAAGTAGTCCATTACTACCAACACATATTTGTTGCCACTATCGCTGGTTGGAAATGGTCCTGCCACATCTATGGCAATCCTCTCAAATGGTGCTCCCACATTATATTGTTGCATCGCTCCACGGCTCTTCTTTGCCGGTCCTTTCACGGCCATACATTGGTCACACTTTTGACACCATTCAGCTACTGCCTGTCTACATCCTGCCCAGTAGAACCTTTCACGTACCTTGGCTAACGTTTTGTTAATTCCTAGGTGGCCTCCGCTTGTTCCTCCGTGGTATTCCTCCAATATTTCCGCCATCCTGATCCTCGGTACCACAACCAACGATTGCTTTGTCTTGCCATCGGAGCTTTCCCATGTTCGCTTTAAGCAGCCGTCTTCCATGTTTAAACTATCCCATTGGGCCCAATAAGCCCTAATAGTTGGGCCTTTATCCGCAATATCACTCCATGTGGGACGATGTTCTTCCTCCATGAATTTGATAATTACTGCCAAATCTGGATCCTCCCATTGCTCTTTGGAGATAACATCGTTGGTCCATTCATCAGCTGGCAACACTTTCATTAGTCTGATATCGACGATGTTTTCTTTGTTTTCCACCCGTCCGCAATGTTTACAATCCACTCTACATGGTCGTCTTGACAACGCATCTGCATTTCCATGAGCGCTTTCTTTCCGTTGTTGGATTTCGTAGACAAAACTCCCCAATCGCTCAATCCACCTTGCTACTTGTCCTTCGGGATTTTTAAATTGAAGTAACCATGTCAAGGCGCCATGATCCGTTTTTAATAGAAATGATTGGCCATAGAGGTATTTCCGGAAATGTTCCACACATTTCACTATGGCCAACAATTCTCTTCTTGTTACACAGTAGTTCCGTTCTGGCTTCGATTAGATCTTTGAATAATATGCGATGACACGTTCCTGTCCATCGATTTCCTGTGACAACACTCCTCCCAAGCCATAATTGCTTGCATCCGTATCCAAAATAAAACGTTTATTCGGAACCGGATATGAAAGCAATGGTGCTGTGCATAATTGTTGCTTCAGTTCGTTCAATGCTTCCTCGTGTTCATCACTCCATTGGAACGGCTTGTTCTTCTGTGTCAGCTCGTGTAAACTTCTTGCGATGTTGGCAAATCCTGGCACAAATCGTCGATAATATGTGCATAGTCCGATGAAACTCCTTAGTTCATGTAAATTCTGCGGTCTTGGCCAATCCTTTACGACGGAGATCTTGTCTTCATCTGTATGAATGCCGCTTGTGGTTATTTTGGGTCCCAAATATTTGACTTCATCCCGGAACAATATACATTTCTTCGGACTTAACTTCAATCCAGCTGCTTGGATTCTTTCGAATACTTCCTCTAGATTACGTAGGTGCTCGTTGAAGTCCTTTCCCATAACGATGATGCCGTCCAAATAAACCAGGCATGTTTTCCAGTGTAGTCCTTTTAGTACGCGTTCCATTAGCCGTTCGAAGGTTGCAGGGGCGTTACAAAGTCCAAATGGCATGACATTGAATTGCCATAATCCATTGCCCACACTGAACGCTGTCTTTTCCTTATCTTCGTCTGCGACCTTCACTTGCCAATAGCCGCTCTGCAAATCCAATGTTGAAAACATCCGTGCTCCTGCCAATGTATCCAGTGTGTCGTCGATCCTTGGTAACGGGTAACTATCCTTTTTGGTAACTGTGTTGAGCTTCCGATAATCAACGCAGAATCTCATGCTTCCATCCTTCTTTTCCACCAATACTACGGGTGAACTCCATGGACTCGTTGACTGCTCAATTACTCCCGATTTTTGCATATCAGTTACCATTTTATCCACCTCTGCTTGCTTAGCCAATGGTAACCTTCTCGGCGCTTGTCGAATTGGTGTTGATGCTCCTGTGTCGATCCGGTGTTTAACCAAATTTGTTCGGCCATTATCTTCCGGTGCACCACAGAAAATGGACATATATTTTTGAAGCAACTCCTTTGCTGCTTGTTTTTCTTTTGGCGTTAATTGTTCCGTCCATTTCTGTGTAAGTTCTTCCGTTATTTTCCGTTGTCGTTGGTCTTTGGCCTTTACACACGGATTCGCCTCCTCGCATTTTATAATGGTGGATACTTCCTCACCTCGACCGATGATAGTTCCCTTTTTGATTGTTTTTGTCACATCCGATAAATTAAGAGCCCTTATCGGAACTCTAAGGTCACAATCCGGTTTAACCAAAGCTTTACCAATGATAATTTCTTTGGTTTGTATCTCGTCACTGTTGGCTTCCACAACCCACAACCGTTGCGTTCCAGGACCTCCATCCAATTTCCCCCAAACAACCGTTTCCGAGTGTGGTGGAAGCTTCGTCCGATGATCCAATGTTATCCTCCTTACGACTGGATCCTACCCGTTGTTCAGTTGCAAAGGCAGTTCGACATTACCGTAGCGCAATGTTCCCCGTCCGACATCCAATACGAATCCATTTCGCTTCATGAAGTCCATTCCCAGGATGACCTCATCCACAATATCCGCAACCAGAACTTCATGTCGAAAACTGTTGTTCCCGATTCGTATTGTCACCTCGTTCTTTCCTTTGAAAGCCGCACTGTCGCCTGTCGCCGTTTGTAACTTGAATCCTTCCATTATCCGAACTCCATCCGTGATAAAATCCGGTCGCACAATCGTTCTCGTTGCTCCAGTGTCCAACGTTATCATACTGGATCGTCCCTCTACTTCGCCTCGCACCATCAAGCTATCACCACCTTTTGCCAATCTGGAAGTGGGGATGAAGGTTATGGAGCATTTGGTTGTGGGAGTCAGCTTTTGCTCCTCAAAGCTGACTCTTACTCGTTTAACGCCTTCGTTGTTGTTTGGCGTTCCTCCTCGGCTGCTGCTTTTCTTTCCTCCGGTGGCCTTCGGTACATCGGCGATGGTGTTCTCGCCCGTTTGCGCCTTATCTCCCAGCATTCCCGCGAGATGTGTCCTATTTTATCACAAACCCAACATCTGATTTTACTAGTTCCATCCCGGAATCTCGTTGTCCGCCAGTTATCTGCTGGTTTGATGTTATTGCCCTGTTTGTAACTGATTGCTGGTTCCACTTCCACACGACGTACCTTGACTGCTGGTTTGATGATGTTGTTAGCAGTCTCGTTGGTTAGGGCACACGCGATGGTTTCCGCAAACGTTGCTTTTGGAGACAATACAACTGCACGTCTCGTATCGGGATCCCGTATACCATCGGTGGAAGCGTCGATCTTGATACGCTCTGTTTATTCACCTGCCATGTTGTAGTGGGTGAGGTGCACTAACCGCTCTATATCAGCCGCATACTCCTGGAGCGTCTCTCCAACCCGCTGACATCGTCCCTTCAACTCCATACGATGTAACTCCCGTCGATGGTCACCACCGTATTTGCGCTTCAGAGCCAACATGATTTTGCCGTAATCCTCTCGTTCGTATTCCGGCACGATTTGTAGGAGCTCCGCAGCACTTCCCTTTAACGCCACAATTAATGCTGCTACTTGATCCTGCTCGCACCAACCATTCCTTGTGGCCGCCATTTCAAACTGGAGTTTGAAGATGTTGAATGGTGTGGTCCCATCGAACGTTGGTGGCTTCAATTTAATCGAGCTGGTTGGTCGAGCAATTTGAGCGCTGCCGTTGGTTTTGAGATCCATCAGCTCCTTTTCAAGTTTCTGGAATCGTTGATCGGTCACCTCGATTTGTTGATCTAATTTGTGATCCATTTCCATTTTGATGGTATCGACTTTTGTGTTCAACGTAACGGAAAGCTCTCGAAACTACTCGTTGACACATTTTTCTTGCTGCTCCAACCGTTCGATGATGTTCTCTTGACCGGTTCTCATGACCTCCTGTTCCGCCAACAATCTTTCTTGATCGGCTCGCATCTGCTCCTTAAGGTCGCTCTTCAATTGATCTTGGCCGGTAATCATTTTTACTTCGAGGCCGCCGATCATTTGCGTCTGTACGGTAACCATTTCATTTTTAAGACCTCCAATCATATGTTGCATTGCGGCCATCAATTGCCCCATATCGAACGCTCCTGGTGTCGTTGGAGTGGTTTCTAGGACGATGACATTCTGGTCTTCTGCTTTGGTCGTTGACTCTGTAGTTACCTCAACCGCTTGCACCTCGGTTGAATCCGGTGCCCCAAAATTAAACTCATGTTGATCTGGGTCAACATTTTCATCCAACAAAGCGGTACGGAGTCTCAACTGCAACTCATTTCGGTTGCCCGCTGTTGGTAGATTCTGTAGCCCCAACTCCTTCTTCAAATCTGCCACTTTTAAGTCCACTAATTTCATTTTGGATATTCACAATCCCACCGCTGTCACCAATTGTTACGATTTCGCCGAGTGGTTATTCTAATTATTTTATCCGGTTCGATCACTGGATTGTGAATATTAAACTCGCAAAGATTAAATTTCAATTAAATTTATTTCCCACAAATACAACACAAATATTTCACAAATAATTCAGTAATATTTATTTTCACTATTATTTTACAAAATATTTATCACTACTATTATTTTAACACTTCACTTTCACTATTATTTTCACTTCCCGATATTAACACTTCAAAATTCTCTCTCCCCGACATACACTAATTTTATACACAGATATATATATATATATATATATATATATATATATATATATATATATATATATATATATATATATATATATAATATATATATATATATATATATATATATATATATATATATATATATATATATATATATATATATATATATATATATATATATATATATATATATATATATATATATGTATATATATATATATATATATATATATATATATATATATATATATATATATATATATATATATATATATATATATATATATATATATATATATATATATATATATATATATATATATATATATGGTCGCTCAACACGTTTAAATCACACAAAAAAAACAATCAACGCAATCGATTATAATATACATATAACATACAATATATATATTATAAATATACACACATAATATGCTTATTTGAACTTTGGGTGTAGTTTGCACTTCTTATTGGTTTTTCTTATTTGTTTATTATTACTATATTTTTTTTTCTCGGCTTCCAAAAAAAAGTAGACACTGAATGGGCTGCCTCTATATTTCACCAAACCAAATTGGTAGCGTGGCCTAGCTGCTTATGAATTTATTGCATGTACTAAATGCTCTCAAATAATGAGACCCAGTCTCTTGCTATTAGTTTAAGGAAATGGATGCTGCCTTCCGCTTCGTGCGTCATATATAATGAATCGCGCGTGAACTTTTAAATTTAAGATTTTTTTTTTAAGGTTGAAATATATATATTTCACCATTTATAATGTTTTATCTTTTATTCTATTTATTCGCAAATAATGACTTGAAACTAATGATTTGCATCACACCCGCACGGAAGTCTCGGACTGATTGCGAACAAAAGTAAAACCCATAACCTTCAGTTATAAGGTTCAGTTATATAAATCAATTATATAAAGTTATATAAAGTTATATAACCAAACGCAGTCACAATGCTGTGTCAAATATTATGTATACACACATAATATGCTTATTTGAACTTTGGGTGTAGTTTGCACTTCTTATTGGTTTTTCTTATTTGTTTATTATTACTATATTTTTTTTTCTCGGCTTCCAAAAAAAAAGTTGACACTGAATGGGCTGCCTCTATATTTCACCAAACCAAATTGGTAGCGTGGCCTAGCTGCTTATGAATTTATTGCAACTACTTAATGCTCTCAAATAATGAGGACCCCGTCTCTTGCTATTTGTTTAAGGAAATGGATGCTGCCTTCCGCTTCGTGCGTCATATATAATGAATGAATCGCGCGTGAACTTTTAAATTTAAGATTTTTTTTTTTAAGGTTGAAATATACATATTTCACCATTTATAATGTTTTATCTTTTATTCTATTTATTCGCAAATAATTTTATTTTTTTTTATTTTTTTATTTATTTAGTAGTACAATCTTATCACATGATAATTTATTACTAATGATAATAACGCACTTATTTGAAACAAATAAGTGAAGCGAGTGTGGGTTTACAAGAAATTAATATTCTGCTCCCAATAATGAAACTTTATTTATTAGATGACTAGCTCATGCGGTTTAATTCTTTTAAGGCGTCTCAGTTCTTGTGTTATGTCAAGAAGTTGTATTGCTTCACTGTTAGTATGTTGCAGTTATCTTCTTTCATGTTGGATGGCAAATTCCTGGACCACTTCATCAATCCATTTAACATTAAGGTCGTTGTGCAATTCCTCGTTGGTAACGTAGCGGTAAGCATTTGTTATTGCCCGTAGAAATTTGTTTTGGCTGCGTTGAATAATTAAACGATTTGATTGTTTAGTGCATCCCCAGAGTTGGATGCCATACGTCCAAACTGGTTTAATTATCGATTCGTAGATGAGGCGTTTACAGTACAGGCTTAGCTTAGAATGTCTTCCTATCAGCCAGTACATCTCGCGTTGTTTTATTTTAATTTGCTCTGCTTTTTGTTTAACGTGGTATTTCCAGTTCAGTCTTGAATCAAGATGCAATCCGAGATATTTAGCAGATTCAGCTTGGGGTATTTGTATCCCGTTCAGAAATGTATGGAGGTTGCTATTTTTGTGCCGCAACGTGTATGTAACCTGTACTGATTTTAGCTCGTTAAGCTTTATTTTCCAATCCCTGGTCCATTGGCTGATTTTATCGAGTGCTTGTTGTAAGTATTCAACTGCTTGATTCAGTGATTCACTTGATGCCAAAACTGCTGTATCATCAGCAAAAGTTCCAATGAAGCTTCTTCCCGTTGTCGGTATATCGGAAGTGTAAATTAGATATAAGATGGGCCCCAATACGCTACCCTGGGGCACCCCTGCTATGGCTGGGTAAAAATTGGAGTACGTTTCTTCATGAAATACTCTAAATTTTCGTTTGGAAAGATACGACTCGAGCAATTGGCAGTAATTTTGTGGCACTATTTTACTTATCTTGTAGATAAGACCCTCATGCCACACTCTATCGAAAGCCTGTGAAACATCTAGGAATACGGCAGGACAATATTTCTTCTCTTCAAGTGCTTGTTCAATCTTTGCAGTCACGCGATGAACTTGATCAATTGTCGAATGTTTATTTCTGAATCCAAACTGGAAGTCAGGTATAATGATCATTGGGTTTACTCGTTTCAATAACAACTTCTCAAACAATTTTGAAATAGTTGGTAACAAAGAGATCGGCCTGTATGATGCAATTTGCTCTGCTGGTTTGTCTGGTTTTTTTATCATGATAATTTGTGCAACCTTGAAACACTCAGGCACATATGTAAGTCGAAAGCAAGCATTATATATATATGTTAACATAATAACTCCTCTCTTTGATAACTCCTTAAACAACCTTGGAGAAATTTCATCAATTCCAGGTGACTTTTTGGGATTCAAATTCATATCTATTTCTTGTGCAATTTCTAGTGGGGTGATACTTTTGATATTTAATGGAGATCTATAGACTGGTTTAGGATCAATCGTAGATTGTATGTCGTGCGGTTGAAATACTGATGCCAGATGTTGCGCAAACAGTTCGGCTTTTTCTTCATTACGTCGCACCCACTCTCCGTTTTTGTTCCTTATAGGTGGCACTTGGTTTATTGGCCTCTTGTATCTTTTAGTTGCTTTCCAAAGAGAATAATTTTTGTCAGCTTCAGGACCTAATCCTTTCAAATAATTTTCAGTGCAAGCTTCTTTGTGTTCTTTAATTAATCGGTTAACTTTATTACTTATCTGATTAAAATCTCTTTTGTCAATAATGTTTCTGGTTCTATGCCATATGCGTCTTTTCCTACGCCTTTCTTTTATCAGTTCTCGAATCACCAAGGGGTAATTAATCTCCTTTATGCCTTTCTCGCATAATACGGGTGTAGCCTCTTTAGCTGCTTCACGCATAGAGTTAATAAAATATTCAGCTTGTAATTCAAGTTCTTGTTTATTTTTCAGCCTGACTTTTAACTCAATTAGGTTGTCCAGTTTCTCTCTAAATAATTCCCAATCAGTAAATTTATTAGTAAGATTGAGTTTCATTTTCTTTTTTATGACTAATGTACTCAGAGTCATTAAGACCGGTGTGTGATCGGAAGTAAGATCGTCAATGCCTTCGACTTCAATGTAATTGGAGGTTACTCCTTTCGAAATATAAAAGTCAATCAAATCAGGAACCTTGTTGATGTCTGTAGGCCAGTAGGTTGGTTTACGTGATGAATGATATTCACAACCTGACATTTCTATTGCACTAAGAAGTTCTTTTCCTTTTCCTGGTGTTATGAATCGAGATCCCCACGCAGTATGTTTCACGTTGTAGTCACCTCCTATAATAAACCTTCGTCCAAGTTTATTGAAAATGTTGACATATTGATTTCGTATGATATTATGTCTTGGTGGGCAGTAAATCGCCCCTAAACTTAGTTCCGCACCACCATGATTGATTGTTATTACAGTACCTTGCATAAACGGCTCTGTAATTTCTGCTTGTTGAAAATGTAGAATATTTTGTTTGATTAAGATTGCTGTACCCCCTCGAGCACGACCACTGGGATGCAATGTCCAATAGGCTCTATATCCCGTAATTTTGATAAAGTTTTTCTCTGTAAAGTGTGTCTCTGATATTAGAGCTACATCTATGTTGTTGGTTCTTAGGAAAACATCTAGTTCTTGGGCTCTTGCATTAAGCCCATTAGCATTCCAGGTAATTATACGTAGGAACGTTGCAGTCATTTACTTCTTTTGTATTAGCGGTTTGTTTGGTGGCTTGGAATTATCTTCCAATTTATCCACCCTATTAGTAAGCTGGCTGAAATTATGTCTCATTTCTGCCTGAAATTCGGTAAGCATTTTCATTATATTACTAATGGTTGGCTCGTTCATCACAGGTTTCTGCCTGATTTCTTGAATTAGATTGTTGTTTGAGGTGTTGGTCACCTGGGCGTAAGAGACCCCCTCTTTAATAGTATCATATTGTGGGTTTGGCTTTTGCTGTATGCGCTCTACTACTGTTGTTTTTCTTGGCAGTTGAGCATTTAACTTTTTCTGATATACCTGGCATCCTTTGTAGCTAGCCGGATGACCTTTTTCTCCACACAATGCACAAGTTGGTATAACATTTCGTTGCTTTTGACATTGGATTGTTTGATGGTTCTCTGCACATTTAACACATTTGGCTTGTCTATTGCAGAAATTTTTCGTGTGTCCTAACTGTTGGCAATTTGTACACTGAGGTATACCAGTTACCTTTTTAGGTGGTTCAATAGTCACCTTGCAATACAGCAAGTTCTTGATTTCGTATATGTCCTTATTGTTTTCCCCCTGCAACAGGTCTACATAAAACAATGGGAAATGTCTAATAATTTTCTCATTATTAACTGTCGACTTTTTATGAATGTTGATAATGTTGGTTACTTTATGGCCATGGTCCTCGATCGCCGCTTTGATCTCTTCACGATCAGTGGACGACGGTAAACCTCGTATTACAACTCTGTACCATCTTTCACTTTTGAGTTGGTATGTATGATATTCCATATTATAGAGCGTACTGTCTTTGTTATTCGATTCAGTTACTTTTATTTCGCTTAGTAGATTTTTTATTTTACGGTAGTCATTTTCGGACTGTGTTGTTATTTTGATATCGTTGTTAGATATTGCTTTAAACTGAGCAGGTTTTTCTGTCACTGATAATACTTTAGCTCTGAGTATATTAAAATCTCTTACATTACTCACATTGATTGGTGGTGGTACGGGTTCCTTTTGGATTACCTGTTGTGGTTGCTTTGGTTTTTCAATAACTTGCGGTATAGATACCTCTGGAGATGGGGTTTTGCAGAGTCTTCTCTTTTTATTTCGATCTACTTTATTTTGTCTGGGTTGGAGTTCTTTCTCGAGTTCCTCTTCATCAGTAAAATATTCATTACCGAGGTTTTGTAAGCTCTGACTTCTATCATTGGCAGACATAGATGATTTCGGTTGTCTTTCTAGTGCTTCGATTCGCTTTTGCAAATTTACCATAAGATTTTGGTATTTATTACATTGTATTTCGTATTGATGGCATTTTAACTTAAGTTCATTATTCTGTTGCTCGCAAATAATGACTTGAAACTAATGATTTGCATCACACCCGCACGGAAGTCTCGGACTGATTGCGAACAAAAGTAAAACCCATAACCTTCAGTTATAAGGTTCAGTTATATAAATCAATTATATAAAGTTATATAAAGTTATATAACCAAACGCAGTCACAATGCTGTGTCAAAGTTGAGAACAGGCTATCGAGAACTTTTGCAATCAATTCCGGTGTTCAACAAGGAGATGCGATGTCCCCGATACTTTTTAATCTCATGTTGAAATACATCATTCGCAAAAGTGAAACACCTCAGGACAACATCTTATTCCGACAATCCAATCAATTTCTTGCTTATGCAGATGATATCTGTGTGATTGTTGAACCGTTTTCAGCTTCTTTTGGTCTCAAAATCAACGAGTCAAAAACCAAACATCTAATTTCTGGTTTTCGAGGCCAAGACGCAATTGATTTCAGTAGTGGTAACCAGACGTTTGAAGAAGTGATGAAATTCAAGTATCTTGGATCTCTCATCACTCACGATAATAGTGTGGGCGAGGATATCAAGGTCCGCCTTGCCGCTGGCAATCGGGCTTTGCTTCCTCTACGTCCACTGCTGAAATCAAAATATCTTGCAAATACGCATAAGCTGAAACTGTACAGAGTGTTGATCAGACCCGTAGTCATGTATGGATGTGAGAGTTGGACCTTGACGGATGAGTACGAAAGATGGCTTCTAACATTCGAGAGAAGAATCATGTGTGTGATATATGGTCCAAAACGCGACGTCGGTGGCACATACCGAGTTCTATTCAATCACGAGATCAGGAATTTAATGCAAATTCCTGATATCGTGCATGAAATTAAAGGACAGTGAGTATGCTGGCTCGGACACGTTCTGCGTGCTGATCCGAACTGAATGATACAGCGAACCTTTAAAAGAGAACCGCCTTTCGGTAGGCGAAGAGGTTGCTGTCGGCAACGATGGCTCAACGGCGTAGAGAGCGATCTGGCATCCTCAAACTGCGTACAACGGTTTAAATAGCTGGCTCGTGATCGAAACCGATGGAGTCAAATTGTTGACACGGTACGGGCCAACAATGGGCTGTAAAAACCGTAAAAAAAAAAAAATATAGATCAATCACATACTGATAGTATATAAATACCACAACAACAAAAAATAATAATTCAAACGTTTCGAAAAAAAATTAAAATATGAAGATTTGTTACCATGCAAAGTACATTATGACTTATATACTTTACAGAGCATTTATATTTCCCCTATTCCAATATAGCGAATTACCAATCCAGTGAGTCATAGTATATAATACGAAAACATAAAAAAAAATAAATAGAAAAAATGCAACTCAAGTTCGTTGACCCATTTGTGTAACAAAGGGAATTCCGTACTTGATCTTGAAAAGAAAAATCTAACATCTTGGCTGTCTGGTAACAAAAAAAGATTATAACTTAGGTACTAATGCAACCGTTACAACCACTATTCAATTTTTTTATATTTTTATGGTTTAATATTTCTATTTGTAGGTAAAATGCACAATTTAACCCCACGGAACAACGTTAAATAACGGTAAATAGACAAATTTACACCAAACAGAATATGATCGAACAGAATATGAAATTTTAACGTGCATTTTTATGTTGCGCGGGGTACAAAAGTCAATTTTTCCCATATTTTGGACAATTGAAATATAAACAAATTGAGTTGTGTTGATAAAACACACGCTTTGGTTGTAATTTTTCTTAATTTATATTTTTTTGTGTTTATATTCATTATTTGTCCATTTGAATGTCATTTTGAACAATTAATACCAAAATTCTACCAAAGTGTGTTTTATCACCAGAACTCAATTGTTTTATATTAAAATTGTTCAAAATGTCGGTTAAATGGAGAATTTCAGCCCAAATGACGTTAAATTGCACTTAAAAATTTAATATTTGGCTCAAAATAACACAAAAAAATTTGTGAAAGCAAAAATAACTTCCAAAGCGTGTGTTTTGTCACCACAATTCCATTTTTTTATATTTAAATTGTTCAAATTGTGGGTAAAATGCACAATTTTACCCCACGCAATATAAAAATTAACGTTTAAATTTAGAATTTGGTTCGAAATAACGGGAAATAGACAAACTTACACAAAACTTGTTTATTTTCTGTTATTTCGAACAAAATATGAAATTTTTACGTGCATTTTTTTGTTTTGTGGGGTTAAATGGTCAATTATACCCAAATTTTGGACAATTGAAATATAAAAAAATTGAGTTGTGGTGATAAAACACACGCTTTGGTAGTAATTTTTGCTAAAAAATATTATTGTTGTATTTTTATTCATTATTTGTCCATTTGAACGTCATTTTGAACGATTTATACCAAAATTCTACCAAAGTGTGTTTTATCACCACAACTCAATTGTTTCATATTGAAATTGTTCAAAATGTCGGTTTAATGATGAAATTCACCCCAAATAACATTTAATTGCACTAAAAAATTAAATATTTGGTTCAAAATAACACAAAAAAATATTAATAAGCAGAAATTACTACCAGAGCGTGTGTTTTGTCATCACAATTCAATTTTTTTATATTTTTATTGTTTAAATGTGGGTTAAATGAACAGTTTAACCCTACGCAATATAACAATGCACGCTAGAATTAAAAATTTGGTTCGAAATAACGGTTAATAGACAAGTTTAAACAAAACCTGTCTTTTTTTACCGTTATTTCGGAAAAAATATTAAATTTTTACGCGCAATTTTATGTTTTGTGGGGTTATTTTTTCCATTTTACCCACAATTTGACCAATTTCCATACACAAAAATAGATTTGTGGTGATAAAACACCCGCATTGGTAGTAATTTTTGCTAATTCATATATTGGTTTAAGGTTGAGTTGTGGTTTTATCACCACAACTTAATTTTTTGTATTTTTATTTTGTATTTTTATAAGAACCCAAAAAAAAATATAATTAGCCAAAATTACTACCAAAGCGTTAGTTTTATCGCCACAACTCAATTTTTTTATATTTCTAATGTCCACAATGTGGGTAAAATGGACCATTTAACCCGCGCAACATAAAAATGGACGTAAAAATTTAATATTTCGTTCGAGATAACGGTAAAACAGACCAGTTTTGTGAAAACTTGCCTAATTAGCGTTACTTTGAATCAAATTTTAAATTTTTACGTGCATTTTTATATTGTGTGGGGTTAAATATTGCATAAAGCCCACATTTCGAACAATTTAAATATCAAAATATTGAGTTGTGGTGACAAAACACACGCTTAAGTATTAATTTTTGCTAATAAATTTTTTTTTCTGTTATTGTTCATTATTTTTGTTCATTGTCATTGAACGTCATTTTGAACGATATGTACCAAAATCTTAACAAAATATTGGGTAAATGGAAGATTCTACCCCAAATGACATAAAATTGCACCTAAAAATTAAATATTCTTATCGAAATAAAGGTAATTAGACAGGTTGACAGTAAATTTGTTGTTTTTACCGTTAATTGAACCAAATTTTTAGTTTTTAAGTGCAATTTAATGTCGTTTGGGGTGAAATTTTCCATTTAACCGACATTTTGAACAATTTAAATATGAAACAATTGATTTGTGGTGATAAAACACACTTTGGTATAATTTTGGTATTTATTGTTCAAAATGGAATTCAAATGGACGAATAATGAATAAAAAATACAAAAAATATATAGATTAGCAAAAATTACTACCAAACCGTGTGTTTTATCACCACAAATCAATTTTTGTATATTTAAATTGTTCAAATTTTTAATTGCAATTAAATGTCATTTGGGCTGAAATTTTCCATTTCACCAACATTTTCAACCAATTTTTTTATATTTAATATTTCGATATTTTGATAATTTCGATTTTAATATTCAATTTTAGGGTGCAATTTAATGTCATTTGGGATGAAATTCTGAATTCACTGAATATTTTGTTAAGATTTTGGTACATATCGTTCAGAATGACGTTCAAATGGACATATAATAAATTAAAACACCAAAAAAAAATTAAATTAGCAAAAATTACTACCAAAGCGTGTGTTTTATCACCACAGCTCAATTTTTTTATATTTCAATTTTCCAAAGTGTGGGTAAAATCATTTAACCCCGCGCAACATAAAAATGCACGTTAAATTTTATATTTTGTTCGGGAAATAACGGTAAAACAGAACAAAATTTGTGTAATCTTGTCTATTTAACCGTTATTTCGAACCAAATTTCAAATTTCTACCTGCATTTTGATAATGCGTGGGATTAAATGGTCCATTTTACCCACATTTTGAACATTTTTAATATAAAAAAATTGAGTTGCGGTGATAAAACACACGCTTTGGTAGTAATTTTTGTTTTATTATATTTTTGTTGTGTTAGTTTGAGCCAAAAATTTAATTTTTAAGTGCAATTTAATGCCATTTGGGCTGAAATTCTCCATTTAAAAAACATTTTGAACAATTTCAATATTAAACAATTGAGTTGTGGTGATAAGACACACTTTGGTAGAATTTTGGTATTAATTGTTCAAAATGACGTTTAACTGAACAAATAATAAATAAAAACACAAAAACATATAAATAAGCAAAAATTACTACCAAAGCGTGTGTTTTATCACCAAAACTCAATTTTTTTATATTTCAATTGTCAAAAATTTTGGTTAGATAGACCATTTAACCCCACGCAACATAAAATGCACGTTAAAATTAAATATTTTGTTTGAAATAACTCTGAAACAGAAAAGTTATGTGTAAACTTGTCTATTTTCCGGTATTTCGAACCAAATTTTAATGTGGGGTTAAGTTGTCCATTTTACCCATATTACGAACCATTTGATTACCAAACAAATAAGTTGTGGTGACAAAACACACGCGTTAGTAATTATTTTTCCTCATTAATAATTTTCTTGAGTTTTTGTTCATTATTTGTCCATTTAAAAGTCATTTTGAACAATATGAACCAAAATCTTAACCAAATAATAGGAAAATGGAAAATTTCACCCCAAATGACATAAAATTGCGTGTAAAAATCAAATATTTTAATCGAAATAACGGCAAAAAGACAAGTTGACACAAAACTTGTCGTTTTTACCGTTATATTGAACCAAATATTTTATTTTTAAGTGCAATTTAATGTCATTTGGGGTGATATTCTCCATTCAACCGACATTTTGAACAATTTTAATATGAAACATTTGAGTTGTGGTGATAAAATTTACTTTGGTAAAATTTTGGTTAAAATTGTTCAAAATAAAGTTAAAATGGACAAATAATGAATAAAAAATACAAAAAATATATAAATTAGCGAAAACTTCTACCAAAGCGTGTGTTTTATCACCACAACTCTATTTTGGTTTATTCCAATTAACGATTAAAAGACAAGTTAATACAAAACTTGTCTGTTTTACCTTTATTTCGAACAAAATATTAAATTTTAACGTCATTTTCATGTTGCGTGGGGTTATATTGTCCATTTCAAACACATTTTGAACAATTTTAATATGAACAAATTAAATTGTGGTGACAAAACACATGCTTTGGTAGTAATTTTTGCTTATTAAAATTGTTTTTTGTGTTATTTTGAACCAAATATTTAATTTTTAAGTGCAATTAAATGTCATTTGGGCTGAAATTCTTCATTTAACCGACATTTTGAACAATTTTAATATGAAACAAATTGAGTTGTGGTGATAAAACACACTTTGGTAGAATGTTGTACTATTTGTTCAAAATGACGTTCAAATGGATTAATAATGAATAAAAACACAAAAAAAATATAAATTAGCAAAAATTACTACCAAAGCGTGTGTTTTATCACCACAACTCAATTTTATTATATTTTATTTGTCCAAATTGTGAGTCAAATGGGCAATATAACCCCGTGCAACATAAAAATACATGTTAAAATTTAATTTTTGTTCGAAATAACAGTTAAACAGACAAGTTTAATGTTAACTGGTCTATTTACCGTTATTTCGAACCAAATTTTAAATTTTAATGTGCATTTTTATGTTGCGTGGAGTTAAATTGTGCATTTTACCCACATTTTGAACAATTTTAATATCAAAAAATTTATTTGAGGTGAAAAATTTCTCGCTTTGGTAGTAATTTTTGCTAATTAATATTTTTTTTTTGTGTTTTTGTTCATTATTTGTCCATTTGAACGACATGTATCAAAATCCTAACAAAATAATGGGTGAATGGAGAATTTTACTCCAAATGACATTAATTTGTTACAAAAAATTATATATTTTAATCAAAATAATGGTAAATAAACCAGTTCACATAAAACTTGTCGTTTTTACCGTTATTTTAAACCAAATATTTAATTTTTAAGTGAAATTTTATGTCATTTGGGGTTAAATTTTACATTTAACGGACATTTTGAACAATTTCAATATGTAACAATTGAGTTGTGGTGATAAATATAATTTTGGAAAAATTTTGGTATTTTTTCATCCAAATGACGTTCATATGAACAAATAATGAAAAAAAAATACAAAAGAAATATAAATTAGCAAACATGACTATCAAAGCGTGTGTTTTATCACCAGAACTCAATGTTTTTGTATTTTAATTGTCCAAAATGTGGGTTAAATGGACCATTTGAACCCGCGCAACATAAAAATGCACGTTAAAATTTTTTTTTTTGTTCGAAATAAAAATAAAACAGACCAGTTTTGTGTAAACTTGACTAATTGTGCGTTTTTATAATGCGTGGGGTAAACATTTTCATATACACCACATTTTGAACTATTAAAATAGAAAAAAACTGAATTGTGGTGACATATCACACGGTTTGGTAGTATTTTTTGATTTAAAATATTTTTTTGTGTTTTTGTTCATTATTTGTCCATCTGAACGTCATTTTGAACGAAATGTACCAAAATCTGAACAAAATAATGGGTAAATGGAGAATTTCACCATAATTGACATAAAATTGCACCTTAAAATTCAATATTCTAATCGAAATAGTGGTAAATAGACAAGTTGACACAAAACTTGTCGTTTTTCCGGTATTATGAACCAAAAATTTAATTTTTAAGTGCAATTTTATGTCATTTTAAGTTGAAATTTTCCATTAAACCGACATTTTGAACAATTTAAATATGCAACAATTGAGCTGTGGTGAGAAAACACACTTTGGTAGAATTTTGGAACAACTTGTTTAAAATGACGTTCAAATGGACAAATAATGAATGAAAATACAAAAATAATATAAATTAGCAAAATTTACTACCAAAGCGTGTGTTTTATCACCATAAATCTATTTATGTATATTTCAATTGTTCAAAATTTGGGTAAAGTGGATCGTTTAACCCAACGCGACATAAAAATGCACGTAAAATTTAAATGTTTTGTTCGAAATCACGGTAAAATAGACAAGTTTTGTTTAAACATTAACCGTTACTTCGAACATTATTTCAATTTTTTCCGTGCATTTTTATATTGCGTGGGGTTAAATTGTGCATATTACCCACATTTTGAACAATTTAAATGAAAAATTGAATTGTGATGACAAAACACTCGCCTTGGTGGTACTTTATGCTAATTTATATTTTTTTTGTATAAGTTTGAACCAAATACTTAATTTCTAAGTGCAATTTAATGTCATTTGTAGTGAAAATCTCCATTTTACCGACATTTTGAACAATTTTAATATGAAAAAATTGAGTTGTGGTGATAAAACACACTTTGGTAGAATTTTGGTATTATTTGTTTAAAATGACGTTCAAATGGACAAATAGTGAATAAAAAATACAAAAAAAAATATAAATTGGCAAAAATTACTACCATAGCGTGTGTTTTATCACCACAACTCTATTTTTGTATATTTCAATTGTTCAAAATGTGGTTTAAATGGACAATATAACCCCACGAAACATAAAGATGCACGTTAAAATTTAAAATTTAGTTCGAAACAACGGTAAACCGACAAGTTGTGTTAAAACTTCTCTATTAATCGTTATTTCGTACCAAATTTTAAATACCCAAGTGCATTTTGATATTCGATAAAAAAACTTGTCTGTTAAACCGTTATTTCGAACAAAATACTAAAATTTTACTTGCACTTTGATGTTGCGTGGGGTTAAATGGTACATTTAACCCAAATTAAGAACAATTGGAGTATACATGCATAGATTTTTGGTGATAAAACACACGCTTTGTTAGTAATTTTTGCTAATTTATATTTTTCTTGTGTTACTTTGAACCAAAAATTTAATTTTTAAGTGCAATTTAATGTCATTTGGGGTGAAATTCTCCATTTTGACCGACGTTTTGAACACTTTAAATATAAAACAATTGAGTTGTGGTGATAAAATAAACTTGGGTAGAAATTTGGTATTTATTGTTCAAAATGACATTCAAATCGACAACTAATCAATAAAAAATACAAACAAAATATATTTTAGCAAAAATGACTACCAAAGCGTGTGTTTTATCACCACAAATTTATTGTTGTATATTTCAGTTGTTCAAAATTTGAGAATAATGGACCATTTAACCCCACGCAACATTAAAATGCACGTAAAAATTTAATATTTTTTTCAAAATAACGGTAGAACAGAAAAGTTTTGTTTAAACTACTGTTATTTCGTACGAAATTTAAAATTTTAACGTGCATTTGATATTGCGTGGGGTTAATTTGTGCATTTAACCCACATTTTGAACAATTGAAATATCAAAAAATTGAATTGTGGTGACAAAACACACGTCTTGGTAGTAATTTTTTCTTTTAAATATAAATTTTGCGTTATTTTGAACCAAATATTTAATTTTTAAGTGCAATTCAATGTCATTTGGGCTTAAATTTTCCATTTAACCAACATTTTGAACAATTTCAATATAACACAATTGAAATGTGGTGTAAAACACACTTTGGTAGAATTTTGGTATTAATTGTTCAAAAGGACGTTCAAAAGGTTAAAAAAGGATAAAAAAACAAAAAAAACATAAATTAGCAAAAATTACTACCAAAGCGTATGTTTTATCATCAAAACTCAATTTTTTTATATTTCAATTGTTTTAAATGTGGGTAAAATGGATCATTAAACCCCACGCAGTATAAAAATGCATGTAAACATTAATATTTTGTTCGAAAGAACGTTAAAACAGAGATGTTTTGTGTAAACTTGTCTATTAACCGTTATTTCGAACCAAATTACAAATTTATACTTGCATTTTTATATTGCGTGGGGTTAAATTGTGCTTTTTCCCACATTTTGAACAATTTAAATATCAAAAAATTAAGTTGTGGTTACAAAACACACGCTTAGGTAGTAATTTTTTGCAAATTAATATTGTTTTTTTTATTCATTATTCGTCCATTTGAACGTCCATTTGTACATAAGATATGTACCACAATCTTAACCACATAATAGGTTAATGGAGAATTCCAACCCCAATGACATAAAATTGCAACCAAAAATTAAGTATTGTAATCAAAATAACGGTAAATAAACAAGTTGACAAAAAACTTGGCGTTTTACCGTTATTTTGAAGGAAATATTTCATTTTTAAGTGCAATTTAATGTCATTTGGGCTGAAATTCTCCATTTAACTGACATTTTGAACAATTTTGTTATGAAACAATTGAGTTGTGGTGATTAAATTAACTTTGGTAGAATTTAGGTATTCATTGTTCAGAATGACGTTCAAATGGACAAATAATGAATAAAAATAAAAAAAAAATATAAATGAGCAAAAATTATTACCAAAGCGTAAGTTTTATCACCAAAAATCTATTTTTGTATATTCCAATTGTTGAAATTTTTGGAAAAATAGACAATATAACCTCACGATACATTAAAATGCACGTAAAAATTTAATATTTTCTTCGAAAAAACGATAAAATACACAAATTTTGTTTTAATTTGTCTATTTACCGTTATTTCAAAATTTTATTTTAAAATTTTAAGGTGCATTTAACGCATTTTACGCACATTTTGAACACTTTAAATATAAAAAATTCAATCAAATAAAAATTTGATATTATAAGTTCAAAAATATTCCTTATAGTGGATTTTTATTTTTTTTTATATTATAAATATATTTCGGCAACCTATATATATATTTAAAAGTGGAATAAGTCACACATTAGAGAAATTCTTAATATGAATTTCAACAATATTAAAAATTGAATAATGGTGATAAAACACATGCGTTGGTAGTAATTTTTGCTTATTAATATTTTTTTGTGTTTTTGTTCATTATTTGTCCATTTGAACATCATTTTGATCGATATGTACCAAAATCTTAACAAAATAATAGGTAAATGTAGAATTTAACCCGAAATGACATTAATTTTCACCTGAAAATTAAATATTTAAATCGAAATATCGGTAAATAGACAAGTTGACACAAAACGTTTCGTTTTTACCGTTATTTTGAACCAAATATTAAACTTTGAAGTGAAATTAAATGTCATTATGGGTAAAATTCTCTATTTAACCGACATTTTGAACAATTGTAATATAAAACAATTGAGTTGTGGTGATGAATCACACTTTGGTAGAATTTTGGTTATACTTGTTCAAAATGACGTTCAAATGGACAAATAATGAATAATAATACAAAAAAAATATAAATTAGCAAAAATTATTACCAACACATGTGTTTTATCACCACAAATCTATTACATGTATTTCAATTGTTCAAAATTCGGGTATAATGGACCATTTAACTCCACGCAACATAAAGATGCACGTTAAAAATTAATTTTTTGTTCGAAATAACGGTTAAATAGACAAGTTTTGTTTAAACTTGTCTATTTACCGTTATTTCGTACGAAATTTAAAATTTTTACGTGCATTTTATATTGCGTGGGGTATAATTGTGAATTTAACCCACATTTTGAACAATTTAAATATAAAAAAATTGAGCTGTGGTGACAAAACACACGCTTTGGTAGTAATTTTTTCTTTTAAATATTATTTTTGTGCTATTTTGAACCAAATATTTAATTTTAAAGTGCAATTTAAAGTCATTTGGGCTGAAATTCTCCATTTAACTGACATTTTGAACAATTTCAATAGAAAACAATTGAAATGTGGTGATAAAACACACTTTGGTACAATTTTGGTATTAATTGTTCAAAAAAACGTTCAAAAGGTTTAAAAATGAAAAAAAACAAAAAAAACATAAATTAGCCAAAACTTTTACCAAAGCGTATGTTTTATCGTCAAAACTCAATGTTTGTATATTTCAATTGTTCAAAATGTGGGTAAAATGGACCATTTAACCCCTCGCAATATAAAAATGCACGTAAATATTTACTATTTGGTTCGAAAGAACGTTAAAACAGACAAGTTTAGTGTTAGCTTGTCTATTTACCGTTATTTCGAACCAAATTAGAAATTTATACGTGCTTTTTTATATTGCGTGGGGTAAAATGTGCTTTTTATCACCCCAAATGACATAAAATGATGTATTTGAGGTAAATGATGAATTTCACCCCAAATGACATAAAATTGCACATAAAAATTAAATATTTTAATCGAGATAACGGAAAATAGATAAGTTGACAAAAAACTTGTGGTTTTTACCATTATATTGAACCAAATATTTAATATTTTAGGGAAATTTTTTGTCATTTGGGGTGAAATTCTCCATTTTTTCGACATGTTGAACAATTTATGAAACAATTCAGTTGTGGTGATTAACTAAGGTAGAATTTTGGAATTTCTTGTTCAAAATGACGTTCAAATGGACAAATTATGAATAAAAATACAAACAAAATATAAATTAGCAAAAATTACTACCAGAGCGTGTCTTTTATCACCACAAATCAATTTATGTATATGCCAATGGTTCAAAATGTGGGTATAATGGACCATTTATTCCTGCTCAACATAAAAATGCACGTAAAAATTAAATATTTTGTTCAAAATAACGGTTAAACATACAAGTTTTGTGTAAACTTGTCTATTAACCGTTATTTCGAACCAAATTTTAAATTTTGACGTGCTTTTTATATTGCAATGGGGTTAAATTTTACATTTAATTCAAACTTTGAACAATTTAAATATAAAGAAATTGAATTGTGGTGACAAAACACACGATTTGGTAGTAATTTTTGCTTATAAGTATTTAATTTTTGTGTTATTTTGTTCGAAATATTTAATTTTAAAATGCAATTTAATGTCATTTGGGGTGAAATTCTCCATTAAACCGACATTTTGCACAATTTCAATATGAAACAATTGAGTTGTGGTGGTAAAATTAACTTTGGTAGAATTTTGGTATGAATTGTTAAAAATGACGTTCAAATGGACAAATAATGAATAAAACCAGAAACAATATAAATAAGCAAAAATTACTACCAAAGCTTGTGTTTTATCACCACAACTTAATTTTTATATGTTTAAATTGTCCATAACGTCGGGCAAATGTACCATTCAACCTAGCGCAACATAAAAATGCGCGTAAAAATTAAATATTTTGTTCGAAATAATGTTAAAACAGACCAGTTTTGCGTAAGTTTGTCTATTTACTGTTAATTCGAACCAAATTCGAAATTTTTACGTGCATTTTAATATTACGTGGGGTTAAATTGTGCAGTTTACCCGTATTTTGAATTATTGAAATATATAAGGTTTTAATTGTGGTGACAAAACACACGCTTTGGAAGTAATTTTTGCTTAAAAATGTTTTTTTTTTTGTGTTATTATGTACCAAATATTTCATTTTTAAGGGCAATTTAATGTCATTTGGGGTGAAATTCTCCATTAAACCGACATTTTGAACCATTTCAATATGAAACATTTGAGTTGTGGTGATAAAACACACTTTAGTAGAATTTTGGGAATAGTTGTTCAAAATAACGTTCAAATGAATTAAAACAGAAAGAAAATATAAATTAGAAAAAATTACTCAAAAAGCGTATGTTTTATCACCGGAACTCACTTTTTATTTATTTCAATTGTCCAAAATGTGGGTAAAATGGGCCATTAACCCCGCGCAACTAAAAAATGCACGTAAAAATTTAATATTTTGTTCGAAATAACGGTAAAACAGACAAAATTTGGGTAAACTTGTCTTTTCACCGTCTTTTCGAAACAAATTTTAAATTTTTACGTGCATTTTCATATAGAATGGGGTTAATTGTGCATTTTTTCCATATTTTAAACAATTTTAATATAAAAAGATTTTATTTTGGTGACACAACACACGCTTTGGTAGAAATTTTTGCTTATTTATATTTTTTTTTGTATTATTTTGAACCAAATATTTCTTTTTTAAGTGCAATTAAATGTCATTTGGGGTGAAATTCGTTAGTTTACCGACAGTTTGAACAATTTTAATATGAAAAAATTGAGATATGGTGATAGAACACACTTTTCTACCAAAGTATTATTTGGTATTAATTGTTAAAAATGACGTTCAAATGGACAAATAACTAATAAAAACAAAAAAAATATAAATTAGCAAATCTTATAACCAAAACGTGTGTTTTATCACCACAACTCAAATTTTTTATATTTCAATTGTCCAAAATGTGGGTAAAATGGACCATTTTTCCTCGAGCAACATTAAAATGCACGTAAAAATTAGCTAATTTGTTCGAAATAACGGTATATCCGACAAGTTTTGTGTTAACTTGTCTATTTACCGTTATTTCGAACCAAATTTTAAATTTTAACGTATTTTTTATATTGCGTGGGGTTAAATTGTGCATTTTACCCACATTATGAACCATTTCAATATCAAATTAATTGAGTTGAGGTGACAAAACACACGCTTTTGTAGTAATTTTTGCAAATTAATTTTTTTTTTTTGGTTTTTGTTCATTGATTGTCCATTTGAACGTCATTTTGAACGACATGTACAAGTTTTGTGTAAACTTGTCTATTTACCGTTATTTCGAACCAAATTTATAATTTTGACGTGCTTTTTATATTGCATGGGGTTAAATTGTGCATTTAACTCAAATTTTGAACAATTTTAATTTAAAGAAATTGAATTGTGGTGACACAACACACGCTTTGGTAGTAATTTTTGTGTTATTTTGAACCAAATATTTAATTTTTAAGTGCAATTTAATGTCATTTGGGGTGTAAATCTCCGTTTAACCGACATTTTGAACAATTTCAATATGAAACAATTGAGTTGTGGTGATAAAACACACGTTGGAACTGTTTTTGTATTAATTGTTCAAAATGAAGTTTAAATTGACAAAAAAGGAATAAAAACAGAAGTAAAATATAAATTAGTTAAGATTATTATCAAAGCGTGATTTTTAACACCAGAACTCAATTTTTTTATATTTCATTTGTCCAAAATGTCGGTTATATGGACCATTTAACCCCGCGGAAAATAAAAATGCACGTAAAAATTTTATATCTTATTCAAAATAACGGTAGAACAGTCAAGTTTTGTGTTATCTTTTCTATTTACCGTTATTTCGAACCAAATTTTAAATTTTTGTATTGCGAAGGGTTAAAATTTGCATTTTACTCATTATTTTTACAATTTAAATATAAAGAAATTGAACTCTGGTGACAAAACACACGCTATGGTAGAAATTTTTGCTCATTTATATTTTTTTTTGTTATTTTGATCCAAATATTGTATTTTTAAGTGCAATTTAATGTCATTTGGGGTAAAATTCTCCATTTTTCCGACATGTTGAGCAATTTCAATATGAAACAATTGAGTTGTGGTGATTTGATTAACTAAGGTAGAATTTTGGTATTTCTTGTTCAAACTGACGTTCAAATGGACAAATAATGAATAAAAATTCAATCAATATATAAATTAGCAAAAATTACTGCCAAAGCGTGTGTTTTATCACCACAACTTAATTTTTTTATGTTTAAATTGTCCAAAACGTCGGTCAAATGGACCATTCAACCCCGCGCAACATAAAAATGCACGTAAAAAATTAATATTTTGTTCGAAATAACGGTAAAACAGACAAGTTTTGTGTAAACTTGTCTATTTACTGTTATTTCGAACCAAATTTGAAAATTTCCGTGCATTTTTATATTGCGTGGGGTTAAATTGTGCATTTTTCCCACATATTGAACAATTTAAATATATAAAAATTGAATTGTGGTGACAAAACACACGCTTTGGTAGTAGTTTTTGCTTATAAATGTTTTTTTTTTTGTGTTATTTTGTACCAAATATTTCATTTCTAAGGGCAATTTAATGTCATTTGGGGTGAAATTCTCCATTAAACCGACATTTTGAATCATTTCAATATGAAACAATTGAGTTGTGGTGATAAAACACACTTTGGTAGAATTTTGGGAGGAGTTGTTCAAAATGACGATCAAATGAATTAAAACAGAAAGAAAATATAAATTAGAAAAAATTACTTCCAAAGCGTATGTTTTTTTGTTGAAATTCATATTAAGAATTTCTCTGATGTGTGACTTATTCCACTATTAAATTCAATCAAATAAAAATTTGATATTTAAGTTCAAAAATATTCCTTATAGTGGATTTTTATTTTTTATATTATAAATATATTTCGGCAATCAAGTTGCCATCTTCAGTATTTATCATGAACTAAAAAATAAATTTTATTTCCATGCCTTTTTATACTTCTTCCAGGGTACAGTGTTTTTATTTTAAAGGTATACTATTTTGTGACGTTTTTTTCAAAACAAGTTCGTAAAATTTGTTCGTCATAGTTTTAATTTTGTTGTTAAGTAGAAATTTATTTTTGCGGTTTTTATATATTTCAAATTCTTCTAGCCTGTTCATTTGGTCGCTTTTATTCATCTTGTAGAGAATTTTTAAGTTTATATCCATATCTGTGTAGTTGTGTAAAGAATTATTGATATGGAGAGCAAATCTTGACTCAGAATTCACTTTACCGATATCCTTTATATGTTCGTTAAATCTTATTTTAAAGGATCTACCGGTTTATCCTTTGTAAAATGATGGACAGTCTGAACATGTTAATTTATAAATTCCGCTGTCTAATGTAATGTTACTATTTGATCTAATTTGTTGTTCTTATTTGTTATGGGTTTTATATGCAACTTTATATCCAAAGTTTTTGAATATTTTCTGGATATGTTGGCTGGTGTTTTTATTATAATCCACAATAACGTATTTTCCTTGGGTATTATCATCAAATTGTAACGTAGTGTTCTGTCGGTAATTGGTTCTGACTATATATTTTCGATTTATCTCGTCCACTTTGGCCGTGGTATAACACTTTCAGCACCGTCTTAAGCGATTGTGTAGGTTTTTTTTTACCTTCATAGAAAACCAAAAATATTTAATTATTTGTTTAAAATTGCAACCAAATAACACAATTGTGTACTAAAAATAAATGATTCATTTAAATTTTAAATGAGAAAATTAAATTTTGAATTGGGGATCACCCTACACATTTGTGTACGTTAAACTGTTCGCTATTACAATCCAGTTTAATTGAAACCTCAAATATTGTAACAAATTTAATGCAAATTGCATAATTTTAAGTAAGTTTACGAACTGTTAAAAAAAATTATAAAAAAAATATCAGGAATCGCCGTTATAGTACTTACACATTTGTGCTATTTGGTTTTATTTTAATCCGAAAAGAAAAGAAGTAACAAACAGATTAAAAAAATATTTATTCAATAAAATTATCACAAAATTCAGTTTTTTTATATAATTTAAAACTAAAATAATATCACAAAATTCATTTTTGATGAAATAATTTTAAAAAAAAATTAGTCTTGTGTTGTATGGAACAACTGAAAATAATTGTTTGTTTTAGTTGAGCATAAATATATATTGCATTTTTCGCATCTGCACCTTGTTCGACATTTACAGGATTTGAAACGACACATTCTCGGTGTCGATAAATCATCCCATACCGGCCAGTGGCCCGATGTTGAAAAGCGTCTGCCTAATGACGGTAATGTCTCCATTTTTTTTTCTTTGCTGCTGGTTGGTCGTCATTCATATAATCGTCTTGATCTGTATGATTATTATTATTTTCTTCTGATAAAAGGGAATCCGCCACATTCATTTTGAATGCCAACAGATCCATTATTTTTGATTTTTGTATATTTAAATATAAACAATTTTGCTTATATTCCATCCAGGAGTTTACGACGGCTAGATCGATGAAGTGATGAGCTACTTTGAGAGGCCATTTCCTAGTCTTAAAAAACGTTCTATAATACTCCATTTGCTGATCACATATGTCCACCCCACCCATATGCATATTGTAATCATTAATTATCGACGGACATTCTATTTGATCATATTTTTTCTGTTTTTCACACCATCGGTTAACCACGCTCACTGGATAAACACCACTTACAGTAGAAATGGCTGTCACACATTTAGAATCCTTCCATTTGACGGTTGAAATGGTTAAATTTGCATCCCGATAAGTAAATTCTTGAGATTCGCCTCGTTTTACTTCTCGGTCTGGTTTAAACTTAACCTGTTTTATTCGATTAGTCATAATAGTTCCGGTTGCTTTAAAATTCATTTCATGAAGTTGTTAAAATAAAGCAACTGTCGAAAAATAACTATCGAAGTATAAAAAACTTCCTGGGGGAAGGGTTTCCACTAATCTCAAGACTATAGATGGGCCAAGGCCAAGGTTCCTGTATTAAAGGTTAGTTAATCCACCTTGATAAATCTCAAAATCCATTACTAGCCCGGCTGACGTAGTAACAACTAAGTTTTTGAGTCCCACAGGACGCGGTTTGTTTTTAACAAATTGACGAGCTGGCATTCTTCCAGTGAATGGAATCATTTGCTCGTCTATGGAGTACCTTCCAATTTTTCGATTTATCTGAATACACCTTTTTCTAACACTGTCAATGATGGGTTGGACTTTCCAAAAGAGATTATCATTGTTAGGTGGTACAATAGTTGTGTCCAAAAAATGGAGAGATGATCTTAATATTTGAAAACGATTCCTTGAAATACATTTTGATATTTTAGATAGTCCAATTGTGTTACTCCAATACGAATGCATTCGAGGATAAGTCATACAATCCATAATCATAAAAATTCCATACAATTTTCGAATTTCAACTTCGTTTGTCTTTAGTTCCTTACCAGTTCGTTTTAAATGGTACATGTTAGTAA
Organism: Tipula lateralis; assembly: GCA_963932295.1. NCBI lineage: Eukaryota > Metazoa > Arthropoda > Insecta > Diptera > Tipulidae > Tipula > Tipula lateralis. The sequence goes on along the minus strand of CAWVQQ010000513.1, from coordinate 17,586 downwards.
AGAAAGCAGTATTTATGAAGTGTTGTGCGTCGAAATATTTATAAAAATATTGAATAGGACTTTCCATTTCCATTTTTTTGCGCATGTATGTTCTAGTGGTAAGTAGCTCATCAAAAGTGGTGATTCTTGCCAATCTGGAGTAGGCTCATTCGTTGCTTCAGTACGACTTTCCAATTGTGTGTTTAATGTTTTTTCGATTTCATCATGCTCATCTGACTCTGAAGAGGAAGTAGAATCAACCAATTTATTAAGATCTGTGCTGGGCATAGTTTTCGTCATCGGATTGATCAGAATTTTCTAATAATTTTGCTAGTTCAACTTCATCAATTAACCACTTTCCGTCGCCAAAGACAACTTAAATAAGCATCATATATAGTATTAATCATTAACTCATTAAATTAAAATTTATTATGTCGAACAGGTAAAAAAAATTCCACATATTAATTTTATTGTCATTTTAATCCCAACTTACACAATTGTGTAGGGCTCTGTTGAAACAGTTTTTAAAACACAAGTATAACAATTTTAATTATTTAAAGGTTAAAAACCGAATTTTCAACATTTAATTGTCAATTACTCACAATTTTTTTGATTAAAATCGAATTATTACTATTAAAAAGAAATACTTACTTTTTCCACGATTATTGTGTGTTGTCATTGCTACTGTTTGTCAATCACTGTACTTTTCCCTCCAATTATTTTTAGGTATTAATCATTATATAAAGAAGGTTAAAGTGTTTAAAATTAGATGACACCATACTTTAGAAAGATGAAATTCAATTTTTCAACCAATTTGATGTTTTATTTCAGAGTAAATTTATATACACATTTGTGTAACTTGGGTTTAACTTATCAGCGAAATACTTTTGATGTTGGTTGTGAACGATGGTTATTATTTTCATACACAAACGTGTAATTTGGTCGTTACTTTATATTAAATCAAGATTATGATTGGTTTTTTGTTATCGACCATTTAAACCTACACAATTGAGACAGTTGGTTTTCAAACGATAAATAAAATTGTTTTTGTTCGGTGCTGAAAGGGATAACCATTTTTATGTGCGATGTATTTAATTATCTTAAGTTCATTTTGATAATCTTCTTTTGACATCGGGATCTTATTTAATCGGTTTATCATATGATTATATGCGGCTATTATATGCTGGTATGGGTGGTTTGAGTTTTTATGTATAGTTTGGTCCGTTTGCGTGGGTTTTATAAATATTTTGAATGTGTGTTTGTTATTGATGTTTTTAATTGTTAGATCCAGAAAATTAATCGCATTATTTTGTTCTAATTCTCACGTGAATTTAATGTTTTCGTGAATATTATTTATATAATTTTGCATTTGGTCCAGTTGTCTAGATGTACTCGTAAACAATATTAGTATGTCATCTACATATCTGTGCTAGTATTTAATGTTCTTTAAAAATTTGTTTCTATTATTTAAGATGTAATTATTTTCGAAATGATTTAAATATATATTGGCTAACGTTCCAGATAGAGGACTACCCATTGGTAGACCATCATTTTGGGAGTAGAATTTTCCATTATATGTAAAGTAATTTTGACTTGTAATTTCTTCTAATAGTTTTGTTATTTCTTCGACGGTGTTACTGTTCGTTCCGTTTTTTATTAATATGTTATTGGTTATGATCAACGTTTCTTCCACTGGTATATTCGAATACATGTTTGTGACTTCGAAGGAAGCGAGTTTTGCTTTATTTGGTATATTAATTTTCTCAATTTTTCTGACCAATTCAATGTTATTTTTAATTGAGTGGTCATGTTCGAGAGTTATATTATCTGTAAGCCATTTGTTAATATGCTTTGCAATTTTGTAAGATGGAGCCGAAGTAAAGTTAATGACTGGTCGTATTGGAATATTATCTTTATGTATTATACTTTCGGCATGCCTCGTAGAATCGGTGCTGTTGGTTTTATCATCTTATTGTATCGAATGTCTTTGTCACATAAGAACTGTTTTGATTTTTTAATCATAACTTTTAGATTTTTATGATATTTTTGAGTGGGATCTTCAGTTAGTTCTTGTATATCGTTATTTTTTATGAAGTTGTTAACTTTAGAGTTGTAGTCAGTTTCGTTCATTATAACTATTGTGTTTCCTTTATCTGCTTTTGTTAATATAGCATTATTGGCAATTATTTTACTTTTGATTTCCTTAATAACATTTTGATCGTTATAACTATGTCTTTCTAGGTGCATATCTTTTATTTTATCTACAATCATTGTTCTTAAATCTGATTGATGTTCTATATTGGTTTTAGTGATTGCATTTTCAATACTAAGGATATGTTTTTTTTGATATTTAACGTTATTTATCGGAATTAGATTATATTTTAATCATTTTTCCAATAAAGATGTTTCATTATCGTTAAATTGGATGTTAGTATAATTTTCTTTCCGTTGATAAAAGTTATGTGTTATATTCGTTTCATTATAATCTGATTTAGTTTTGTTATTTTTTTGGATTAAAGTTTTAAGTTTCTTATTAACCGTTCTTCTTTTGTATCTAAGTCTTTGTTCTACTTTCGTGTCGATTTGATCTAATATTTCTAAATTTCTATATAGTGGAATTCCTTAGATATTTGCAGTTGTTAGTTATATAACTTCATTGTCAGTTGAATAATCTTTAGAAGGTTTTATCACCAGAACTCAATTTTGATGTATTTTAATGGTCCAAAATGTGAAAAAATGGGCCATTTACCCCGCGCAACATAAAAATGCACGTAACAATTTAACATTTTGTTCGAAATAACGGTAAAACAGACAAAATTTGGGTAAACTTGTCTTTCTACCGTTATTTCGAAACAAATTTTAAATTTTAACGTGCATTTTCATATAGCATGGGGTTTAATTGTGCATTTTTTCCATATTTTAAACAATTTAAATATAAAAAGATTGAATTGTGGTGACAAAACACACGGTTTGGTAGTAATTTTTGCTTATTTATATTTTTTTTTGTGTTATTTTGAACCAAATATTTAATTTTTAAGTGCAATTAAATGTCATTTGGGTTGAAATTCGTTATTTTACCGACATTTTGAACAATTTTAATATAAAAAAATTGAGATATGGTGATAAAACACACTTTGGTAGAATTTTGGTATTGATTGTTTAAAATGACGTTCAAATGGACAAATAACGAATAAAAACAAAAAAAATATAAATTAGCAAAAATTACTACCAAAGCGTGTGTTTTATCACCACAACTCAAATTTTTTATATTTCAATTGTCCAAAATGTGGGCCAAATGGACCATTTGACCTCGCGCAACATAAAAATGCACAAAAAAATTAAATATTATGTTCGAAATATTTGTATATCCGACAAGTTTTGTGTAAACTTGTCTATTTACAATTTAATAGACAAAACTATTAAAATAACTAACTAGTTTTGTGTAAACTTGTCTATTATTTACCGTTATTTCGAACCAAATTTTAAATTTTAACGTGCATTTTACCCACATTTTGAACCATTTTAATATCAAGAAATTGAATTGAGGTGACAAAACACACGCTTTTGTAGTAATTTTTGGATATTAATTTTTTTTTTGGTTTTTGTTCATTGATTGTTCATTTGAACGTCATTTTGAATGACATGTACAAGTTTTGTGTAAACTTGTCTATTTACCGTTATTTCGAACCAAATTTTTAATTTTGACGTGCTTTTTAAATTGCATGGGGTTCATTTGTGCATTTAACTCAAATTTTGAACAATTTTAATTTAAAGAAATTGAATTGTGGTGACAAAACACACGCTTTGTTAGTAATTTTTGCTTATAAGTATTTAATTTTTGTGTTATTTTGAACCAAATATTTAATTTTTAAGTGCAATTTAATGTCATTTGGGGTGAAATTCTCCATTTAACCGACATTTTGAACAATTTCAAAATGAAACAATTGAGTTGTGGTGATACAAAGATGCCATACATTTCAAGACAAACGTCTTCATCGGCTGGTTGATTCAGCGCCCTAGCTGTCAATCAATGCCACTCTGTGGAGTTCAAAGTTAAACTCCCACCATTCATCATTAGCTGTCACGATAACAGCACCCAGCATCACTTATCAATTCAACAAAACACACGTTGGAACTGTTTTTGTATTAATTGTTCAAAATGAAGTTCAAATTGACAAATAATGAATAAAAACAGAAAGAAAATATAAATTAGTAAAAATTATTATCAAAAAGTGATTTTTAACACCAGAACTAAATTTTTTTATATTTCATTTGTCCAAAAGGTCGGTAAAATGGACCATTTAACCCAACGGAAAATAAAAATGCACATAAAAATTAAATATTTTATTCAAAATAACGGTAAAACAGACAAGTTTTGTGTAATCTTTTCTATTTACCGTTATTTCGAACCAAATTTTAAATTTTTGTATTGCGGAGGCTAAAAACTTGCATTTTATCCATTATTTTAACAATTTAAATATAAAAATTTTGAATTCTGGTGACAAAACACACGCTATGGTAGTAATTTTTGCTCATTAATATTTTTTTTTATGTTATTTTGAGCGAAATATTTCATTTTTAAGTGCAATTTAATGTCATTTGGGGTAAAATTCTCCATTTAACCGACATTTTGAACAATTTCAATATGAGACAATTAAGTTGTAGTGATAAAACACACTTTGGTAGAAGTTTGGTATAATTTGTTCCAAAGAACGTTCAAATGGACAAATAATGAAAAAAAACACCAAAAAATATTAATTAGCAAAAATTACTACCAAAGCGTGTGTTTAATCACAACAATTCAAATTTAATATATATCATTTTAATAAACCATTTAAGCCCGTGCAACGTGAAAATGCACGTAAAAATAAAAATTTTGTTTCGAAATAACGGTAAAACAGACAAGTTTTGTTAAACTTGACTATTTATAGTTATTTCGAAAGAAATTTTAAATTTTAAAGTGCATTTTTATATTGCGTGGGGTAAAATTAAGAATTTAACTTACAAATTGAACAATTTAAATATCAAAAAATTGATTTGAGGTGACAAAACACACGCTTTAGTAGTAATTTTTGCTAATTAAAATTTTTTCTTGCGTTATTTTTAACCAAATATGTAATTTTAAAGTAAAATTTTATCTCATTTGGGCTGAAACTCTCCATTTAACCTAGATGTTGAACAATTTCAATATAAACAATTGAGTTCTGGTGACAAAATTAACTTAAGTAGAATTTTGGTATTGATTTTTAAAAATGACGTTCAAATGGACCAACAATGAATAAAAAAAGAAAAAAATTGCGAAAATTACTACCAAAGCGTGTGTTTTATCACCACAACTCAATTTTTTGTATATTCCAATTGTCCAAAATATGGGTAAAATTGACCATTTAACCTCGCGCAACTAAAAAATGCAAGTAAAAATTTAATATTTTGTTCGAAATAACGGTAAAACCGACAAGTTAAGTGTAAACTTGTCTATTAACCGTTATTACTAACCAAATTTTAAATTTTCACGTCCATTTTTATTTCGAGTGGGGCATATAAATTGTTCATTTTTCCCACATTTTGAACCATTTAAAAATTAAAAAAATTTAATTGTAGTGACAAAATACACGCTTTGATAATAATTTTTGCTAATTAATTTTTTTTTTGTTTTATTTTGAATCAAATATTTAGTTATTTATTGCAATTCAATGTCATTTGGGGAGAAATTCTCCATTTTACCGACATTTTGAACAATTTCAATATGAAATTATTGAGTTGTGGTGATAAAACACAACTCAATTGTCATTTTGAACGATATGTACCAAAATCTTAACAAAATAATGGGTAAATGATGAATTTCACCCCAAATGACATAAAATTTCACCTAAAAATTAAATATTTTTATCGAGATAACGGTAAATAGATAAGTTGACCAAAAAATTTTCGTTTTTACAATTATATTGAACCAAATATTTAATTTTTTAGTAAAATTTGTTGTCATTTGGGCTGAAATTCTCCATTTTACCGACATTTTGAACCATTTATGAAACAATTTAGTTGTGGTGATTTTATTAACTAAGTAGAATTTTGGTATTTTTTGTTCACAATGACGTTAAAATAGACAAGTTATGAATAAAAATACAAACAAAATATAAATTCGCAAAAATTACTACCAGAGCGTGTGTTTTATCACTACAAATCAATTTATGTATATGCCAATGGTTCAAAATGTGAGTATAATTGACCATTTTTTTCCTGCTCAACATAAAAATGCACGTAAAAATTAAAGATTTTAATTTACCGTTATTTCGAACCAAATTTTTAATTTTGACGTGCTTTTTATATTGCATGAGGTTAAATTGTGCATTTTACCCACATTTTTAACAACTTAAATATAAAGAAATTGAATTTTGGTGACAAAACACACGCTTTGGTAGTAATTGTTGCTTATAAGTATTTAATTTTTGAGTTATTTTGTTCCATATATTTAGTTTTTAAGTCCAATTTAATGTCATTGGGGGTGAAATTCTCCATTTAACCGACATTTTGAACAATTTCAATAAGAACCAATTGAGTTGTGGTGATAAAATTAACTTTGGTAGAATTTTGGTATGAATTGTTAAAAATGACGTTAAAATGAACAAATAATGAATAAGAGCAGAAACAACATAAATTAGCAAAAATTACTACCAAAGCTTGTGTTTTATCACCACAACTTAATTTTTTTATATATAAATTGTCCAAAACGTCGGTAAAATGGACAATTCAACCCCGCCCAACATAAAAATGCACGTAAAAATTTAATATTTTGTTCGAAATAACGGTAAAACAGACAAGTTTTGTGTTAATTTGTCTATTTACCGTTATTTCGAACCAAATTTTAAATTTTTACGTGCATTTCAATATTGCATGGGAATAAATTGTGCATTTTTTCCATATTTTAAACAATTTAAATATAAAAAGATTGAATTTTGGTGACAAAACACACGCTTTGGAAGTAATTTTTGCTTATAAATGTTTTTTTTTGTGTTATTTTGACCCAAATATTTTTTTTTGTAAGTGCAATTTAATGTCATTTGCGGTGAGATTCGTTATTTTACCGACATGTTGAACAATTTTAATATGAAAAAATTGAGATATGGTGATAAAACAAACTTTGGTAGAATTTTGGTATTAATCGTTTCAAATGACGTTCAAATGGACAAATAACGAATAAAAACAAAAAAAATATAAATAAGCAAAAATTACTACCAAAGCGTGTGTTTTATCACCAGAACTCAATTTTTTTATATTTCAATTGTCCAAAATGTGGATAAAATGGACCATTTTACCCCGCGCAACATAAAATTGCACGTAAAAATTTAATTATTTGTTCGGATTTACGGTAATTTTGACAAGTTTTGTGTTTACTTGTCTATTTACCGTTATTTCGAACCAAATTTTAAATTTTTACGCGCATTTTCATATTGAATGGGACTAAATTGTGCATTTAACCCACATTTCGAACCATTTAAATATCAAAAAATTGAGTTGAGGTGACAAAACACACGCTTTTGTAGTAATTTTTGCAAATTAAATCTTTTTTGGTTTTTGTTCATTAATTGTCCATTTGAACGTCATTTTGAACGACATGTACCAAAATCTTAACAAAACAATGGGTTAATGGATAATTTCAGCATATTTGAAATAAAATACACCTAAAAATTAAATACTTTAATCGAAATAACGGTAAATAGACAAATTTACACAAAATGTGTCATTTTTACCGTTACTTTGAACCAAATATTCAATTTTAAATGCAATTTTATGTCATTTGAGGTGAAATTCTCCATTAAACTGACATTTTGAACAATTTAAATATAAAACAATTAAGTTGTGGTGAAAAAATTAACTTTGGTAGAATTTAAGTTTTCATTGTTCAAAATGACAATCAAATATGAATAAAGTTTAAATTTTTATTCGATAATGACTTTTATTATTTAATTTTTAAAGCTACTTTATAAATAAGCAAAACTTACTACCAAAGCGTGTGTTTTTTCACCACAACTATATTTTTGTATATTCTAATTGTTCAAAATTTGGGTAAGATGGACAATATTACCCCACGCAACATAAAAATGCACGTTAAAATTTAATATTTTGTTCGAAATTACGGTAAAACAGACTAGTTTTGTTAAAACTTGTCTATTTATCGTTATTAAACTTTTATGTCCAATTTAATGTTATTTGGGGTTGAAATTCTCCATTAAACCTTTTGAACCAAATGGACAAATAATGAATAAAAAGACAAAAAAAAATATTAATTAGGAAAATTATTACCAAAGCTTGTGTTTTATCACCACAACTCAATTAATCTATATTTCAATTGTTCAAAATGTGGGTGAAATGGACTATTTTACCCCGCGCAACATAATAATGCACGTAAAAATTTAATATTTTGTTCGAAATAACGGTAAAACAGACAAGTTTGGTGTAAAATTGTGTATTTCACGTTATTTCGAAACAAATTTTAAATTTGTAAGTGCCTTTTCATATTGTTTGGGGTAAAATTGTGCATTTTACCCACATTTTGAACAATTTCAATAAAAAAAGATTGAATAGTGGTGACAAAACACACGAGTAATTTTTGCTAATTAATATTTTTTTTTTGTGTTATTTTGAACCAAATATTTCTTTTTTAAGTGCAATTTAATGTCATTTGGGGTCAAATTCTCTATTTTACCGACATTTTGATCAATTTCAATATGAAAAAATTGAGATGTGGTGATAAAACACACTTTGGTAGAATTTTGGTATCAATTGTTCATAATGACGTTCAAATGGACAAATAAGGAATAAAAATACAAAAAAAAATATATATAAGCAATAATTTCTACCAAACCGTGTGTTTTATCATCACAACTCAATTTTTTTATATTTCAATTGTTCAACATGTGAGTAAAATGGACCATTTGACCCCGCGCAACATAGAAATGCACGTTAAATTTTAATATTTTGTTCGAAATAACGGTAAAACAGACAAGTTTTGTGTAAAATTGTCTATTAACCGTTATTTCGAACCAAATTTTAAGTTTTTCGTGCATTTGTATATTGCGTTAGGTTAAATTGTGCATTTTACCCACATTTTTGAACAATTTCACTTTAAAAAAACTGAATTGTGGTGACAAAACACCCGTTTCGGTAGTAATTTTTGCTAATTAATATTTTTTTTTGTGTTATTTTGGATCAAATATTTAATTTTAAAGGGCAATTTAATGTAATTGGGGCTGAAATATTCCATTAACATGACATTTTGAACAATTTAAACATTAAACTCAATTGGTTGTGGTGATAAATCACACTTTGGTAGAATTTTGGTATTAATTGTTCAAAATGACGTTCAAATGGACAAATAATGAATAAAAACACAAAAAAAATTTAAATAAGCAAAATTACTACCAAAAGCTTGTGTTTTATCATCACAACTCAATTGAATATATTTTAATTGTCCAAAATGTGGGTAAAATGGACAATATAACCCCGCGCAACATAAAAATGCACGTAAAAATTTAATATTTTGTTCGAAACAACTGGAGAACAGACAAGTTTTGTGAAAACTTGTGTACTTACCGTTATTTCGAACCAAATTTTAAATTTTGACGTGCATGTGTATATTGCGTGGGGTAAAATTGTGCATTTTTACCACATTTTGAACAATTTTAATATCAAAAAATTTATTTGAGGTGACAAAACACACGCTTTAGGTAGTTATTTTTGCTAATTAATATTCTTTTGGTGGTTTTGTTCATTTTTTGTCCACTTGAACATCATTTTGAGTGACATGTACCAACATCTTAACAAAATAATGGGTTAATGGAGAATTTTACCCCCAATGACATAAAGTTGCACCTATAAATTAAACATTTAAATCGAAATAACGGTAAATAGACAAGTTGACACTTAACTTGGTTTCAACTGTTATTAACTGTTATTTTGAGTCGAATATTTAACTTTTAAGTTCAATTAAATGTCATTTGGGGTGAAATTCTCCATCAAACCGACATTTTGAACAATTTTAAAATGAAACAATTGAGTTGTGGTGATAAAATTAACTTTGTTAGAATTTTGGTATTTATTGTTTAAAATGACGTTCAAATGGACAAATAATGAATTTAAACATAACAAAAATATAATAAGCCAAAGTTACTACCAAAGCGTGTGTTTTTATCACCACAACTCAATTTTTTTATATTTCAATTGTCCAAAATGTGGGTAAATGAACCATTAAACCACGAGAAACATAAAAATGCATGTAAACATTTAAAATTTTGTTTGAAATAACGGTAAAACAGACAAGTTTTGTGTTAACTTGTGTATTTACCGTTATTTCGAACCAAATTTTAAATTTTTGCGTGCATTTTTATGTTGCATAACATTTTTTGTGTTGTTTTGAACCAAATATTTCATTTTTAAGGGCAGTTTAATGTCATTTGGGGGTGAAATTCTCCATTTAACTGACATTTTGAACAATTTCAATATGAAACAATTGAGTTGTGGTGATAAAACACACTTTGGTAGAATTTTGGGTTTAATTGTTCAAAATGACGGTCAAATGGACAAATAATGAGTAAAAACACAAAAAAAATATTAATTAGCAAAAATTAATACCAAAGCGTGTGTTTTATCACCAAAACTCAAAATTGTTCAACATTTGGGTAAAATGGACAATTAACCTTGCGCAACATAAAAATAAACGTTAAAATTTAATATTTTATTCAAAATAACGGTAAAACAGACAAGTTTTTTTGTAAAATTGTTTATTGCACGTTATTTCGAACCAAATGTTAAATTTTTACGTGCATTTTCAAATTGCGTGGGGTTAAATCGTGCATTTTACCAAATTTTGAACAATTTCAAATTAAAAAAATTGAATCGTGGTGACAAAACACACGCTTTTGGTAGTAATTTTTGCTAATTAATAATTATTTTGTGTTATTTTGTACCAAATATTTCATTTTTAAGTGAAATTTAATGTCATTTGAGCTGAAATTCTCCATTGAACTGACATTTTGAACAATTTTAAAATAAAACAATTGAGTTGTGGTGATAAAACATACTTTGGTAGAATTTTGGTATTAATTGTTCAAAATGACGTTCAAATGGACAAGTTATAAATAAAAAATACAAAAAATTTATTAATTAGCAAAAATTAATTCTAAAGCGTGTGTTTTATCACCACAACTTTTTTTTTATATTCCAAATGTTCAGAATTTGGGTAAAAGTTGACAATATAACCCCATGCAACATAAAAATGCACGTACAAATTTAATATTTTGTTCAAAATAACGGTCAAACCGACAAGTTTTGTGTTAACTTGTCTATTTACAGTTATTTTGAACCAAATTTTAAATTTTTACGTGCATTTTAATATTGCGTGGGGTTAAATTGTGCATTTTACCCACATTTTGAACAATTTATTTATCAAAAGATTGAGTTGTGGTGACAAAACCTACGCGTTAGTAGTAATTTTGTGCTTATTAATATTTTTTTGTGTTTTTGTTCATTATTTGTCTATTCGAACGTCATTTAGAACGACATGTACCAAAATCTTGACAAAATAACGGTTAAATGGAGAATTAAACCCATTATGACATAATATTGCACCTAAAAATTAAATATTTTAATCGAAATAACGGTTAATAGAGAAGTTGATACAAAACTTGACGTTTTAACGGTTATTTTAAACCAAATATTTAGTTTTTTAAGTGCAATTTAATAACATTTGGGGTGAAATTTTCCAATAAACCGACATTTTGAACAATTTCAAAACAAATGAGTTGTTGTGATAAAATTAACTTTGGTAGAATTTTGGTATTAATTGTTTAAAATGACGTTCATATGGACAAATAATGAATAAAAATACAAACAAAATATAATTAGCCAAAATTACTATCAAGCGTGTGTTTTATCACCACAACTCAATTTTTTTTATGCCGATTGGTCAAAATGTGAGTAAAACGGACCATTCAACCGTGATAAACATATAAATGCATGTTATTATTTAATATTTTGTTCGAAATAACGATAAAACCGACAAGTTAAATTTTAACTTATCTATTTATCGTTATTTGGTCCCAAATTTTAAATATTTAAGTGCATTTTTTTCATTGCGTTAAGATAAATTATGCATTTTTACCCACATTTTTAACAATTTTAATATAAAAAAATAGAATTGTTGTGACAAAACACACTTTGTGGTAGTAATTTTTGTTTATTAATGTTTTTTTTTGTGTTATTTTGAACCAAATATTTCATTTTTAAGAGCAATTTAATGTCATTTGGGCTAAATTCTCCATTTGACCGACATTTAGAACAATTTCAATATGAAACAATTGAGTTGTGGTGACAAAACACACTATGGTAGAATTTCAGTATTAATTGTTCAAAATGACGTTCAAATGGACGTTTGATGAATAAAAAACACAAAAAAAATATAAATTAGGAAAATTTACTGTCAAAGCGTGTGTTTTATCACCAGAACTCATAATTTTTCTATTTCAATTGTCCAAAATGTGGGTAAAATGGTCCAATACCACCGCGCCACTTAAAAATGCACGCCAAAATTTAATATTTTATTCGAAATGACGGTAAAAATAGACCAAATTTGTGAAAACTTGTCTATTTACCGTTATTTTTAAACAAATTTTAAAATTAATGTGTTTTTTTCATATTGAATGAGGTTCAATTGTGCATTTTACCCACAGTTTGAACAATTTTAATATAAAAAGATTGAATTGTGGTGACACAACACACGATTTAGTAGTAAGTTTTGCTTATTAATATTTTTTTTTTGTGTTAGTTTGAACCAAATAATCTTTTTCAAGTGCAATTTAATGTCATTTGGGTGAAATTCTCTATTTAACCGACATTTTGAATAATTTCAATATGAAACAATTGAGATGTGGTGATATAACACACTTTGGTAGAATTTTGGTATTAATTGTTCAAAATGACGTTCAAATGGACAAATAATGAATAAAAACACAAATAAAAATATAAATTATTAATATATACTACCAAAGCGTGTGTTTTATCATCACAACTCAATTTTTTTATATTTCAATTGTTCAAAATGTGGGGTAAAATGGACAATTTACCCCCAGCAACATAAAAATGCAAGTAAAATTTAATATTTTGTTCGAAATAACGGTTAAACAGACAAGTTTTGTGTAAAATTGTCTATTCACCGTTATTTCGAACCAAATTTAAAATTGTAAGTTGCATTTTCATATTGCGTGGGGATTTATTGTGCATTTTACCAAAATTTTGAACTATTTTAAAATAAAAAATTGAATTGTGGTGACAAAACACACTCTTTGGTAGAAATTTTGACTAATTAATAATTATTTTTTTGTTATTTGTACCGAATATTTACTTTTTAAGGGCAGTTTAATGTCATTTGGGGTGAAATTCTCCATTTAACCGACATTTTGAACAATTTCAAAATGAAACAATTGATAAAACACACTTCGGTAGAATTGTTGTATTCATTGTTCAAAATGACTTTCAAATGGACAAATAATGAATTAAAAAACACAAAAAAAATATAAATTAGCAAAAATTACTACCAGAGCGTGTGTTTTATCACCACAAGTCAATTGTTATATATTTCAATTGTCCAAAATTTAGGTAAAAATGGACAGTAAAACCCCGTTCAGCAGCAAAAAGTACGTTAAATTTTAATATTTTGTTCGAAATAACGGTAAAACAGACAAGTTTGGAGTAAACTTGTCTATTAACCGTTATTTCGAACCAAATTTAATATTTAACCGTGCATTTTGATGTTGCGTGTGGTTAAATTGTGCATTTTATCCACATTTTGAACAATTTAAATATCAAAAAATGGAGTTGGGGTGACAAAACACTCGCTTGTATTTTTGCAGATTTATATTTCTTGTGTTTTTGTTCATTACTTGTCCATTTGATCGTCATTTTGAACGATATGTACCAAAATCTTAACAAAATAATGGGTAAATGGAGAATTTTACCCCAAATGACTTAGAATTGCACCTTAAAATTAAATTTTTTAATCGAAATAATGGTAGGTAGACAAGTTGACACAAAACTTGTCGTTTTTTACCGATATATTGAACCAAATATTAAATTTTTAAGTTCCATTAAAAGTCATTTGGAGTGAAATTCTCCATTTAACCGACATTTTGAACAATTTCAATATGAAACAATTGAGTTGTGGTGACATTACACACTTTGGTAGAATTTTGGTAAAAATTGTTCAAAATAACGTAAAAATGGACAAATAATGAATAAAAACAGAAAAAAATATAAATTAGCCGAAATTACTACCAAAGCGTCTGTTTTATCACCCGAACTCAGTTTTTTTATATTTCAATTGTCCAAAATGTAAGTAAAATGGGCCATTAACCCCGCGCAACTTAAAAATGCACGTCCAAAAAAAAAATTGTGTATTTACCGTTATTTCGAACAAAATATTAAAATTTTTACTTGTCTTTTCATATTGCATGGGGTTCAATTGTGCATTTTACCCACAGTTTGAACAATTTTAATATAAAAAGATTGAATTTTTGTGACAAAACACACGATCAAGTAGTAATTTTTGCTTATTAATATTTTTTTTGTGTTATTTTAAACCAAAAATTTCTTTTTTAAGTGCAATTTATGTAATTTGGGGTAAAATGCTCTATTTAACCGATATTTTGAACAATTTTAATATAAAATAATTGAGATGTAGCGACAAAACACACTTTGGTAGAAGTTTGGTATTTATTGTTCAAAATGACGTTCAAATGGACGAATAATGAATAAAAACACAAAAAAAATATAAATTAGCAAAATTACTACCAAAGCGTGTGTTTTATCACCACAACTTTTTTTTTTATATTTTAATGTCGCAAATGTGGGTAAAATGGACAATTTAACCCCCGCGCAACATAAAAAATGCCTCGTAACAATTTTGTGTAAACTTGTCTATTACCGTTATTTCGAAACCAAATTAAACATATTATCGTGCATGTGTATATTGCGTGGGGTTAAATTGTGCATTTTTTCCACATTATGAACAATTTAAATATCAAAAAGTTGAGTTGTGGTGACAAAACACACGCTTTAGTAGTATTTTTGATAATTAATATTTTTTTTTGTGTTTTTGTTCATTATTTGTCCATTTGGACGTCACATTGAACGATATGAACCAAAATCTAAACAAAATAATGGAAAAATAGTGAATTCTACCACAAATGACATTTAATTGCATACCGTCATTTTGAACGATATGTAACAAAATCTTAACAAATTAATGGAAAAATAGAGAATTTTACCGCAAATAGACATTAAATCGCATCTACAAATTTAAAATTTTATCAAAATAACGGTAAATAGACAAGTTGACACAAATCTTGTCGTTTATACCGTTATTTTGAACCGAATATTTAATTTTTCAGTTCAGTTTAATGTAGTTTTGTGTAAACTTGTCTATCTACCGTTATTTCGAACCAAATTTTAAATTTTGACGTGCATTTTTATATTGCGTGGGGTTAAATTGTGCATTTTCACACATTTTGAACAATTAAAATATCAAAAAATTTATTTGAATTGACAAAACACAACGCTTTAGTAAAATTTTTTGCTACTTAATATTTTTTTGTGTTTTTGATCGTTTTTTGTCCATTTGAACGTCATTTTGAACGACATGTACCAAAATCTTAACCAAATAATGGGTAAATGGAGAATTTCATCCCAATTGACATAAGAAACTAAACATTTTAATCGAAATAACGGTAAATAGACAAGTTGACACAAAACTTGTGGTTTTTACCGTTATTTTGAACCGAATATTTAATTTTTAATTTCAATTAAATGTCATTTGGGGTGAAAATCTCCATTAAACCGACATTTTGAACAATTTTAATATGAAACAATTGATTTGTGGTGATAAAATTAACTTTGGTAGAATTTTGGTATTAATTGTTTAAAATGACGTTCAAATGGACAAATAATGAATAAAAACACAAAAAAAAATATAATTAGCCAAAATTACTATCAAAACGTGACAAAACACACGCTGTATTAGTAATTTTTGCTTATTAATGTTTTTTTTGTGTTGTTTTGGACCAAATATTTCATTTTAAAGTGCAGTTAAATGTCATTTGGGGTGATATTTTCCATCTAAACCGACACTCTGAACAATTTCAATATAAAACAATTGAGTTGTGGTGATAAAACACACTTTGGTTTAATTTTGGTTTTAATTGTTCAAAATGACGGTCAAATGGACCAAATAATAAATAAAAACACAAAAAAAAAATTAATTAGCAAAATTACTACCAAAGTGTGTGATCTATCACCAGAACTCAAAATTGTTCAACATATGGGTAAAATGGACAATTTTACCCCACGCAACATAAAAATGCACGTAAAAGTTTTATATTTTATTCGAAATAACGGTAAAACAGACAAGTTTTGTGTAAAATTGTTTATTTCACGTTATTTCGAACCAAATTTTAAATTTTTACGTGCATTTTCATATTGCGTTGGGTTAAATTGTGCATTTTTACCAAAATTTTAAACAATTTCAAATTAAAAAAATTGAATCGTGGTGACAAAACACACGCTTTTGTAGTAGTTTTTGCTAATTTATTATTATTTTGTGTTATTTTGTACCAAATATTTCATTTTTAAGTGAAATTTAATGTCTTTTGAGCTAAAATTCACCATTTAACTGACATTTTGAACAATTTTGTTATGAAACAATTGAGTTGTGGTGATAAAATACACTTTAGTAGAATTTTGGTATTATTTGTTCAAAATGATTGAACGTCATTTTGAACAAATAATACCAAAATTTATAAATTAGCAAAAATTACTACAAAATCGTGTGTTTTATCACGACAACTCAATTTTTTTATATTCCAATGGTTCAGAATTTGGGTAAAATTGACAATATAACCCCATGCAACATTAAAATGCACGTAAAAATGTAATATTTTGTTCTAAATAACGGTCAAACCGACAAATTTTGTGTTAATTTGTCTATTTACAGTTATTTTGAACCAAATTTTAAATTTTAACGTGCATTTTTATATTGCGCGGGGTTAAATTGTGCATTTTTTCCACATTGTGAACAATTAACATATCAAAAAATTGAGTTGTGGTGACAAAACCCACGCTTTAGTAGTAAGTTTTGCTAATTAATATTTTTTTTTGTGTTTTGCTCATAATTTGTCTATTGGAACGTCGTTTAGAACGAGATTTACCAAAATCTTTACAAAGTAATGGTTAAATGGAGAATTAAACCCGTTATGACATAATATCGCACCTAAAAATTATATATTTTAATCGAAATAACGGTAAATAGAGAAGTTGATACAAAACTTGTCGTTTTAACGGTTATTTTAAACCAAATATTTAGTTTTTAAGTGCAATTTAATGACATTTGGGGTGAAGTTCTCCATTTAACCGACATTTTGAACAATTTAAATATGAAACAAATGAGTTGTTGTGATAAAATTAACTTTGGTAGAATTTTGGTAGATAAAATTAACTTTGGTAGAATTTTGGTATTAATTGTTTAAAATGACGTTCATATGGACAAATAATGGATAAAAA